>JAOUQZ010000017.1:1293264-1309709 GCA_028564935.1 Neosilurus hyrtlii | reverse complement strand
TCTATCTATCTATCTATCTATCTATCTATCTATCTATCTATCTATCTATATATATATATATATATATATATATATATCTATATATCTATATATCTATATATCTATATATCTATATATCTATATATATATATAAACTTTTGTGTTTAAAATTTTTCTGAATCATTTGCATTCCAGGTTAAAGCGTATCACCGTCTGAAAGAAGAGGCTAGCAAGCGAGCCGCTACACTGGCGCAGGAGCTGGAGAAGTTTAACCGCGATCAGAAGGCTGACCAGGACCGTCTGGATCTGGAGGAGAGGAAGAAAGTGGAGACGGAGGTACTGCGGAGGAAATCTAGCAATCATAGACAGTAGAGGATGATGTCATGTGTTTCAGGTGTGGTTTTATGTCTGGATGTTGTCTTGTCACAGGCAAAGATCAAGCAGAAGATCCGAGAGATTGAGGAGAACCAGAAGCGTATCGAGAAGCTGGAGGATTACATCACCACAAGCAGGTATCGGGGGAGGGGGGCAGAAGCTGATTTTACCTGCAGTTCTGTTTTAGTTTGTAAATTATTGAATTACGAATAAATCCCTGCGTGTGCAGATTGATAAGTGCGACTCCTTGTTCCTCGCTTCACTGCGTCTTCTGATACGCGTAGTATCGTTTTACTGCGGTATTATTATCTTTTCTTCCTGTGATGTAGACAGTCTTTGGATGAACAGAAGCGGATGGAGGAGGAGCTTACGGAGGAGGTGGAGCAAGCCAAGCGGAGGATTGATGAGATTAATATGGAGCTTAACCAGGTACAGCATGAACACTGCGTTCGTTATCGTGGGTTTCTTTATCGTTACCGAGATGCAAGTGGATCCGCTGCGATCTATGAGTTCTGTGCTCTTGCGCTTGGTTATTTATTTTGAGGAAAAGTTTTCATCACTGCTTTTTGTTTTTCTGTGCAGGTGATGGAGCAGCTCGGCGACGCGCGTATAGACAGACAGGAGAACAGCAGACAGCAGCGCAAAGCCGAGATCATGGAGAGCATCAAGAGGCTGTATCCCGGTTCAGTGGTATGTTTAAACGCCACAATCGATCCGGGGTGGTTCAGTTTGGGAAGAAGCAGGGTTTCCAGGAGAGAGCTTTGGAAGGAAGTAGAGGAGATCAGTTCAGTTAGCATGGCTTTGCTAATCTGCATGTAAGGTTGTGGTGTATTGAGTGGTCATGAGATGTTTTTTTAGGATCTGTGCATTTAAGCTTCCATGTCTGGGTGGAAATGTGGGCGGCAAAGTCAACTGATCACTGATGTCGACTTTCCTCCTTAAACTAGTAAAATAGTCCGATTTATTTATTTTAAGTTAAAAGTGCTTTTATAAGTCACAGTAATTACGAGTTACGGACTTTCTTACAGTGCGACAC
Source organism: Neosilurus hyrtlii (assembly GCA_028564935.1). NCBI lineage: Eukaryota > Metazoa > Chordata > Actinopteri > Siluriformes > Plotosidae > Neosilurus > Neosilurus hyrtlii. Next base: position 1,308,319 of record JAOUQZ010000017.1, on the reverse strand, counting down.
TGATATGTCGTTAAAAATCTTAGTCTGTTGGCTGTATGTTGTGGCTTCTGTTTCTGATTGGGACAAAAAAAAATCAGGCTAAAGGCCACTCCCACAGACTACAAGGGACATGATCGATTTTTTGAGTGAAGGACCACCAGGATATATGGCATGGGTTCTGACCCCGTCAAGTCTCAGTCTTAAGTCCCCAATGGTTTAGAAATTTTAAAAGAATTAAATATACAGCACTTATTATTGGTCTTCTCTCTCTCTCTCGCTCTTGCTCTCTCTGCAGTATGGACGGCTCATAGACCTGTGCCAGCCCACTCAAAAGAAGTACCAGATCGCCGTAACCAAAGTGCTGGGCAAAAACATGGATGCTATCATCGTGGACTCGGAGAAGACCGGCCGTGACTGCATCCAGTACATTAAAGAGCAGAGAGGAGAACCAGAAACCTTCTTACCTCTGGACTATCTTGAGGTGCTTGTTGCCGTGTGATGCGGTGTGGACAGTTGAAAGTACATAAATGTTTTTGGCATTTTGGTTGAATCCACTAATCTCCGCCGTTCTGCTGTCAGGTCAAACCTACGGACGAGAAGCTACGCGAGCTGCGTGGTGCCAAGCTGGTGATCGACGTCATTCGCTACGAGCCTCTTCAGATCAAGAAAGCTCTCCAGTACGCCTGTGGGAACGCCCTTGTGTGTGAGAACGTAGAGGATGCTCGCAGGATCGCTTTTGGAGGACCGTACAGGCACAAGGTGCACCATTACACCAAACACGTCGAATTACAACTTCATTAAGAAAACTTTTCAAACTTTATGATTGTTGGTGTAATATTTTACTTTGCGGTATGCGGCGCGACTTCACAGACCGTGGCTCTAGACGGAACCCTGTTCCAGAAGTCTGGTGTGATCTCCGGAGGCGCCAGCGACCTCAAGGCCAAAGCTCGCCGCTGGGACGAGAAAGCCGTGGACAAGCTGAAGGACAGGAAAGAAAAACTCACCGATGAGCTGAAGGTGAATCCCGTCGGTCACGTTTCTCACCAGGCGTGGCAATCAGGTAGCTCACCGATAACGCAGTGTTCTGTTCTGTTGTAGGAGCAAATGAAAGCAAAAAGAAAGGAGGCAGAGCTTCGTCAGGTGCAGTCTCAGGCTCATGGGCTTCAAATGAGACTGAAGTACTCTCAGAGTGACCTCGAGCAGACCAAAACACGACACCTGTCTTTAAATATGCAGGTAAGAGTCTGATTATTACAAAGTGTAATTCCATAGGATGTGTTAAAGACACAGCTCTGCATTGAGAGCAATTTTATTTCAGGAAAAATCCAAGCTAGAGAGCGAGCTGGCTAACTTCGGGCCTCGTATCAACGACATCAAGAGGATCATCCAGTCACGTGAGAGAGACATGAAGGAGCTGAAAGACCGCATGAACCTGGTACGAGAGAACGTGTTTCTGGGATATGAAACACAAATATGCACGTTTAAGGTTGTTCGTGTTTAATATTAAAACTGTAATTTTTCAGGTGGAGGACGAGGTGTTCTTCGAGTTCTGTAAGGAGATTGGGGTGAGGAACATTCGTGAGTTTGAAGAGGAGAAAGTGAAAAGGCAGAATGAGATCGCGAAGAAGCGGTGAGATGAATCAGGAGCGCGTTTACACATTTCACTGATTCATTAAGAGTTGGGTGAGGTATAGCTTTGTTAAAAAATGTCGGTAATTTAACCAAATACAAAGACATGAAGTTTTATCCAAGTATAATCATTGCCCTGTTATTTAAAAAAAATAAAAAAGTATGTTAACTTTTTTCTGGTTCTAATTATAGAAAGAAAAATTGTCGTTAAGCGTAAAGGCGTTGTGTGGTCGGATAAAAGAATTAAAAAATATATACACTTCACCCTTGATTTCCCGGTCCGGTGCCGGACATTATTTGGTAATGCTGGAAAAATGCTCGGACAAGTCCGGGAATCAATGAGGGATGATGGGTCAGTCATGATTTTCAAACTTCCCTCCTGTCCGACCCGTTCCCATCCGAGTGGATGGACAAAAATGAAGCAGCAGAGGGACATGAAATAATGTCCTATGAACAGATATGACGGGCAACAGTGACGGGAGAGGAAGGAAAAGTGCAAGTGAGGACAGTGTTTAATTTGAATGTGGTAAAAAGAATGTGCTGATTCGCTCCTTAAGTTTGTGGAAACAATATTGTGTGTTGAGTGACGGATAAGTGTGTAAAAGTCCGGGACTGCAGCTGAATAATGGCGATTGCCAGACTGATTATGGTAAATGTCCGGGAAAGGGTAGGGACCCCGGACATTAGTGATTGCCTGACTTTTGTGGTTCCCGGACATCCTGTCCCCCCTAATAATCTGGGAAATCCAAGGTGAAGTGTACAGCTTATTTGAATACTGGATTCTGACTGGTTCATCACAGTATGCAGCGGTCTGTTTATTATGTAGTTTATTTAAGTATAACACATTTGGTCATTAGTGGAAGCAAAAAAAAAAAGCTTTAATCAATAAAGTAATTTTTATAATCAATATTTTGTCAATTTTTGAGTGCTTTAGTAAGGTCATTCTTTTTTTTTTTTTAAGCTCCCACCCACAAAGTGGCTCGAGAGCTATAGGAATAGGTTCTGTCTGTCAGTCGGTCACACTTTAGTTTTTGGACATTTACTTGTCGCACGCTGAAGCTATGCTGCTTCACTACTATGAGCGCTAGGATGTGTTTGTGTGTGAGTGACCTTGACCTACTTTTCTAGATCACAGATGCAAAACTGTATATTAGGTTTCTGGACATTTATTTGCTTGGCGGTGCAGCACAATTCCCAAATCTTGACACTGTCATGGTTTTGAGAAAGTCCAGCTCCTTATAACGTTGTCCTTTAAATGTTTGTCTGTTTATATAGTGATGAGTTTCTAAAACATGAGAAAAGAATGGATTTAAAATTGGGAAAGAATCATTTAAAAGAAACTTAAAAGAAAAAAGATTTGAGAAGAAGCTCGGCACAGATGATTTCTTATTTAAAACGAATATATCCCTCATGCCTATTTGTGCAGCTTGGAGTTCGAGACCCAGAAGACTCGTCTGGCAATCCAGCTGGATTATGAGAAGAACCAGCTAAAGGAGGACCAGGAGAAGGTCATGATGTGGGAGCAGACAGTGAAGAAGGACGAAAGCGAGATCGAAAGGCTTAAGAAGGTGAAGGATGTTTGTCGAACGCAGACGCTGGTAAACATAACACACGTTCATATGGTTTCACCGCGTCACCGTATTTGAATGATTTTAAACAGGAGGAGCAGAGGCACATGAAGATCATTGATGAGACCATGGCTCAGCTTCAGGACTTGAAGAACCAGCACCTGACCAAAAAGTCAGAGGTCAATGACAAAAACCATGAAATGGAAGAAATTCGGAAGAAACTTGGTGGAGCCAACAAGTGAGGGGTTTTTATTTGTTTGTTTGCTGTTTTTATAAGTAATTAGAACACGGTTTTTGGTTTGGTTAGTATCGGAGAGATGATGTCTTCCAGCTCACTTCATCTTCTTTACATTTAGTTTGTTGGTGAATTTAAAGATTTAGAAACTTCAGAAACCTGGAAAGACGTTTTTGTTTCGGTTGGCTAGCTCCATCACGTGCTAACTTTCCCGCTATAATGTGTTATGGATGTGTTTGTGTTTAGAGAGCTGACGCAGCTTCAGAAAGAAGTCACGGCCATTGAGACAAAGCTGGAGCAGAAGCGCAGTGACCGACACAACCTGCTGCAGGCCTGTAAAATGCAAGACATCAAACTTCCTCTCCGATCAGGAACCATGGACGACATTAGTCAGGAGGAGGTAGTTTATTCAAACGTCATACTGAAATCTACCAGCATTGTGTTCAATATAATAATACACTAGATAGGATTTTCCGCTAGATGCCACATCTGAGCCTAAACGTCCCCAAAACATTCTTTTTTCCAAATCGTAGTGTGATTTCGTAGCCCGCGATGTTTAACACACCCCTGAGCTCTGATTGGCTTTAAAACTTGTTGCTGTTGTTATGATTGATGTTATGAGCTGAATGTATGTGTGCAGGGATGTACTCAGGAAACGATCCAAATGACCAGGAAGTACACGGCAGCCATTTTGTTTCTGTGTTGGTAGACACTAGTACGATTCCGCGGTCAGACTGTTCAATCTAAACGGGGTGTTACAGGTTCCTTGCAGTGATTCAGAGGAAATCTTAAGGAAATAATCTGCAAGCTGTCGAATTATCCTGGATACCGCGAGCTGACTTAAGCCTCTAATGTTAAACCATCGGTCATTAATTCATTAAACTTAACTAAAAGGCCAGTGCTTTTAGAAGCTTCCTTTATGTGTACTATTGTTTATTAGTTTTGTCTTGATTTTAGCATCCGGGTTACTGAGTACTAGAATTGTTTTCATTAAAAAATCTATTATTACAATTTTAATTATTTTAATACATTTTAAATGTAATTGTTTACATTATAATTTTAATGTAATTTTTGATGTAGTATAATTAAATAATTTTTTATATTGGATATTATATAAAACATCTATCGATAGAACAAAAAATATTTTTTAAATTAAAGGCAAGGCCATTTAATTAAATTATTTAATTTTTAATTTTTGTTGTAGACTAATTTTATTATTATGTTTTGGTAGGTTAGAATTTACTTTTTTTTCTTCTGGTATTTTATATAATGACGTGATTATAATTGTACACTTTTCTAACATTAGTTAAGTCAGACACACTTGACGATGAACTTGGACCATGATATAAGGGGAGGGGCAAAGGGCGGGGCTTCAAGACAATGGCAGTTTATATCAAAGTGATTAAAAGATCAGAGTGAATCGCGGTATTGATCTTGCTGTGTTTTTGCTGTGTTTTTACTGGTGTATTTTTGTGCGGCAGAGCCTACTATCGTGCATGTTAAAGTAATAATGATTGACATTCACAGGGAAGCTCCCAGGAGGAAAGTCTGAGCAGCAGCCAGAAAACTTCCAGCACCATTTTAGCCAAAGAGGCTCTGATCGAAATTGACTACAGCAGCCTGTCTGAAGACCTGAAGGTTAGTCTACTTTGAACATACCTATACTGTCATCTTCCAACCACACCACAAACAACAAATCATAACAGCTCGAAGCTCTCTAAAATATTTGCAGTCATGTAAAAGTAAGTGCACCCCATACAGACTAATGATTGATATTTTTTTTCTTTTTAACAAGCAAATTGTTTTCCTATTTAAGTTTTACCGTCTACTCGAATAAAACCGCAAGAGAAATTATATTTTTCAACCATTTATTCAACACCCTTGGCCGTGGAAGCTGGTATTGCTCCCTTTAGAAGGAATTATTTCTTGTCGATGTTTCATATTTGTAATTTTTCCACCATTCTTTGACATCAGCTTACAGAAAAATGTCACCACTCACAGTTCTCCCCCTTTCAAATCCTCAAATCCTGTTGATGGGGTTTAAAGCTGGGCTTCGTCTGGACATTCCATAACCGCGGTTCTTCTTTTAGAGCCGTTCCCTGGTGGATCCTTGGTGCATGTATTGAAGATCATTATCCTGTTGAAAGTTCCAATACATCCCAATTTAAATAAGACGGGTTTCATCTGCCGCAGGTTCCAGTCGATGGCACCTAATCTGGAACAACCTGATTCGATTTTATGGGCTTGAAGCTTCAATTAATATGAAACTTGGGACTCACCAAGCCAAGAGTTTGTTGTCTACCATCGTTGGGACGTCAGTGGTTGTTTTGGTGTATCGGACATATCGGCCCTGGTCAGATCACCAAGAGCGCAGTGTGATTCGCCATATTAAGTCAGCAGCAAGTTTCTTGTCTCTGCTGCTTCTTTCTTCTTCGACAAGCAGCAGACCAGAGGCTGACTACTCCAGTGCCAACTTCTTATTCAGTGCTTCCTTGATTTGAAAGTAGTTCCATGAAAGTAGTTCCATGAGTGAGCGAGAATCCTGTAAAAAAAAAAAAAAAAACGCAAGCACTGCTTTTAATCTCAGTGGTCATTCTGATGGCACTATTGAATAACGAATACAGATAGTCGCCACCTGCTGGTGTAGAGAGTTGGTTGTCTCTGTCCCCCTTATTTGTTACATTTATTTTTTGTCAAGAATTTAGGCAACATTTGTGTGTTCCAGGCTTAAGGATGTGCTAATTTTTTTTCTGTGAAGTTCTATTTTTTTTTTTTTTTTTTTTTGTTTTTTTGTTTTTTTACTGTGAATTACAGTATTGATACACAATCCCTTTTTTTTTTCTTTCATACTCGGTTTTACAACATTGTATAATAGGTTTATAATTGTTAAACGGCAGCGAACCTCAAGGCTTGATGATGGTGGGGGTTTGACAGCGGGGACTCGACTCTGGTCAGTCTTAATTACGGTGGAGCTTCACAACGATTGGCTTGCCAAGGTTTCGAATATTGTTGTGATTAAAATTGTCTGCTGAATGTGACCCAGGACTCGCTATCAGAGGAGGAGATCAAGGGGGAGATGAACACCCTTCAGCAGAGGCTTAACGAGCAGCAGAGCATCCTCCAGAGGATCAGCGCTCCCAACATGAAAGCCATGGAGAAACTGGAGAGCGTCCGGGACAAGTTCCAAGAGACGAGTGACGGTGAGAGCCAGTTTCAAATTCATATTTCAAATTCAAATTTATTTGTCACATACAAATTATACACAGTACAATATGTAGTGAAATGCTTAGTACGACTGTCCAGAATGTCCAGTTTAGTTCTTCCCATGATTCATCATGTGGTACAGCCCTCACCCCACCCAAAGACTTACATGTATAGCTTACAAGGTATAATTTCATGTCTTTCTTGGTTTCAGAATTTGAAGCCGCTAGAAAGAGGGCGAAGAAAGCCAAGCAGGCGTTCGAGCAGATCAAGAAGGAGAGGTTCGATCGCTTCAACGCCTGCTTCGAGTCTGTCGCCAACAACATCGATGAGATCTACAAAGCCCTTTCACGCAACAGCAGCGCTCAGGTAAGTACACAGCTTGGTGGAAAGGAATACATTGTTCAGATGTGAAGAAATCCTGCTGTTAAAACTCTCAGTGATGTCATCACAGGCTTTTCTCGGACCGGAAAACCCAGAGGAGCCGTACCTGGATGGGATCAATTATAACTGTGTGGCTCCTGGGAAACGGTTCAGACCCATGGATAATTTATCGGGAGGAGAGAAGACTGTAGCCGCTCTCGCGTTACTCTTCGCCATCCACAGGTGAGACATCGTGTATTTAGGGAGTTATTTCCTCTGCCATGTAAGAAGTAACTTACTGATGCTATTTGTATGAACATTGGTAGAATAGTGGATCATGGGCCAAGGAACAAACCCTTCAAATTTGGAATTTCTGCAAATCATTTGGTTAACATGGTGAGATGTGTACAATGTTGGACCTTGGCAGAAACCTGTGCTCAAGAATGGCATGCATCCTAAAATCCAGCAGATTGCAGTAAAGTGCAGAACTGACAAAATGTAGCTAATGGAGGCTTCAACTGGGAACAGTTATGTTTTGATATAAGTATTATTTTAAGTATTATTTTGCAGATTAGCATCTCCTAAGAAGATTTGATTGTTCTTTGCTTTTTGGATATTCTAAATGCACTCTGAAGTGTTTACTTTTGACAATATACATAAATCCGACTTTAAACACTAATCGAACCCACATCTGGAACCGGCTCTGTTTTTTAAAAATGCAACCAAACAGTGTTGCTGCTGATTCTGTCTCAGTGAAACCTTATAAGGAGCTTGTCTTTAGTCACCACTTCCTATCATTCTTCCAGCTATAAACCCGCGCCTTTCTTCGTGCTCGATGAAATTGACGCGGCTCTGGACAACACCAACATCGGCAAGGTTTGGTGTTCAAGAAGCAGTTCAGTATAATTTTTATCTGCCGAACTGCCTGATCGCGGTGATGTGTATATACTCGTGTGTTTTCTCACAGGTGGCGAACTATATTAAAGACCAGTCCGTCGAAAACTTCCAAGCCATCGTCATCTCACTGAAGGAGGAGTTTTACACCAAGGCTGACTCGCTCATCGGCGTCTATCCCGAGGTCAGTGAGCGCCAACGTTTTCTTCTCTCTGTATTACTTAATAAAACTCACATAACCCGGTCTCTTTGTGTCTCCTCCGTTTCCAGCAAGGCGACTGCGTTATCAGTAAGGTCCTGACCTTTGACCTCTCGCAGTACCCAGACACAAACCCCAACCCTAACGAGTGAAGACGCTCATGCGTTCCTAAACACACCTGGTTTTAAATTTCATCCTAGTTCATGTTTTTTCTGTGTCATTTATTTCTCTGACGTAGTCGTATATTAACTTCTGATATTTCTGATGTACTTACATTCATTTTAGTTTAAAAAAATTTTTGTGTATAACAGTAATCATGTTGAATTTCACTGCACATCATGTTTTTGTGCTTTTACCCAAGTTTATCTTGAATCGTGATAATTACGATGGATTTGTATGAAATTAGTGATCTTTATCCTGACCTGTGATTGGCTTTGTACTATGATGTTTCTCAGTAAGAATTAAAACCTCAGAGTCTGAATTTTTTTTAGCTGTGCTTTAACGCTAATCATGGAGTTTCTTCTGCACCCAAATTGATGTTTCTGGTTTAAATAAAATGTAAATTTAATTTTTTTTTTTTTTTTTACAATAAACTGTTTAATAAGCTGAGTAATATTTATTATATAATATATTATCATTATTGGCTAAATCTTTTCCATTTATACAGATGCAAATCTTTGTGCTCAGTTTCAAACATATTACGGTTTTGATATTTATCAGGTTATTCAGCTCAACTGTGCGTCTGATTATTTTAATCACAGTATCTTCATTCATTTTATCCAATACTGAAAATTTTACACACTATTCTAGGAATAATCCTCTAGTAATTAATCTTTGCTTGAACCAAATAAAAAATTCACCACTTAGTTAATCTATGTCTTTTATACATGTTTATAACTTAATTTAGCAATCAGATTTTCAGTACAGTTGGTTTGTGCTTAGCCACACCCACAAAACTCCATAAATGGCAAAGCTCAAAGAACTTAAAATGCCAAAATAGCAACTAAACAGTGAAAGTGCGCCTCTTAAGTACAACATACGCTAAATTATTGGATAAATAGATGAGTCGACAAAATCAATTATAACACTTCCATGTTTTCTTTTTGGATTTTTATGAGCATTACATGAATATTTCTTATGCAAATGTTCCGATGATAGATTCCAGTTTGATATAGGAGAACTGATTTCCGAAGTATCTGATATAAACTCACACAACATGCTGCACACTCAGAACACTGGACTCCTAAAGAGTCAGTCTTTCCCATCATATTGCGTTTCTGACTCCAAGAATAGATTTATGATATAAAAATAGCTCTGCTTGTGTAATTTGAACAGTTGATCAGTGATGCATGTGGGTTAGCGATGACTCGCTCTTGATCAGTGTGTGGTGAGTCGTGTGGGCGCACGATATTAAAGGAGCAGAAGGATCATGTGTATCATTCGCAGTATTTTTGACAAATTAAAGGGAAAAGCAACCTACCTTGCATTAGGAAAGTGTTGGATCATCTGCCATCCGAACAGATTTAATCCAGGTTTTCTCAGGAATGGTACTCTCACCTCCAAGAGACTGAAGCCCCACCGCATGATACTATCAGCAGGTATTTCAGCAGTTGTTTAAAAGGAATTGATGGGAAATCTAGGATAGTGTCGAATAAAGAAAACTATTATGAAAATGTACATTATATTGTGGTAAAGTACAACTATTAAAAAAGCACTGGTTAGTGTTGAGAAATACACAGTTTGACATCAAAATAACAACAGAAATGTAAATTTGCATTAGATTTTAATTTGGTGTTTATTTGAACCCTGATGAAGCTGTAAATCAACCTAATCTGACATATTTACTCCAATCTGGCGACCGTGGATATATCTGATACTCGTGGCCTGAGCAGCTTGTGGAGAGTCCTGTGGATAATTATAAACACACGGATCTGTGAGCAGCCGGTCACTTCACGTCAACATTGCTCTGCTGCACAGAATCACATGGAGACGAGAAAGCCAGCGCCCAGAAAACGTGTCCGCTGTGAGAGCACAGGTGAGGATGACAAGGATTTGTGTATGAATTGAGTTTGCTTTGAGTTTTTCTTTTGAGGATCAAATTTCAGCTGGCTGCATGGAAACGGGGTGACCGCTCACTACAGGTCACGTCCAGGCCTCCAGTTGACAGCTGTGGATTTACTGCTGGGACAACATGCACTATTATTATTATTATAAAATTTGTATGTGTTGCCCTGTAATGTATGTGTTGCCCTGTAATGGTCTGGCCTTTGAGCAATGACAGCCAGGACAGGCTCCAACCTCCTCCTGGCCCTTGAAGGATTCAGAGGTTCAGCAAATGAATATCATTCGAACACAAATAGCCCTGCCATGAGTTAATTTTCAGTAGGGTTTTTACGTTGCTGTGACCATAGTCCCAACTGTAAAATAATTTTTTATCAGACACACCAAAAATCATTTTTAAATCCATATTTTGTATCAAATTATAGAATTCTTTATTAAGTAGTTGTGTAATAAGTGGGGTAATATCAGGGTCTGCATCACCCTGTCAGTGTTTGTTTCACTGAGTTTATTAAAGGTTCCCATTCAGTTCCTAGGAATCGCCCAGAATCGGCTGAGATGGGCACCAGCCTCCTCGTGACCCTAATTAGGATTAAGCGGTTTAGAAAATGAATGAATGAATAAATGAATGAAAGAAATACAGTGTTGTTTTTTGGAAATAAAATGGAATCGGACAATGTCATACTGAAACTATTTGCATACTTCTGTACACAAGTCCCAATGACCCCTGCAGCGAGCACCATGATATTAGTGAACATTGCCATTTTGAATGGTAAACGCTGTGCAGAACTATCGTAATAGCAAAAACGTTGACCGTCAGCACAGACAAGGAGGAAACAAGCAGTGAAAATCATTCACAAGATTTTTCCTGCAATCACTTGGACCTGTTATTATTATTGTAAACTAACACAGAACCAAAACATGATGTAAAACCGGTGACTAAGAGATACTAATCCCATGAGCTGGGTGATTTCACTGACAAACCATTAAATTCAGCCATAATGAACTGATAATAAAAGATAAAACACATCAGATCTTGAATGGGTATCTTAAAAGGCTGGTTCGCTCTGGATCTTAAATCTTTTTTGAATAAACACTTGTAGAGAGTATAAAAAAGACGGGTTGTCTTTGTTGAATACCCATGGTCAGACCAACCACAACTGTGTATGTGATGTCCTAAATGACTCAAATAAAATAATGCTCAGATGAAAATCTCTGATGGTCAGCAACTAGGTCTGAGGCTGTCTGCAACTAAGTTCCCAGCTATCTGCGACTATCTGTGATCGATCACAACGGTCTCAGACTGCCTGCAGTATAATTGCGGATAGTTGGTGACAGTCACCGATTAGTAGATTATCGTGTGCAATCTTCCAACATTTGGAGACATGTTTCAAGAAACAGGACGATTGTCCACAATCGGTGGATTCCTCGATGGCAGTCACTGACAGTCATCGATATGGACGAAGATATTCCAACCTGAAAATTGACAGAATCGTGAGCATTATCTGGCTTTTATCACCCATATGAGATTGAAGCTTAAGGGAACACCTCCTGTCTGAGTGACGCAGGTTTTGTTTTAAAATCATCTATAAAACCCATTGGAATACTGAACTATAAGATCACGGTTGTAAATCTGGTGAATAAAATGACAGTAATGTAATTTAGCTCTATAAAGATTGAGGTAAGGAAATACTTTCATTGCTCTGAATGTTCATCATTCAGAGGTGCCAGGATCACCGACACACACTGCCAAGTTCCTACAGCACAAGTGTCAGTTTACAGATTTGTTCACTGTCTGGAGGGTTATCAGGGACATGTAGAGGAGTGTCCAACACATTTACAAATCACTCTGATCATACCGGGCACTGGCTTGATAATCCAATGCATGTAAACATCATCTCTGATTGAATCTTCAGTATCTGTAACAGTCCGATACAATAATTTCTCTTCATGGTGAAGAACATGGTAAAGAACATAGTGGGGAATATGGTGAGGAACATGGTCAGGATCTGGAGCCTATTTGACAGTGAGGTGGAAATACGCATCCTGGGATTAGTGATGTTTCTTGAGGTACAAAAGGTTGTCATGTTTGTTCTTATGGAGTAAAACAGTCAGGAAGTGGGCGTGGCCTTTTAAAGGATTAGATGATAGTAACCAAAATGTAAACATTATACTGTTAAATTGATAAAACTTCACCCGTACTGTTTCATTAAAACATATTTTTTTAGAAGATCATGATTGCGATTGGACACTGGGAAACCATCAGTGATTGGAAATTGAGAAAGAATTCTGCTTCATGACTGGAGATTGGAAAATAATATTGACTCTGTGATTGGACATTAGAAAACAACAGTTGACTATGATTGGACCCTGGGAAACAATGCTGATCCATGATTGGACATTAGGAAACAATGCTAATCTGAGATTGGACCCTGGGAAACAACATTTATCCCTCTGTGATATGTCATAGGAAACCCTAATAATCAGTGATTGGTGTATGGAAATATGCCGATCAATGATTGGTTGTTGGCAACAAAGGTGATTGGAGATTGTTGGAAGTGAAATAAGGGTTAGATTTAAGTCTAGGCATACCATGAAAGAACTTCATCAGTGTGTGGTAATGTATGAATTGACCAATAGATGAAGTCCAATTCTTAGACTTCAGCCTTATCAGACTACTGCGCGCACACACACACGCACACACACACACACACACGCTGTCCTCTGCTGGATAGATACCTGTACTTCTTTGTGACAAAGACAGACACACACAGAGATGGCTCAGTTGCAAAGCGAACTTACCCAAAATCCCCTGGAGAAGATCTGGGTGCCGTGGATGAACAGTAGACTGAGCAGAAGACGAGGGTGTAAGTGACAGCAGAGCAACGTCTCTCTCATTCCCTTTCATTCTTTCACAATCTCTCTCCTTATCTTTCAACTGGCCAGTTTTTGAGTTTACCACCTGTGTGTGTTTGTGTGTCTGTATGTGTGTGTGTGTGTGTGTGTGTGTGTGTGTGTGTGTGTGTTTTAATCATGGTGAAGTATCATTAATGAACCACTAATATATAAAATAGTGTGAGTTTTGAGTCTGTTGCTAATCAGAGGTGTGTGTCTCACAGTGACCTCGGGGCTGTTAACCTCAGAGTGATATGAGCTCATGGTCACATTATGTACTCAAAGTTACATGAAAAATAAAACACTACATGTTCTGTGTTAAAGTGAAATAATAAGTGATGGGTTGGTGCGATGAACTGTTTTAATAATTTTACACTCACACCTAGGGGCAATTTGGAACATCCAGTTCGTCTAATATGCGTGTCTTTTGACTGTGGGAGGGAACCGGCGTACCCGGAGGAAACCCACACAAACCTGCCACTACTCAATAATTCTTAATTTATCAATTATTAGGGCAGGGACCAAAAAAGTCTGAAATTTGAAATGTTCTGATACCAATACAGTGCTGGCTCTCAACAGTTCCTTGTTCTCCAAGCTGTAATTTTATCCATATCAGTGTGTTCATTAAAACAAATTATCTTTTGGTTGTATTACAGCGTCTGTGCCCCAATTCACAAACTCCCCCACTATGATTGTGATGGTGGGTCTGCCTGCTAGAGGAAAAACTTACATCTCCAAAAAGCTAACACGCTACCTTAACTGGATCGGTGTTCCCACCAAAGGTAAACGAAAATTGTATTAAATGACTATAATTTCACCAGTAAAACAGATTAAACTGCAAGGATCATATAATTTTAAAAAGATGTCTGTCACAGATTTTTCCTCCTTTTCTGGAACAGTGTTCAATGTTGGACAGTACCGCAGGGAAGCCGTTCAAACCTACAAGAGCTTTGAGTTTTTTCGTCCCGATAATGAAGAGGCCATGAAGATTCGCAAGTAAGACACAAGTAACACACTCTCTCTCTCTCTCTCTCTCTCTCTATCTCTCTCTTTGCTTGTATTTTCTCAGCTATTGTCTTCTTAATTCAGTATTGGTCGATTCTCAACCCCCAGCCAGTGCTCCACTATCATTCTCAAGGAAAGCGCTATCCGCCATCAGACACATACTTCAACTAACAAATCCACATGATTGCGTAGTGTCACTTTTGTTCACTTGAATTTCTGGCAGTGGATAGCAACCCTGTTTGTCTGTAACAGTGTTTTTGTTGTAATCTTATCTCTTTACTACATTAATACACAGCCTTGACTTTGTCTTTAAAATATTTTTTCATTTTGTTGTCACGTTATCATATTGTTGTCACATGCACACAACGGCCATTCTTTGCCAAAAAAAATCCTGTAATTGCTTTAAATTAATTAATTAATTAAATAATAAAAAAAAAACCTTTGAATGTTTTTATTCATGTCCTGACTTGTGCCTGTCCACTGCTTTCTCCTTGAGATGTTTTGACAGTGCCTTGCCACCCATAGTTGATAGTTACCTCTTTATTGTAAAAATGTTCAATTTGCACTATATAGAATGTGACACACAAGGTTACGATGTGTCAGGTGAGTTGTTGTTGTTGTAGTTGTATTTGTGGTTGTTCAAGATGAATGTGTGTGTGTGTGTGTGTGTGTGTGTGTTCAGAGCTTGTGCACTTGCTGCCCTAAAGGACGTTGCTGCCTACTTCAGTCAGGAGCAGGGCCAAGTCGCGGTGGGTGCATTAACAATGACACAATTAAAAAAAAAGAAAGAATGAAAAAAAAAAAAAATCATAGCTTTTTTTTTTGTGTGTGAAATTTACTTTGTAGGGGGTTTTGTTTTGTTCAGTTTTTTGTCTTTTTTTGCATGAAGTCTGCTTCTTTACTTTACTAAGAGTTACACTCTTTTCCCCTCAAGGTGTTTGATGCCACAAACACAACGCGTGAGAGGAGGGAGGTGATTCTGTCTTTCGCCAAAGAGAACGGTTACAAGGTCAGTAAAAGGAATGAACA
>JAOUQZ010000017.1:1228839-1248747 GCA_028564935.1 Neosilurus hyrtlii | reverse complement strand
ACACACACACACACACACACACACACACACACACACACACACACACACACACACACACACACACACACAGACAAACACACACTCCAGTGGTAAAGATGTGTGCGAAAGGTGAGTACAGATCAGGGTGTGTGTTCAGACATGTATGTATGATGTATGTCAGACACATGGTAAACAAATCCAGCTGAAAGAAATAACAGTAACACAGTCAGTGTTCCTGTTCTGTGACATGTGTCTCCACTTAAGTTCACCTAAAGTCTAAACGCTAGTAATTACATTAAAACATGTACTGTAACATAAGTGTGTATTTTATGATTAAGAGCAGTAAGAATAAAATGCGGACGTTCTCACTGTAATGGGTCGCATGGTATGCCTTCGCCGTTAATCTTTTTAGTGGACACTTTAACTGTGACTCTGATCTTTTACCTATGTCCTTAAGAACAGAACCAGTTCATAGGAATGTTATAAAAGTAAGTTGTTCAAGTTTTGTCAAAACCCATGCAGAGTGCACAAGATTTTCCTAAGATGATATTATGTGACCTTGACCGTTACCCTTTAAACCTTGACTTTAGTAGTGGGGAACTGGTAAATGTTTGGCTAGGATAGAGTCCTCACAAAGACACGTAGAAAGAAAAACTTTTTTTCTATATAATTACCAATAAATAAATATAAAAATCTCATTTTAATTTGTGTGTGTGTGTGTGTGTGTGTGTGTGTGTCTTATATTCATGTGTAGTGTATACCAGGACCAGATTACGCCATTCCCATGTAGTATATACCAAATATATTTATGTTTAATTAGCACCTTATTTTATCAGTGTACAGTATGTTTAAGCTTATACACCAAACAGAGAAGCTTGAAAAATTATCATCTGGTGTTTTTTCAAATCTTTCAGATGAGTCCGTGTCCACACTTGTTTCAGATTCATCTTTCTAGATGACAGGAGTGGAACCTGATGTGTTTGTTTCTCCTGCTGTAGCTGTATTTTATTTTTTGAGGTGCTTTTCTGCTCACTGTGGTTGTAAAGAGTGGTTATGTAAGTTAGCCTTTCTGTCTCCTTAAATGAATTTGATTGTTCTCTGAGTTCTCTTATCTGCAAGGTGTTTCCATTCTCAGATCTCAGATGTCTGTTTGTATGTTTGCTTGATTTTCACATCATTATTTATATTTCTATAGGATGCAGTTTCTGCAATAAATAAATAAATAAATAAATAAAGGTGATATATCAAAAATCATGCTCCATTTAAAATCACTAAGATTTTTTCCCCTATCTTGATGTTTTATTCACTGTAAAAGTATGTGATGCATTGTAGTGCTGACACGTCATTGTTTAATTGGGTAATTGCGTAAATAAGCACATGCTCCTATTGGGTGAGTGTATATAATTATATATCACCACTAATAGCACTACTAGTGACAACAACAACAACATCATTTTATATATACATACAAACACATTATACATATATTTATATATATGTGTGTGTGTGTATATATATATAATTATGATTTTATATATATATATATATATATATATATATATATAGATAGATAGATAGATAGATAGATAGATAGATAATATAGGTTTTGTTTGTTTGTTTTTTGTTCTTTTAATATAGCACATCACTGTAAACAGAGGCAGCTTGCCTCGCTCCTCGCTCCTGCCCCTCTGCCTCGCTGGAAACCTTGTGTAACATTCTGATTGGCTCAAGGACACTTGTGGGCGGTGACATGGACGTGGACTCGGGCGTCGTTACGTCACGATCAGCTGTGACGAGATTCTGTGATCCGCGGATCAGCTGGGCGAAGCAATAACAGCCAGGACAAAAACAAGCCAAAATCTACCAGAGCAACAAAAACCGGATAAAAACAACCAGGAGAGAAGAACCCACGGATAAGGACTGCACTCCCACCCCGGCGTGTAGTGGCAAAGTTTCTTCTGAGAAGAAAACCTCTTTATCCTCATCGCTCCTATTATTATATTATTGTTATTATTATTATTGTTAGTTTGATGTGAATAGAATTCTGGTGCATTAACACTACCTCACAGAAACGTTCCTCAACCTGAGCTTTAAGGCGTCTGTAGTGGTTTTTACACGTTTACACGTTTTTTTTCCTTCTGGTGCTTCAGCAAAGGCAGGTAAGGTGTTCCGGTCCTCTGTTTGTTGTTGTTATTTCTGTCTGTGTTTATTTTCTCATTACATCATGACCTGATATATAATATAACAAGCATAGATCAGAATGAAGCCTTTCATCTTGACAATCTGTGATGATCTATAAAGTGTTTAGATATTTTTTTTGCCATACATGGAGACGTCATCTGCTGTCGACCATTAGCCTTTTATAGCGTCCTGTGTTGCCTTAGAATAACCTGATCTCACATCAGCTGCCCTTTTGTACATCTTGTGCAAGTTTTCTCCATAAACCCAGCTCACATTCTCCATGTTATCCACCTTATAGTTAGGGATTATTCTCTTCTTTTCAGTGTGATGAACATTTATGCATAAACCAATACACACACAATCTATTTATATAGCTATATATCAGTATGTAGAGGTGTATGTCCTGTCTGCGCGCGTGTGTGTGTGTGTGTGTGTGTGTGGATTACAGGTCAACTCTAATAGATGTAATACGGTTTATCCGAGCTATTATTGAACCTTTCAGCTCCAAATAAACTCCAGCAATGTCACACTGAACACATAGGAACATCCCGACTTTAACTACACCTCCATCTTTCAGACGATCTATCCCTCTATCCCTCCATCCATCGACATCCTGTTTTTTCTCCAGAAATGTAAAACCACTGGGGTTGATGCTGGAAATGGTTTTCTCTTTCAGTATTTTCTCTCTCTGTGAATTTATTCATTTATATAAAAAGTATTTTTTTCCTGTCTTCATCACAATAATGAATGTTTTGGACGGTTTCTGTTTCAAAACCGTCTTTTTTTCCCCTGTCTCTTTTTGTCCTGGGTATTTTTCCGTCCTCTAGCCTCTGGAAGGCGGAGCTAAATGCGCCAATGACGTCAACACTCTTGCGCCTCCCCCAAAAAGCCCCGCCCATAATGATGCTTTTGGTTGAATCCCAAATGGCTGACTGAGTGCAAAGGTTTTGTAGTGATGTAATAATACTGTACTGCTTATGAAAGTGTCTCTCATTTTCAGGATTTTAAGGGCCGACATATGCATCATTAATAGAAGAGAATCTTAATAATAAGTTTACATGAACACAGAACTAAAAACTGTCATTAATAACAACTAAGACATCGATTGGAATGTGAACGTCTTAACAGTATCATGTTCTCCGTTTGTATTCTGTTAGGTGTCTAGATTGTATTGAAAATAAATAAATGAAGCAAAACCCTCTTTATTTGTTTGTTCGTTCATTTATTTTCTGAACCGCTTAATTCTAATAAGGGTCGCAGGGAGACCGGCGCCCACCTCAGCCGATTCTGGGCGAGGGTAGAGCACACCCTGGAAAGCTCTCTTTATTTTGTTTTTAAATATAAAGTTTGTCATAATGTCCAATCATCATAGGTCCACTATAGACTCATATTTTCTTTCAACTTGTTCTTTCTTTTTTTTTTTTATTACATTACAAATATTATTATGCATTATGCATGTCCAGTAGGGTGTAATTTGGGATTCTGCTCCTTAACCCATATTTAAAGTGTAGGAAGTATATACAAGGGCGTGTTTTGTTTAGTTTTTTTATTTAGAGTCTGGAGTCCTTATGTCTTTAATGAATAAAAAAAAAGATAATAAAAGAAGATAAAGAAGGAAACAACAAACCAATAAATTAACAATTAGACAAATAAATAACCCCAGAACCATGCATCGACCTTCTCACTTCAAATCTGTTTAACAAACAAACTTTTACAAAAAAATTCAGTCGACTGACATGAATTATTGGTGTAGTAAAGAGGGTTGAGTTTCCATCACTGTAATGCAATTAGTTATGCATCACAGACCCCTGGGGGTCTCCTGACCCAATTTTAAGGGCCATGGGTGTATGTCTAATTGGTTGAAATTTGGAATTCAGTTCCTGACTCTGTATAAATGTACACAGTTGATGTTACACAGTGGAGTTTCCAATACAGCAGGTGTACTGAGATAGTAACTAATAAACAAAAAACTTGGTGCATGTCCAACGGGGAGCCATTTTAGATTTCGCTCCCTTGCCTATATAATGCACCATGTAGGATACAAAATAATTTTTTTGTGGTTACATGCAGTACGCTGTAAACCATTAGTGAACCTTCTGTGTAAGTGTATGCAATATATAGGGGTGTAACCTACAGTAATAAGTAGTGACATAAGAGTTATGATGTATAATGAAATTATGAATTGTCTATGACGTTACACTGCATATCCAATAGAAAGTTATATATTTTGTAGTTATATACAGTAAAATGTATAAAATAATGGATTTATTAGGAATAATAGTGTTAGTAAACAAGTATAAGTCAGTAATATGAATCTATGTCATTCTTTAAGTGCAATACAGAGCTATTTTTAAAACATTAAAATAAAGGACAGATCAAAACCATTCCAACCACACCTGGACATTGTTACTAAATCAACCAGATGGAATTTTCGGGGCGGGGCTTTTGGATTTTTTTGGAGCGCAGTCATTTAATTAGATCTATGACATGTTCTTTAGCAATTTTAGTCTTCTGTTTTTTAAGTGTACATCTGTCAGCAGTTTAGCTGTTTTTTAAATTTAATTATTGATATGGAGCGATTTATTTCCTTGTGGAAATTTTTTATTTTTTTTAACATTTATGGAAGGAGTCTCCATTGTCAGCGCTTTGTAACAGTCAGAGGTAAAACTGTACATTTTCCGACATCTTCAGCACACAAGGTGGAAAGAAAAGGCAAATGTAATTGTTAAAAATTGTGGTTATAAGAAGAATAAAACACTTCAGGACCTGCTGTTGTAGGAAAATCATCTATGGGGTGTATACAGTAAAGGGCTGTCCACATAGGGATCAATGAGTGACAAGTGACCATGCAAAGAAACAAGTGATGAAAGGTGAAACTTCCCAAGTGATGTAAAGTTCACCTAAGCGTAAATTTTACACAACGCCATTTTTGCGACAATCAATCAGAGCTTAAAGATTCCATTGATTGACAGATTTTGCTAAACACTTGGTTCCTTAAAACATCTTCCAAAAGAGAAACAACAAACACAGGTTTAATGATTCTGTCTACATCAACATGGAAGAGCTGCTTATTATTGCCATGTGATTTGTGACTGCACACAGAAATTTAACAAGGCTAATGACTAGACACCGCATGCTTGGCTTCATGTTTCTGAAACAGTTGGCATTTCCTTTTGAGTAAATGTTTATATACATTTAACTCTTCCTGGTTTACAATGCACAGGACTCTCTGTTCAACACTTACCTCGTTATAATGATATTAATAAGTTATTTATTATGATAATATGAGCTAAAACTAGCTAAAATAATATAAGATAATGATAATAAAATATCTCACAGGTCTACTGTAGGGAACTAGCTTGATGCTGCTAACTCGGAAAGATTTTAAGCAGGAAAAATGCGAGAAGGTTACCTAGGCCACAGGAACTGACGAAGCTTCAGCGACAAAGCTATTCGCTTGCCTCGCGTAACAATTTGCATGCATCGATTGTTACTTCCTGTGTGAACGCTACTTAACTCCATTTCATCACACCACTTCTCTGTTGGTTATTTTCTTATAACAGCACAACTTGATGTTTTAATGCTTTTACACCACAACAAATCACCACCAAAGACATTTTTCCTTTAAGGGTACTGCCAATGGTTCCAGGTTTACCAACTTCCTGAAACAGCTTTCAAGAGGGAAGAAGCACTCTTACAGAGTTCTATAAAGAACCTTTAAGGGCTCCGTCAGACTAAAGAATTATTAAGAGATCACATTGAAGATATTATTACTGTCATCGATTGTCTGTGTTAGTATTTTATTCAGCAAGTAGCGTTGTACCCCCTCTGTTATCTTGTGTCTTCTCCTGTGTTTGAACTGTGTTTAATTTAAGTCCATCAGTCCCTCCTTTACACATTTGAAGCCCTAAACATTCCCAACTTTAAATACATCCTGCTCAGTTCAAATTGTTCTTGAGATTAAATTAAATTAGATCTGATACCCCATCAGCTGTGGGACTTTAAGAGATAAGGCACATAGTCTGAGTCAGTGCGCTGGCATGTGGATGCAAATTTGAATGGGCGAGGCAGGAATTTGTGTGTGGCTTTGAAAAACATTTACATTCATTCAAGAGATGCTTTTGTGCCCAAATAGCTGAGAAACAATCATGTTTCCCAAGGTCCCTGATTGCAGAACCAGACATGTACTGTATATGTGCTTTTCTGTTAACTTATTTATAAGGTTTAGTCATTTTTGCTTGATTTGGCTCCACCACCTGGACTGTCTGAGATAACATTTCCTGATTGGGTGGGATTGATTACCCGGGGTGAATTGGATGATTGATTATTTATTTGTTTGTTTGTTTTTTGCATTACAGACAATATAGAAAATACTTGCTCTATGTTTACCCAGCATCTGGATTATTACTTAGTGACACTTATTGACAAGTACATGCTAATAACATCTAATAGGTAAATCTGAGACAACAAACAAGTCTTAGTAAGACAATATTTGGATAGAATTGCAGTTTAAATTATAATCAAAACAGGAAAAACAATCTAATAATACAAACCAGTCAAATGTTAGAACCACCCTTTAAGGCATAATGTTTCTTTGGCACATAAAACCAGATTAGCCAGAAAGTCTTTCCAATAAAACTGAAAGTGAAAAAATGTGTTTTTTCAAATTCCTGTTCACAATTCATGAGTTATCACAGCCTGAATCAACCAGGAGTCAGTGTGCAGAGTTCACAGCACTCATTACCCAGCGTGTCCACCATCTGCTTCACGTAAAGTGGTACATCTCAGACGCATAGAGTTAACGAGATGATCAGTCGTGGTCTGTGGAGCAGTGTCCCATTCCTCCTTCAGCACAACTCTGAGCTGGGCCACGCATCCTGTGTGGGCGTGGCCACGTGTGGTCGTCGGGCATGTGGATGATTCACAGGGCTGCCAGTCTCTCTGAACCGACTTTTCAACCGGCTGATGGTGGAATGATGCACATTGAAATGTGTTGACGCTGCTGTCACAGACATCGCAGCATTCAGCGTGCCAGTGGCACGCTACCTCAAGACTTGTGCCATCTGTGGCATTGTGACTAGTGACAAAAGTGCACATTTCAGGGTGGCCTTTTATTGGCCCTGGTTCAAGGATTGCCTGTGTATTGGTCACGTTGACTGACCAACTCAGTGTTATGCATTATGGGTGGAATAAATCAGTGACTGCATAATCTCACAGGCATGTGATATGAGAAGTGGGTAACCAGAA
Organism: Neosilurus hyrtlii; assembly: GCA_028564935.1. Taxonomy (NCBI): domain Eukaryota; kingdom Metazoa; phylum Chordata; class Actinopteri; order Siluriformes; family Plotosidae; genus Neosilurus; species Neosilurus hyrtlii. Next base: position 1,241,340 of record JAOUQZ010000017.1, on the reverse strand, counting down.
TTCAGCAGAACAAATTATTCAGTTCACCAACAAACACTATTTATCAGCATATTTCATTGTAGATCTGTTTAACTATGAATTTTTGGTTTGTGCGTTTATATTTTTGTTCAGTGTATTAACTCCATTCTATCACATCACACAATCAATGATAGTTGTTGTTGGGTTTGTTTGTGGTTTTTTTCAGAACGGATCCTTCTTAGTAAATGGATTTTTAGCTTCCCAAAAATGTTTGGTTTTCTAAAAGTAAAGGACTTTAACAGGTGTCATTTGGTCTTTAGCATAATGCTATTCAAACTAGCACAGTGATGCTTCTACCTCCAGGAACTAAATGTTTGCCGGGTGGAATGCCATACAATTTTATGTTTTAACAATGTTACTACAATGTTGCTATAATGTTATTTGTAGACTCCCAAAAACATTTTTAAATGTTAGAGGTAACATTGCAATAAATGTCTTAAAAACATAATCAGATGATATTACAGTAACATTAATTTGCGAAGACCGTGTGTTTATGTCCAGTGGTTTCCTTTTCAGTACCTCCATAAATAACTGAAAAGGAAACCCCAGTACAGATGTGCACAGTCCTTGTCCCACACTAAATGGCACTGTTGTGGCCTGGATGTGTGTGACGTTGTGTATGAAAGTCGTGTAGTCACGTTCGCAATAAACATTCTGCTATTAAACATTGCCACAATGTTCAGATAACCACCTTTATGCAACGTTGCAATCAGCATTGCGTGTTAGCTGGTTTCTGTCATTGCAAATTTGAAATTCATATTGTGTGATTTTTGTGAGATCATTTCCTTCCTATATGAACACACTTCCCCTGTTTCCCCCTCTTTTTCCACTGCAGGCCTTTGCATGATAGAAAAAAACGATAGAAATAAATTTGCACTTCAAGGGTTAATACACTCTTCCATGGTTCCACCTACCAACAAGGGCTTCACAAGCAAAAGACACTAATAACACACCGTGCTGATCCGTATTCACAACCTGCCACAGAAGACCATCAGCAGTACCAACTGTAGATCCAGTGTCCTTTCCAATACATATTCCAAGGCAGCTTTCCCTCAGGATACCTTTACAACCTGCGCTTTGACCTCCAAGTCAGCCATGTTCCAGCGACTTAGCAACTTGCTGTTCGGAGCGGTGGAGGACGTCTCAGCCGAGCTCAAAGGACCCAAGCCCTGCGTGACAGAGGTGGATGATGAGGGATGGCTTCTGGTCAGCGTACCTGGTGAGTAGAAGAATCATGAGTAGTGTATTAATTATTGATTGTGGAACCAACACCAGGTTGGTTAGGGGTCAGCAGCACTACCAGTGCTAGAAAGTAATAATGTGGCCAAAAATATTTAGTACTTTTTTAATTCCAGCAATGGTGAAAGGAGCGTTTGATTTCTCAAATGTAGGGTGTGTGTGTATGAAAAGAAGGAAGGAAGACGAAATGACAAACAAACAAGAAAAAAACTAACAATTAAAGATAAATGAATGGAAAGGAAAGGGGGAAAACTTGAAGGCAGGACAGGTGTGTAAAATATAGACATAAATAAATTAAAAAATTGAGAAAGAACGTCAAAGCTAAGTGATATGGTATGTGAAAGAAAGGAAGGAAGGAAAGAAGGAAACAGCTAGAAGGAAGAAGGAAGGATAGAAAGGAAGGAAGGAATAAAGGATGAAAAGAAAGAGCCTGAAGAAAAGAAAGAAGGAAAGGAACAAAGAAACAAAGAATGCTGCAAGGCAGGATGGGTTAAGGAACATGAACAAGAATAGAAAGGGATAAAAGGAAGAGTCAAAGCTGAAAAAACAAACAAACAATTAAAGAAAAATGTAAGAAGAAGGAAAGAAACTTGAAGGCAAGATAGGTGTGTAAAATATATAAAGATAAAGAGAAAGAAACAAAAAAATTGAAAAACAGCACAGCTAAGTGATATAGTGCATGAAAGAAAGAAGGAAAGAAAGGAAGGAAGGAAACAGCTGGAAGGAAGAAAGAGAAAAGAAAGAAAGAGTACTGACAAGATGGGTTTAGGAACATAAACAATGAAAGGTATGGATAAAAAGAAAGAAAATGAATGGAATATTGATCCTGATGTTACTCTGTGAAACACTCAGACACTGTTCATGGAACTAACCTCAGTATTTTTATGTCTTATGTTGGGTTTTTTCTTTTCTTTCTCCCCTTTTTAACCTTCTCTTTCCCCCACTTTGACTCGGTTCTTCCCACTGCTGTGTTTTTGTTGGCATTTTACCTGCATGGCTTTATTAACTGTTGTTTTCCCTTGCCTGTACACCCCGCTTTACACCTTTTGTTTTACACCCTGCTCACCCACCTGCCCACCTTCCCGCCCACCTGCCATCAGATGATATAAACTGTACCATGTTGGGTGAGGACGAGGCGGAAGTCCCATCGATAGCACAGTGTCATCCACATAGTGAGTGTCAGAGGGTGGAGTCTGGGTGTGAAACAGCCACTCCCCCCTCTCGTACAGGTGACTCCGCCCCTTTCTCATGCAAACGGCGCAGGACTAGAGCGGGTCGCTGTCAGGCGGCGTGTCCTTCCTCGTCTCGTTCTCTTCGCTCTCTACTTTCCCTCGACTCTCCCTCCCCGTTTGGGTCAGGTGGAGCAAATGCGCCGTCTGACTCCGCCCCCCGTGGGTTGGATGAGAGCTGGTTCATCACTCCTCCACCCTGTTTCACTGCAGAGGGAGTGCCTGCTGAGGCTAGCCCCATGGAGGACCTGCTCATCGAGCATCCTAGCATGTCTGTCTATGTGTCCTCGTCCAATCTGGAGCAGAGTACAGCTAACATGGCCCACAGTGTGAGGTGAGCTTCTGCATCATCCCAAAAACAATCTGCATCAGTGTCATCCAATAATAACATGATATTTTCCCATAATAATCAGATGTTTTTTGTAATAACAATATGGATTTCTTATAATAGCGACATGCTTATAGGGAATTTCTGCATGAATTCAGTGTCAATAAAACATCATGAAGCGAAATAAATCCAACCTCACAACAAGAAACACCAAACAGGAGTTAAAGCCACAGGCCTGAGGGTGAAGATGATAAAAATATAAAAGTATAACTCCAACCTGAAAAGAAAGAGACAGACACAGAGAGAGAGAGAGAGATAGAGAGAATGATAGCGGTTAGGAGAGAGATAATGAGTGGTAATTAGAAACAGGTGTGATTGTGAGAAAGCAGGAAATGAGAACTAACAGCAACATAAAGAGAAATGCGAAACATGAGTGACAGAAAGATACACTTAGAGACAGACACACAGAATGTCCAAGATGGTAAAGAGTGACAGAATCTACCTGACGTGCTAGATATGCTCAGAGAGAAAGAAAGATGAATGGACTAAAGACAGATGGATAAATGCATGAAAGGAAGTAAAAGGAAGGATGGAAAGAAAGCTGAAAGGAAGGAAGGAGCTGAAAGAAAAAGAAAGAAAGAAAGCGAGGCAGGATGGGCTTAGGACAATGAAGCAATATATAAACAATGAAAGAGTTAATGCTGATGAGTGCATGAAAAGTAAAAAGGCTGGAACATTGATCTTAATGTTACTTTCTGAAACACACTCAGACACTGTTCGTGGAACAAAAAGAAAAGACAAAGAAATAAAAAGACTGATGGATAAAAGCAAAAAAATACAAATAAATAAATAAATAAATGTATTTAAATACTGGCAAAAGAAGATTATAGAAAAAAACAAAAATAAATGCTGTAAAATCAAACACAGAACAAAAGCTGTAAATCAAACTAAAAGAAAGAAGGAAGGAACAAAGAAAGAAGGAAACAAAGAAAAATGTAAAGAACAAAAACAAATGTTGATGGAAAGAAAGACAGTAAGAAGGGATGGAAAAAAAAGAAGGAAAGCAGTATTTTCTTTATTTTAAAAAAAAAATTAATTTGTTATCCAATTTGTGATTCCTGTAAAAAAAAATTTAAATGAGTGATGAAATTAAACCCAGTTCTCTGTCTCTGTGAATTTGAAAATTTGCAGCCTGTCATGTGTTCTGTAATTTCTGACTCTTTTCCTGTATTCCCTCTCTCTATGTCTCACTCTGCCTGTCTGTCTCTCTCTCGCTCTTCTTCTCAGCCGGATGTCTGAATCTACCCCAGCCCCTGTTCCCACTCGGCCGGTGCGAGGGTCAGCATGTCAGGCGGTCCCTCTTGCCAAAGTGACTCAGGCGAGTCGTATTCAAAGGGCCAAAGCCCGTGTGGAGCGTCGTCACCTGGGTCGTAGTCGAATGCAACGCCAAAACCGCGTTCGCCAGCAGATCCCACGCCACGTGGCTCAGACACGTAACTCCTTCCTCCACCAACCGTGCCAGCGCAGCATCTGCCACTGATCTACCTTGATCCTATCATCATCATTACCATCATTATCATCACGTTCACCAACCTCCATCATCCCCTATCATCTACCGTACCATGTCTTCAGTCTTCTTCACCAAAGCCTTCATTTTAACACAACCAGGAGTATCTTTAGCATAAATACTTAAAACCAGTCTGTTATGGTGAAACCTTTCTTTTTCCAATTAGCATTTGATTAGCATGGCTCAGTTTTTAAATAGTTAACATTTCCTGATGTCTCAAAGATGCCATTTTGCAATTAGTGGCCTCACAGAAACAAAAGTTAGAATGTATAATGGCTTGCTTAAAAACTAGCTAAGATTTTGTGACTTAAAACAAGTAAAGAAGCCACAAAGAAACAGGACACTGATGTGGAGGAAACCAAACAAGGGTCTGGGGCAAACTTTTCATCCTTTACTTACTTTCATTTGTGTTGTAAAGGTCCAGTTTTTTCATTTTTTTTGCTTTTTTTATAGAAGGAAAATACCATAGAGGCTAAAATAGGTAGAGAAAATAAAAGAAGATCAGAGAGAGAAAGTATGCTATGCTAATGTCTCACTTCTGATATGGAAAAAAGGGCTTTACCAACACATAGAATGGCAAAGTATGTAGATGAAGAAAGGAGAGGATGAAACAGAGTAAAGTGTGGGATATGGATGGAGAATTGAAATAAGGTTGTGAGTAAGTAAGTACTGTAGCCCACAGCATTACCGTAGCACTTTTAAAGGGAAAATCAGATCTACTATAGATTTCAATGTGATTTCATTTTGTTTCTTGCATTTATATATTAATTTAAGCTGAAGGGCTGAGAGCCAAAGTGGTCTAACCTATCACTGTCATTTTTCTCAATAACAGCTTTCTGTTGGTTAGAACACTCTGGTCCTCAGCCCTTCAAATGTGGGTTGAGTTTTCCCGTAAAATGCTTTTGCCGCTTTTGGTTTTTGGTGCCTCCTCAAACATATGGGGTCAATTAAAGGTCAGGAATGTGACTGATCATGCCAACAGTAACAAAATTTCTTGAAAAGTTCCTGAGTAAATCTTTTTTAATCTTAAAAGAATTATAAGGTTGTTAGTTGAAACTGTGTGACATGTACGCATTACTGAAGAAAAACGAGTAATGAGTAAAGTTGTGGCAATGTGAGAATTTTTATTAAAATATCATAACCGTGCTACAATGCTCTACTGAAATATATTCAAAAAATCGTCAGTGTTGGCTCCCAAGAGGCTCATAGACAAGGTGCATGACTTATCAACCTGGAGATTACCAATTCAAATCCAGGTTGATGCTGCAGCCATCTGCGACCAGGAGTCCATGGGAGCTAATTGATTCAGCTCTCACAGGAGGGAGGGATTGCTACGCTCGCTTCACTGTCACTCACTGCGATTACCAGCCAGTCATGGGCATCTGTGTGCTCATTCGTACAAGGGGGTGGATAGCGCTTTAGGTGTTAGGTCCCTTCCAAATACTGCATGTGCAGCAGTTCATGAAGAAGCGGGTGGCATGCACGGATGGGGGCATGTATATGCTTACGCCCCTCCCTGGTTGGTGGTGGATGTGTGATAGGGAAGGCAACACTTGACGGGAGGGAATTGGATAATGGGGTTAAAATGAAAATAATAATAATAATAATAATAAAAAATCGTCAATGTTGAGTACTTAAAACTGTCTTGGGACCGAATTTCTTAAAATCAAGAATATACATGAAAATGTCTGTTTCTAAGAAAAGGAGTTGCTAGTTTGCTAACTAAAGCCGCAAGCAAGAAATTATATGTTCCAACAGTGAAATTCAAGTGACTTAAACTATAACTTGTGTGGAAAGGAAAAGAATGCAACAAATTATTGTTGTTGTTTTTAAGTCCACATTTTTAAAAAATCATAACCAAATAAGGGAAGAAAACTACAACTAATAATACTAGTGGAAAAAACATCCAGTCTATAAAATATAAGGCATCTTTTTCAGTGGTAGTATTCTTAATAAGGATGCTGTTGAAATGTACACAAATGTACTTTTTTACTTTGTAATTCTGGCTAAGAAGTAGTTTAATTTTTTTATGCTCACAATGCATGTAATACCAACTAATGCCAACTAGCTGGTGCTAGTTACTACAACTAAATATATATTAATTGAATCTCAGTTAGTTTCATGAATTTTTTCTAATTATTTGCATACTTGCTAGCCAACAATTGGTAGTAAATTTTAAAGAGGAGTATAACATCATCATTATTAGCATTTTTCAGAGCCAGAGTGAGGCTGCTTTGGGTTACAGGGTGTGGTGGTTTATAGAAGGTGTAAGATAAGGATAAAGGAATTGCATAGCAGCCTATAGGCGATACAGAACAAATGAATGACACGACAACTTGATTTTGCAAGTCCCCCAGTCAAATTTCGTGTCACAAAGGGGATGTGTGTGAATGGGCTGCAGATTCAAATTTTTTAGCAAACTGATTTGAGGAAACAATAAACTGTTGCACCTCTAGGTGATAATGCAATCCCCTCTAATAGGCGGTATTCTAGTAAAACAATTCTTTATTGTGCTTTGTTTTAAAGTTTAAATCATGCTATTTTCAAATTGCCTCAGACCCTTGATCTTTCATGCCGTTCTCAGTGTCAGACCTGCATCTAAAGCGCAAAGCTTCTGTAAAAGAAAAGCACTGTGATCATATTTGTAGGCACTAAAGATTTCGAAACTCATCCATCCTCATGTTACACCATGACATTAGACTGAGTAAATTTTCATTTTTTTTAATGTTACTCTCAGAAATTCGTCCCTGTGAGCAAACAATGATCAGTGATAAACATTACCGAGACAACCGGGCCTGACTAAATGGGATATTTCTTGTTTGACTACGTAAAATATGTTTGCTTTCTAATGTTGCTAACAAGTTTATGAAAATCATCTTATTGTCACCAGATCACAAGCTCAATTTTATTGTTATCTGATGCTGGGAGCAAAACCAGCAAAATTGGTCATCCACTCCGGGTGGAAAGGATGAGGAAGAAGGTAGATACCACACTTCTCTGAAGGTGTCCAGATTACTTGTGATGTAGCATATGGATAGTTTAAAAACACTGTGGTATCTCAGAGGAAACCAAAGTATCTCAGAGGAAGCAAGCATGTGCTAACCTTTACCTTCTCCCATTATTTGAAAACTGCTAGTGCACGGAAAGAGAAAAAAATGCCCAAGAAAATTTAACTCAAAAAGCAATACAACCTCCGTAGTGTTATTACAAGTCTGCTGATTTCAAACTGAGGTAGAATAATACCAAGCAATTCCAACTATCCAGATGGCAGCCTCTGATTTTTAGTCACAGCAGTTACATGAGATGGACCTTCATTACTTGTCAGCTACTTAAATTAGCCATGTTAAAGCAAGTGTATGATTTTTTTTTTTTTCTTTTCTTTCTATTCCTTTGTGTCACGACTGGTTTGGGTCTTTTTTTTTTTTGTTGGTTTTTTTTTTGTTGTTTTTTTTTGCATGCTCAGAAAAACACAATTTTGACATCACATCTTGTAAACATATTTGTATCACTGGGGCGTTTTCTAACTCCTGTGTGTGAGAAAGAAAGATGAGATCTTTGTGTGTTTAAGTGTGTATGTCAGTGTTAGCAAGCCGACTAGTTGTGGAATGGAAACACACAGAGACACACACACACATGCTCGCGCACACACACATGCATGTCAGTGTACAGAATCCATCCTCCCCCATTCATCACTCAGTGTTACGTTCCTCCATGGGCTCCTCTGTGTGGTGCTATGGCGTACATGCGTGTCGTCGATGCTGATTAGATTAACTATGGTGCTGAACATGTTGGACTGTTTGTAAAATTCGACTTGGATGTACGTTTGCACTGTCTTTTAAGGCTGACTTGTTTTTGTGTGTGATTTTATTTGTTTAATTTCTAGCATCACTATGAATAAGAGGGTGATGTTGATGTGCATGAGTTGGAAAACAAACTATTTTGAATTATTCACATTCACGTATGATATGTACATATAATGCACAGCTCTTTACGGTACAGTGTTGGAGTGCTGCGTGTTTTATGGGAATGATGTCACCATTTGTTGAAAACATCTTTACAAACCTAAGTTGAACATAGAAGAAAACATAGTGTTCCTACTCCTCCCCCAACCCCCCCAAATGTTTTAGGACCCATGAGGTGTTTGTATGTTAATCTGAATTCTTGGGAAATAAGGGTGTACCTAAAAATCTACTTCTGTCCCTTTTATTATGTTATATCTACATATAATGGGCTATTTAGTCATAACCTGACCGCTGAGACGGTCTGCACTGTCAGCGTGATGTAACGCAAAGAACATCCATCGACAAATTAATATATTTATATATTCTTCTATTTTTTTCCTTATATTTCATTTTTCTTTCTTATCAAATGGATAGTATGCACATTGTTTTTATTCTCGATGGATGAATGTCAGAGGTGGATAATTTAGGACATCTCTTCCAACTAAGGCAGTACCTGGCCAGGTAGCAAACTGAAATTGCATTAATGTCTATTTTGTCTATTGGGCCAACATTGGGTTGCCAGATTTGACAGAATCAACTTTAAATCCATTTTGCCAAGGTTGGTCCAATGTTAGACGTATATTGAATGTATATTGGGCCCAATATTGCTCCACGGAGGTTGACAGACTTTCAGCCACCTTTTGACTCAACTTCGCCAAAGATGGGCAACTGTTAATAAATTACAGAGTCACCACTTGGGTGCCAAATTTATCCCAAAATAATTTTTACACTTTGGGCCAATCCTGGGCCACAAAGCTAGCTAGTAGTCACCTTTAAACCCACCTACCCAGTGTTGGCTCAATGTTAGAAGGGTTATTATACATATATTATATACATATAATATATATGTATATATATTATACATATAAGTGTGCCTTGGTAAATATCTTGTTCTTTGTTCCAACATTGGTGCAACACTAGGCCAGTGTTAATAAAAGGTAAATCTCACCTTCCCATCCCAAAATAGACACCAAGTTCACATCAGGTTGCCACCTGGGTGTGTTCCTTTGAACAGTTCCTTTGTCAACATGGTGCTTCTCACCTACTGTGCCATTCAGTACAGAACTGAGGCTTCGTCATGCACAGCAATTAAAACTAATAAGAGTTATGAGACCATCCACCCTGTACACACATCCATCTCTGTTTTACGTCTATTTTTTTTACCCTCCAACACATTCTCTTTCCTACTACGTCTAATTATTATTGTTTATTTTTATCTCCTGTGTGTGTGTGTGAGTGTGTGTACATGAATAATGAAATGTGTGTGGCTATAGGGAGCAGTTTATTACACCTCAGGGCAGCTTGGGGTTTATTTGACTGTGTTGCTAGTGTGATGCAAGAACCTAGACTGGGAGGGTAAATGAAAAAAAACAAAACAAACAAAAACAAAACAAATATACTGATAAACTAACTATAAATAGATATATAGTATATATGTGCTTGTATTTTCCCTTATGATTCGATGAAATTTTTGTTTTATTCACTGTTTATGTTCACGATTTATTATATTGTGAAAAATTAAGGGGGTGGACCATCAAACAGCAAGACTGCGCTCTTCTGTTTGGTTCTTGCGCCCTGAAACTGGCAGCTTTTTCAAATGTAGGGGTTTACCTTCATGAGGGTTATCCTCTCTGAAACATACACCCCCTTTCAAAAAAAAAATACAAATAGAATTTATTAAAAAGAAATAATGTATATGATATGGTGATCGTGCCTTTCACTATTCTGCATGTTTTTTTTTGGGTTGTTTTTTTTGTGATTAGCTGAATTTTCTATCCTGTCTGTGTGGGCACTGGTCCGTACGCAGTAGTAGAGTCCTATGCAAAATACAAGGATGGGGTTTCAGCATCCATTCAGAAATACAGGTACCAGGAAAAAAAATTACAAAATAAAAAAAACTCTCAGGATGAAACTTGAATCTATTGTCTTTTTTTTTAAATACTGTTCATTGAAATGCACATTTTAGTCATAAACACAGGATATTTTTTTAAAGTAATCAACAACAAGAACAACAAAAAAAACATCATTCCAAATAAGTTAAACTGATTGACCTATAATTAATTTTTTTAAATAAAATTTAAAATGCAACAAGAGCACTCTGGTAAGCCATAATAATAATAATAATAATAATAATAATAATAATAATAATAATAATAATAATAATATGTATTACCAGTGCATAATAATGTTAATGATAAAAATAGAAATAAAACACAGCACCCCCTGTTGGGCCTGCTGTAATGCCACACTTCCAAAAAACCATCCCGTCTTAATGTTAAACAATCAATCAATTAATTCTTGGATTTAAAATTTGATCATCTCCAAAATTGAATGGAGCCTTTCTTGTCCAAAGCCCCACCTCTGGTAGAAATTTCATCAAAATCAGCACATGGCATTTAGCATAATCCTGCTAACAAACATACAAACACTTCCTCTAGTGGGTGTCCAATGAACACTCATCCACACATTATTTGCATGTATTGACCTTAAATAATTTTTCCCCAAGATGATTACAATCCCATTCACAAACCACTTACAAAATGTAATGTAATAAATGTAAAAATTGCTTTGTTACTATACACCACACCCTTCCAAATCTAGAGAAATCTGTGTATAATTTTGAGTTATATTGCACACAAACAAACAACTAAATAAACAGCCAATCTCATAAAGAAATCAACACGGGTGAAAACATAATGTCCTGGCAGAGGTAAAAACAGCATTGAACATTTGTTGGAACAATAAATAAATAAATACATTCATTTAACAGAATTGTCACCTGTTTCAAAGCATATGGACAAACCTGTGATTAAAAATAACTGGAAGGGCACTTGGAGAGCACAAACCTCTGCCAAGCCATAACAAAAAAAAAATCCAACACAGAAAAAAGACAGCACCCCCCTCTAGGCCTGCTGAAATACCACACTTCTCACAACATCCTATCTCAATTCAAATTAAGCCCGAAGTTGCTTGTAAAATCATTCCTGGAGACAAATCGCGGAAAAGTGCAAATTGACCATGCAACTCCACCTCAAAGGTAAGAGCATGTCACATTGTATCAGAAATCAGCAAGTCTGATGCATCCCTGTGTGGCTAACAGTGTACTTGTTTGGTTCCAGCTAGACCTGGGTTATGAAAAAACTGGCACATGGGCTAATACTGGCATTTTAAAGAATGTGCTAAAACAGGACAATCCAGGGAATCTTCATCTACAGAATTTTTTTGTTAAAAAGGTTAACATTACTTACATACCGTGACACCACTAATAATGTTTACCCACATCGTAAATCTTTATATTAAATTGTTCACTGTTAAATAACAACACTAAAATAAATCCTTTTCGCTGGATTTTTCAGCAGACTGGGTACAAAGCCTTGACTTTTGAGATCAGGAGGACACCCCACCCAGATGTCCCCACCCTGGCCACCTGAAGAACTTGAAAGAGTCGACTGCAACGGGGGGAAAAAAACCTGTTCTGCAGCTCTCTTTAGACTATTTAACATATCAGGTTCATGCTGAGCGGCACGGTGGCGTAGTGGTTAGTACGTCCTCCTCACAGCATAAAGGTCCTGGGTTCAAGGACCCAGCCTGAAGACTTGTACATTAAGCTAAATGGCGGTTTAAAATTGCCCCTAGGTGCAAGTGTGTGTTGGCCCTGTGATGGACTGGTGAGCTGCTCAGGGTGTACCTTGCCTTCGGTCAGAGTTGGCTGCGATAGGATCCAGCCTTGACCCTAGTAAGACTAAGCAGTTCAGCGAATGACTGAAGGAATGAATGAACGAATGAAAGTGTAGGTTTAAAATAGGCATTGTACAGGGTATGATATGTTGGATACATGTCGGTTTCTTGTTTCTAATAAAAATGTCACTGACATATATTTTACTTAATGTTTTATAGCTTACATCTTAAATAACATCCTAAATGGGTGACAGTTTTTAGGATATTACTCTTGTTTGTCACACATTTCAATAAAAAAAACATGCAACTTTTTTAGTAACAAGATATATATACATATCTATATATATCTATCTATCTATCTATCTATATATATATATATATATGTGTGTGTGTGTGTGTGTGTGTGTGTGTGTGTGTGTGTGTGTGTATATATATATATAT
>JAOUQZ010000017.1:1216380-1228739 GCA_028564935.1 Neosilurus hyrtlii | reverse complement strand
GTGTGTGTGTGTGTGTGTATATATATATATATATATATATATATATATGTGTGTGTGTGTGTGTGTGTGTGTGTGTACTAGAGTATTGTAAAATAAAATATTCCCATAGAGATTTAACCAGGGTATTAGTGATGACTCCACTTCCTGGTTGGCACTGCGCATGTGCAGTACGTTGACGCCCGCACCTGAGGTAGAGGATATTGCTCATGCGCGGTTGCAAAGCAGGAATTTATTAGCGACCCAGCAGTTGCCGGTGTGCTGTTGTGGTTAATAAGCGGTGATGTCAGCGTCCTCAGCCGAGGCTCTGACCGGTTACACAAGCGCTAAAATGGTGGATAAGGACGCCGGGCAGGACACGGCCCTGGGCAGCGCTTACTCCCCGGTGGACTACATGAGCATCACCAGCTTCCCCCGGTTACCCGAGGACGACGTGATGGCGGGGGACAGCGGCCTGAAATCCCGCAGAGACGAGGATAACTTCCTGGGGGAGCAGGATACAGGTGCGGTGTCAACCTGCGCACTTTATACGCGCATTTTATTTCTCTTATTTATTTATTTGTTTGTTTATTTACCTCACCGTGCTGGATTAAATGGATAAAAACCCGACCAGGCTTCAGACAAAACTCCGTTTCCGGCTCGTCTGAGATTTCTCACATTAATAAAAAAAAACCCTTCCTGTAAAACAACAATATCTTATTCTAACGAGAAGGTGAGCACGGATTGGAAGATAATTAAATGACGCGTTTAGGAGTTTGGCCCAGCACGTTGAGTGGGGCATTTAGAAAAAAAGACGCTCCGAACAGGAGCGCATGTTCTGCCGATGACGTCATCTCCTTTACAAGTACAGTGTTTGGCAGGCGTCTTATCCACACTTCCAATTATCTTTATTTTTTATTAATTTTTTTTTATACAACTGAGCAATTGAGGGTTAAGGGTGTTCAAGGGCCCCAGACTGGTGATGGTGGGGATTGAACCGCTGACCTTCAGATCAGAAACCCATCACCTTACGGTGGTGTCACTGTGGTGAAATGTCTTTTCTGAAACCATTTGTTTACTCCTGTACACGAGTGCTAATGATCCGAGTACTGGCGCCGTGATAACATCACCATTTTTGTTTGTTTGTTTTGTTTCTCTTGAAATCGTATCTCTTCTTCTGTTTTGTAAAGCCTTGATCTCCAGCTTTTCCACTTTCTACAACCAGTGTTGCGCTGCCTAGTCATCACACATGCACAAGGTCGTTTCTCCGGTCACACCATCTGCGTATTGTTGTTATTGTTAACAGATACAGAGATGAGACGAGATGTAGAACAGATGAAGAAGAGATACTAAGCCCATGAGCTTGGATGGTTTCACCAGGAAACTATTATACTGTATTTATTCATAATGAACTGATAACGGAAGGTAAAACACACTGAATATTCACTGGTGAATGGGGACCTTTAGGAGTATTTATGTCAAATTTCATCCATCTATGAGCATGTGATTATACATTTCTTTGCTTGGTGTCATATGTGATAACTGGTTGTATGTAAACTATTCCAACAAATGAAGAGTCTGGGGTTGTTGTTTTAGGTAAGTTATTTTTCTGAGAAATCTTCATGACCCTACACTTAGGAAATGTAGGGACAGCCTATTTAGGACTTTCTATAACAGTATGTCTGGAAATTCGTGATGAAAATTGAGATGGTGTATTATGGAGATCTGGGACTGTGAATTTGGGGAAACGGGGCACAGTATGTTTGGGAATTTTAGAATGATATATTTGGGAATTTTGGTCCAGCATGATTTGGAGTTTGGGACAATTGGTACTTCAACTGAAGGCATTTGGGGGACTGCATGTTTAGCACTTTAGGACAGAATGGAAGGGAATTTTCTCACATTGTATTTGTGAATTTTGGAACTGCATGTTTCGGAGGGAAACTGGAATGGCAAGCTGAAGACCAACATCATTTACATACCATGCCCTGGATATTTTTTCATGCCTCCATATATGACAGCAATTAGACAAGAACAAGAAAAGCTTCTTTAGCCTTAAAACAAAAGCACATTTCAAATTCAATAAATTATTTCGATTTGGCAACCTGAAAAATAGTCTTATAGAAGAATGCAGTATGGAAAGACAGTGTTGCCTTTAACGATAGAACTCCTGCGGACGCTTGAATATTGTTTTATTTATTCCCCTGTGATATTTATAACACAGTATACAATAGTAACATAATAGCTGATATTGTAAAATTTTACATGTAGTAAATTAGTTTTGAATAGGCCTTGTTGGGATCGTCAATTAATCGCCGCATCATGGGGAGGGGGTGGCATAGTTTCTTTTCTTTTCTCACCAGCACACAAACAGCGGGATTTAGACAGCTGCGACACTGAAGATGATGAGTTAACAGTAGTGTTCTATGACAGTAGTATTGTTAATCATGATGATGATGTTTCTAGAGCAATATATCATCTAACAAAAAAACGTCATTACGACAGGCCTAGTCTGGAGTCCGTTTCACAGAGCCAGACAACCACCAGCTGTCTACCGTTTTCCTACTTCAAGCTTCTTGGGATCAGCATCCAGTTTGTTCCTGATCACATTTACATCTTCAAACATGAATGAGCCAAGTCATGCGTTTTCTATCTTATCTAGCCCCAGGCTGTCCAGAGGCCTGTAGACAGGTAGGGGCTTAAATTTTACACCAACTACAGCAAAGCCTAGATAGAGATACAGCAGTCAAAGGTAATGGAACCTGGAATGCTTATAATCAGAGTTAGCCTTATAACTAGCCTCAGTGAGCTTCATTATCGAAGGCACTATATCGCAAGCTGGTTGAATGCTACACTTGTGTATGTTTTCTCGAAGAAGGGTAGCACCAAAGGTTGAAATCTAAGGTCAGGACAAGCAGACGGACGAGAGAGGACCCTGTTGATTTCAAACACAACAAACTTCTCTGAACGTCTCTGAACACAGTGGAGTAACATCTCTGAATAAGGTTCGAAGATAGTGCAGTTAGTGTATGTCAGTATACACTGCACAGGAACAGCATGATCTGATTGGTCATTTATCTGGAATTAGAAATATCTCGAGTGGATCATGCTTGAATCAAAACGGTGGACACTCACAGATTGTGGCGGTCATCATCATGTTTTAAAATGTTAATAAATCATGACAATCTCGTTTTGGTTTGCTTTTCTTGTGGTTTTGTGTAGGATATACTCAAACATCTTTACATAGTGTGGTTTACTAAGCAGACACTGTTTGCTGCACAATGTTTACTTCAGGTTGAAGCACTTAGCTCACCTAAACTGCCACTGTCATGGTTAAAATATTTAAAAATTAACTTTAAAAATCTCATTCTAGTTTGCTTTTTTTGTTTTCTTGTAGTATATACTGAAATTCTTTAAGAGAGAGAGAGAGAGACACTATTACAGAGCTACACTGACTCACGTGCGTGCTCAGAGCTCACCTGCCTCCGTCAAGATATATACTATAAAAATTTTTTTTTTTTTTTTTTTTTTTTGGGTTGTTTTGCCATGTAGTATATACTAAAACAATTATTCACCAAAGGATAGTGTGGATGTCGCTGAATTGCACAGTTCAGCAACATCCACCTCACCTTCAGTGAACAGTTTTTATATACTGGCAGGTACGGAGAACAGGAAGTTGCATACGTTTCTGTTTACGAGCTGATTTGTCATCCACAGGCATGCTTGTTTTTTCTCTAATGGGCCCTTTATTGAACAAGTGCATGGAATGCGCACACAGAAAACCGTAGGGTAACAGCATTGTTCAGATTCTGAATAGCAGCCAGAAACTTGTAGTTTAACTTGTAGTTGAAATATGATCCCCCACTCACTCGCTCGTTTTCTGAATTGCTTAATCCTTCTTGGGTCGCAGGGAGGCTCATGTCTATCTTAGCCAACTCTGGGTGAAGGCAGGGTACACCCTAAACAGCTCACCAGACCATCGTAGGGTCAACACACACACACACGACCATTCACACTCACACCTAGGGTCAGTTTGGAACAGCCAGTTAGCCTGACGTGCATGTCTTTGGACTTTGAGAGGAAACCGGAGGAAACCCACACAAGCGGGTGGACAATATTGAAACTTTACACAGAAACACCCAAGCCTGGGTCTCAAACCCAGAACCTTCTTGCTGTGAGGCAGATGTCCTTACCACTACGCCACCATGCCAGCAAATTAACTGTAGGTAAAATAAAAAAAATACAAAACAACTTTCTGATAATGGAACCAGGGTGTTCTGGGAGAAAAAGGGGCAGGTGAAAAGCACTTAATACCCTCCTCTAGTGTAAATGTTTATCCATGACACTGACACAGTGTACTTGGATTTTCTTCATCTGTTTATGCAACTAACAGCGATCAGGTGTCATTTACGTCACAGAAAGTCCTTTTATTGTTTTTTTCAGTGCTTTGTCATGTCTGCTTTTAGCAACAGTTCGGCTCCATCAACACGCTGAGCAACATATTCAACAAGGAGCCACCACCAGAAGGTCACATCGTGTAGTGAAGATTATACACCACCACTTTCATCTAAAAGGGATCCTAATAAAAAGAAGTTAAAAAAAATGCCGCTCTGTATTTTTTTTGGTGAAAATGTATTGAACAATGCTCCTGTAGGCAACGGGAACCAGAAAAAAATAATTCCGATAAGTGTATTGAGGTAAAAGTACGGCTAATGAACAAACAACACTGAAAATACCAATTTTTTCAGAAAAATTGAAAGGTGTCACAAATTATTTTTTTTTTTACTTTTGCATAACATAAATGAACTTCAAATCATATGGAACGGTTTAACAAGTAAAGAAATTAAAAAATATGTGAACACTGCCTGAAAGGTTAAATGCTGTAATCAGAGTAAAGGGTGGCCACCATAAATATTGACTTTTTTGTTCTCAAAAAGAAAATGATATTTTTGTTAGTACAATATATTGTTGTTTGTTTACTTATTCTCATCAATATGATCCAATATTACATAAATATTAATAAATACTTGAATAGTACTTGGTTTCCATTGATTTATTCTGAAGTAGTAATAAAAGCCCTGAAACTGTTTACATGCTGTATATTTACTTGAGTCCTTATCCTATAGCAGTGTTTGTGTTTGGTGGGGTCACTAATCTCTTAAACGTTTGTACTGATGCGTAAGTAAGTGCTCCAAGTTCTTCTCTTATTGTAGAAACATCACAGCTCATGTTTCAAGAGATTTCCTCTAAGGAATTACTAGGTAATGGTTGAAGATTGCAAACCTGATGGTGTGTATTTGATTTATTTCTGTTCTCAGACCCGGACCTGTTCCTGAAGTCAGCACGTCTGCAGCGTTTGGCCTCGTCGGCGTCGGACCTGGCGAGTCACGATTCGTCTCCTCTGAGAGAGACACGGAAAGACCCGCTGGCTCAGGACTGCGCTTGTGCTCGAGACAGCCTCACCGTCCTCATCACGGGCTGCCTGACCTTTGCCACCGGCGTCACCATTGCCCTTATCGTGCAGATCTATTTAGGAGAACCTCAGGTATTTAAAGGGCTGTCTGTTTGTGGAAAATATCCTGACAAAACTACCGGACAAATTTTAGCCTGCATGGTCAATGTGTTACTCCAGTCAAGTCTTGGAAATAATTCGTTTTTGGAGGGATAAGGTTAACGCTCAAGGTCACAGCGAGGTCATAAAGGTAGAGCAAAACTCTACCTTTTAGCCTAGGATGAGTTTGTGATGCCCACTAGAGGGAGACATTTCATTATAATGGTGCCATATGAGCCTGATGGAGGTGCCTTGCACTCGGAGTGCTCCTCAGGGTTTATAATGTCTGTGTTCACATTTAATCAGAGAGTGTAAATGACAGAATATGTTCACTGTACAGGGCTGCAAAACATCACATCTGTGTTCTGGTATTTCTCCAACTTCATCGTGACTTTATTCCATGCTAGGGATGTTCATAAGTGGATTGTCTTGTCTGTTTATGGCGTTCCACTTTTTACCAAGTTGCAGCGCTTGGATTCACCAAGCCGCAAATATAGACCAGTTGCATATTTTTAGCAAACCGGTGCAGACAGATGCTTCTGAAATGTGTCACAGCGCCCCAGTGAAAACGTAAACATTGTCTTGAGTCGCTGCAATCAGCTGCACCCACCCGCTACACGTCACGGCCACACCTGGTGGAAAACGGGTTAAGGGTACAATAAGATGTATCTCTGAAAAAAGTACACAATTTGGCTTCGATATAAAATGATATCATGTTTATAAAACCACTTCCTGGTGTTGTGTCAGATCTTTAATCAGGGTGCTGTGGTGACAGACGTGGCCCGCTGCACCTCTCTGGGTTTCAGCGTTCTCGGTCAGCAGGGTTCCAGCGTGGATGCAGCCATCGCCGCTGCTCTGTGCCTGGGCATCATCCACCCCCACACTTCGGGCATCGGCGGGTACGGGACATCCTTCTATAGCAGTACTCCTTTAATTAGTGCCAGCAGAATGTTTGCTGATGTGTATACCCTTTTATTTTCTTGCTGATCACAAATTGTTAAACCTCAAAAAATCGCAGCTGTCCCATTTCTGCCTGTGCAGTGGAGGAGTGATGCTGGTTCACGACATTCGAAAAAACGAGAGCCGCGTCATTGATTTCCGTGAAACGGCGCCCTCTGACCTCCGGGAGGAGATGTTGCAGGACCTACAGCAGAAGGTACATCTAAGGCGACTTTTAGATTCTGTTATGAAATTTAAAGAGTCAGAGTCAAAGTGTGGTTGATGCCTTTGGATCGTTTGATGTATTTTCATGCTTTGTGTAATGAGATAAATTTGTCTCAGTAGGGTCGTCTATGTAGGACTGAAAACATCCCTGATGATCAGAAATACAAGTGATTTGTCTTGTTTTAATTGGAATTATCAGCTAATAACATCGGATGGTGGCTGATTAACTCATTATTTCTCATCTGCCTAAAGAACTGACCTGAAGGAGGGAATATACATGGACTAAACCCTGTATGTCAGTTATTTAGAAGACGACTGTGCCACAGCCATCCACAACCCTGGGGAATAATTGGCCCAGCTTTCATGGGAGGGAGGGATTGCATATGCTCACTTCCCTGTCACTCACAGCGGTCACCAGCCAATCACGGGCGCCTGTGAGCTCATTCGTACGAGGGAATACTTGACGAGAGGGAATTGGACACGACTAAATTAGGGGAGAAAAAAGGGGGAGTTTGGGGGCGATGGAAAAAAAAAACATCTTTGTGATTCTTTCAGCCAGGTCTCATGGTGGCTGTACCAGGCATGCTCAGTGGACTTCATCAAGCCCACCAGCTCTACGGAAAGTAAGTTTAGACTCACTGGTTGAAGATCTCTGACTAAATCCAAAATGGCTTTCTGTTCACTTTTTACGTGCATCTTATATCCCTAGAGCTTCTCATCCCTAATTTACACCTGTATTGAGGAACACCAGAGGAACAGGAGATAAATTCTATCGTAGAGCAAATCCTTGCTATAAAAGTAGCTTTAGTGCAGTAACAGAATACAGATTAATATTCCTTTCCTTTAAACGTATTCCCGAAAGAGAACTCGTATCATGTTGTGATGCGTAGTGAAACGTTTTCAGATTCTTTTTTTAAGTTGTTTTGAATTTCTCAGCTGCTTTAGATCTCTTATCATGAATGAAATTTTAGTGTGTACATTTCTAATTAAATATGTTCGCAATGTTTTTTTTTTGTTTTTTGTTTTTTTTTCTCCCAACAGAAAGTCCTGGAAGGAGGTGATCACGATGGCTGCAGACGTCGCCCGGAACGGTTTCAACGTAACCCATGACCTGGGTGAGCCGCCGGCAGTTCATGCTGATTATAAACCTGATTAGAAACCTGTTGCTATGATGTGTTTATTTTTTTCTAGCGGACGCTCTGTCCCAAATAAATGTCGACAATGTCTCCACGGCTTTTCGAGATCTTTTCCTTCCGAACAGCCGTCCTCCTCTCCCTGGTCTCTTCGTGACACGGAAGGATTTGGCGGCCGTTTTGGACAGAGTGGCAGCCAATGGGATCTCGGAGTTCTACGATGGAAATCTGACACAGGAAATGGCATCTACGGTACAGAATTTTAAATCATTACAGTAATGTTATGGTTTGTAATGTGTAGGATGTTGGTATTAAAATATCTTCAAAGCAGAGAGCTACAGGTAGTGCAACATCAATCACAGAAAAATTGAAAATACCGATATGATATAGGATTGATTATTATTTGGAACGGTTAATGTCAAAATATAGATTAGACACACCTCCCTTACTCTAACTGGAAATCTTAAGGGCCACGCCTCATTCAGTGAGACAAACAGGCATACAGGTCACACCTTTTCTGTAAGTGACAGCCACAGAAGCCACACTTACTTCACTGGTGAGCAGAAGCACAGGTGCCACGCCTTCTTCACTTACACTCATATACAGTGGCCACACCTTCTTTGCCATTATTGTCAGGTCTCGATCCCTATACCTCATACAGACAC
Organism: Neosilurus hyrtlii; assembly: GCA_028564935.1. Taxonomy (NCBI): domain Eukaryota; kingdom Metazoa; phylum Chordata; class Actinopteri; order Siluriformes; family Plotosidae; genus Neosilurus; species Neosilurus hyrtlii. The sequence continues at coordinate 1,220,250 of JAOUQZ010000017.1, read as the reverse complement.
CTGTGTACTGAAATGTCTGCTGGTGTTGGGAGAAATTTCGAGTTTCGATGTTCTTGGGGTTGATGTCGGATCTATTTTGTCGCTCAGATTCATGCCAGTGGAGGTGTACTGACGGAAATGGATTTCAGTAACTACACCACAGTCCTCCAGCAGCCAGTACTGAGCCGATACCAAGGTAAACGTCTCTCTGGGTTTATTCTGAACAGAAAACTATTTTAGTATTTTTAGGAATAATATTTATAAGGTGAAACCGTTTAGAGGGTGCTTTGGGTGGGAGCCTTTGGAGTGTGAGTGTAAGATTGTGGGTTTAAAACAGTAATACAGGGAAAAGAAACAAAAACGAGAAAAACATCACTACTGGCAAAGGCCTGTTTTAAAACACTGACACTGGCGACTCCGTCCATAAATAGGAGAAAACACATTTGGCTACAGAAAACAGTAAACAAACAAACGTTTTTTAATTTATGTCCTAATTTACACACGAAACGAGAAAAAGATCCTGTTCTGTAAAAGATGGTCATTTAATCGTGTTTTAAACCTGATTACCTGATATGAAGAACCGCAATCATTTTCTACATGTACATTTTATTTGTTGGTAAAATGATACAGACATCACGCCAACTATTAAATTACAAGCATTAAATACAGTGCATACAATGTAATCTGTATAGTATGCATACTTTATAAATACATAAACATACTCGCATACCAACGTATATTTTTTATATATATATATTTAATTTATTTGTTTATTTATTTATTTGTTTGTTTGTTTGTTTGTTTATTTATTTATTCGCACATACTTACATATACATACCTACGTGTACATGCACATAAACACACACACAATAATATTTAATTTATTTACTTTACTTATTTTATGCTGTATTAATTCCACAAGTGAAATTTTGACTTCTGCATTCAACCCATCCAAAGTGAGCACAGAGAGCAGTAGGCAGCCGCACACTGGGGCGCTCGGACAGCAGTTAGGTGCGTTGCATAAGAACACTTCATCCATGAAGGTGGAGGAAGGGAAGGTGCAGCTCACTCCCCCACCACCACACATTTTTCCTGCTGATTCAGGAATCGAACCAGCAACCTTTCATTAGGCTACAGTTGCCCCCATAATAATATAAACACAACCCTCATATCAGTAAAATAACCCAAGAGGTCAAATAACGTGAAAGCTTAGCCTTAAATAACCCCAGAGAAACTCCAGAGACTTTCAACTACAGCTTTAGGGTCTATTTCAGACTCTAATAGTGGAAGGGAAATAAGAAGAAAAATAAACATCCTTTGTAGATTTTTACTGTAAAAACTTACAACTGTGTCTTGATCTTGTACTTAAATCCCCTCCACCCCAATCTTTACGAAGTCAGAGATAACCGCTTACATCGATATCAACAAGGCCATGACACATCGTGTGTGTGTGTGTGTGTGTGTGTGTGTGTGTGTGTGTGTGTGTGTGTGTGTGTGTGTGTGTAGGTTATCAGATAATGGCTGCACCTCCTCCTCATGCCGGAGCTGCTCTCCTTACAGCCCTGAACATCTTGGAAGGTTATAACATCACCAGCCAGACTCATAGGAGCAGCACCCTCCACTGGATTACTGAGGTACTGCAAGGAAGAGAATAAAATAAATAAATAACAATGAAACGATCCCTCTCTTTCTCTATCACTCATTTGCAGAACCACTTTATCCTATCAGGGTCGTGGGGGCTGACAATGGGTGAAAACGGAGTACACTCTGAACAGCTCTGTGCTTTCTTTAAATGTCTAAAACAGTACTCTGTGATCTTGGTGGCCTAGTGGTTAGCATGGCCATCTCACAGTAAGAAGGTCCTGGGTTTGAGTCCTGTGCTCAGTCAGGGCGTTTCTGTCTGGAGTTTGCATGTTCTCCCCGTGCCTTTGTGGGTTTCCTCCTACAGTTCAAAGAAATGCACATTAGGCTAATCAGCTGTTCCAAATTGCCCCTAGATTTGAGTTTGAATGGGGGGGGTGTGCGTGTTAGCCGTGCAATAAATCGGGAAGCTGTTTAGAGTGTACCCTGCTTCTGCCCTGAGTCGGCTGAAATAGGCTCCAGTCTCCCCGCAATACCAGTAGGATTAAGCGATTCTGCAAATGAATGTTTTTTACGTGGTTGCGTTGCGTTTGTCGTTTCAGACTTTGAAAATCGCCTTGTCTCTGGCCAGCACTCTCGGAGACCCTGTGTTTGACTCGTCCATCTCGGAGGGTGTGGCTCGAATGTTAAGGTAAAACGGCTTTCAAAAACACATGGCACTGTAAATGTAATAGAAACGTACTACTACGTAATACCATTTATACTACTATTATTTAATTATACTAATCTGTACACTTCATAAACTATCCAGAGGAGCGATTGACTCATCCTGCTCTTACAACCTGTCACGTGGTTTATATTAATGTGTGTATTGAGTGCTGGGATGAACGCAGGTGAGCATTTATGATTACACTAGCAGTCGTTACGTAGAAATAGACAGCACGGAAGTGAGATGCAGGAATAAACTCTTCATGATGGTGAGGGAGTATTAAACGCTCATTTGTGTTTTGTTTCCCAGTAAAAGTCAAGCTGCTCAGTTCCGACAAATGATCAACGACTCGTACTCGTCTCCTCCAGGCCACTACTCAACCAGTTACGCTCTGGAGGAGGGCTCAGGGGTCAGCCAGGTCATGGTTATGGGGCCTGATGACTACATCGTCTCTGTTATGAGGTGGGGGTTTTCTTCTGCTTTTTTTGTCTGTTTCTAGCTGCTGTTACATACATAAGAGTTAAACTTGTTTCATGAGACTTCTCAAAGTTAAATGTACCTGTAAATGGGTTAAAAAGGCATGAGTTCTTTATTAATAAATAAAACACTGTGATAAAACTTAAACACTTCAGGACGTGCTGTTAAAGGAAAATAAGCACCGCCATGTCGTGGATTGTTTCCATATAACTGTGTGCTTCCTTATGTTTGATTTTGATGTTTTAATTTACTGTTTTAGAGAAAGTTAGAATGATCTAGTTTGTTTGTTTATTTGTTTTAGCTCTATGAATCGGCCTTTTGGCAGCCACATTGTGACCCCCTCTGGAATCCTCCTGAACAGCCAAATTCTGGACTTTTCCTGGCCCAACAAGAGCCAGGGTTTCGCCACACCCAATCCGGTACTCAGAATTCACTTCCTGTTTAATTGATATTTTGATAAATAAGAGTCAAATACATGTAAATACAAACACATTTTAAAAAAATAACATGAACACAGATGATCTCCACCATGGTCTCCGTGGCTTGGCTCTGCTTCGTTTCATTTAGCCCCTCGCCCTAGGCGGAACATACGGTTGCGAGGTCGGCCTTTCTTCCTCTACCCCTGCGGGTTCCAGGTTAGGGCTTGTCATGTGGTGCTGTATGCTGGCTTCCTAAGGGTGTGTCCAATCCAGCTCCACTTCCTCCTCAGAATCTGCTTAGCCACTGGTTCCTGTCCCGCTCGTTCTCACAGATCTTTCTCTTCTGGCCACTTGATGATGTAGATGCGCCTCAGACAGGTGTTAAAGAATGTCTGAATCTTCCTTCGCGTCGTCTTTGTCTTTCTCCATGTTTCTCGTCTGTAAAGCAGAATCGACTTCACGTTAGAATAAAAGATGTGGAGTTTGGTTCTTGTGCTGATCTGCTTGGGTCAGCTGATTGATGGGATATGTGTGCCCTCTGGTGGACAAACTGTGTAAAGGCTTCATGTCTGGTGATATTTATATTCTGTTCTTGCTGTCAGACTCTAAAATAATATAATTTATTTTTTGATTGGGGGCGGCACGGTGGCGTAGTGGTTAGCACGTCCGCCTCACAGCAAGAAGGTCCTGGGTTCGATTCCCAGC
>JAOUQZ010000017.1:1202504-1215028 GCA_028564935.1 Neosilurus hyrtlii | reverse complement strand
TCGGCTGAGATGGGCGCCAGCCTCCCCGCGACCCTAAGTAGGAATAAGCGGTTCAGAAGATGAATGAATGAATTTTTTGATTGGACTTAATAATTGTAAGATCTTTTATTTTCAGTATTTTCCCCTCTATTATTATTTATTCTCATTCACTCACTCATTTGCTGAACTTCTCACTCCTACTAGGGTGGCAGGGAGGCTGTGCTTAGGCTCAGCCGACACTGGGCGAAGGTGGGGTACATCCTGAACACACACAATCATTCACACTCTCCTAGAGGCAATTTGGAACAGCCAATTAGCCAAATTTTCATGTCTTTGGACTGTGGGAGGACACCGGAGTACTCGGAACTCAAACCCAGGACCTTCATGCTGTGAGGCGCACATGCTAACCACTACACCACCATGCCATCCTTTATCATTGTCATTGTTATGGTTATTATTAATATAAGCCACTTGTTGTATGTTTCTACATTAACGCGGTTGTGTGTTCTGTTTACACTTCTTCAGCACAACAGCATGCAGCCTGGGAAGAGGCCGCTCTCATTCCTCATGCCCACCGCAGTCAGACCCTCGCTGGGTGTCTGTGGTACTTACGTGGCACTCGGATCCTCCAACGGCGACCGCGCCCTGAGCGGCATAACACAGGTTCAGCAGCTAACCTTTTATTTTACCTTTGGAACTCGTGGCTTTTTAAAAACAGCCTGTGAAAGAATATATACTGAATGGGGTGTTTCTAATTTCATTACTCATTAAAATAGTAAAATAATTATTAAAGAAAAAATATGTAATTATGCTTAAACAAAAATAAAAGAACTATATTATTGTGTATTGTTTATCCAATAGTTGGGGTGTGTGTAATGTGTTATTTAAGAAACACAAAGTAACTTTCTTACATTTTACACAAGTTTTTTTATTGTTGTAGTTCTTTAAAATATATTTTTCTTAGAACAAAACAAAACATAAAATATCTTCTTATTATATGCAAAAATAATAATTTTTTACTGTCCAGAAATTGGCAATGTGGATTATTATTAATGTTGTTGTTGTTACTGTAAAGGGAATTACTTACTGTTCGAAGGGGGGATAGCTGATATTATTTCGGTTGATTTTGATACTGATTGTTAGTAAACAAGGATGCTAATATTAGGGGTCGATATTCATTTTGTTTTTACATGAAAAATTTAGAAGAATTCAATTCTTATTCACATCTTATTTAAAAAAAAAATCTCAATATCGGAACAGTCTAAAAAATATAATAATAATTTGGACAAAAACACTGTGAAAAGTTTTCTGATGACGCTCGTCATCTCAAGGTGTGTGTGGGTGAAATTCTATAACTGAGAACATCATACTTTTTACCGTTAAACCTGGTCATGTTATCACTTCCTGTCACTGTGGACGAGAGCGCAGGCTTCAATTCATTCCTGTGTTTCTCACAAATACTGAAAAGCCCACTTTATTGAATTTACATTTCTACCAATCCGAAAGTGCAGCTGGCAAGACAGACTACTGAAGTATTGGGGGTTTTAAGTTGGTTGTGTCATATGTGTGCATGCATGAACAAAACGATTTTATCACTAAAGTTTAAATGTCATTAAATTGAATGTGAGATCTGATGATCAGTCAGGGCACCTGCAGTATCTTGATATTTCTTTGTCATTTTTGCAGGTATTGATGAACGTCCTTTCGCTGCAGAAGAATCTGAGTGACAGTCTAAGCATCGGCAGGCTCCACCCCCAGCTCCAACCCAACACGCTCCTAGTGGACGGTGAGCATGAGCACCGCTCGATCTTTGATCTGAACTTTTGATGTAATTCACGGTGAGATGATGAACTGTTTATTTTTTTTTGTCCTCACTAGCCAAGTTTCAGCGCGCGGACGTGGAGACACTGGAGCAGAAAGGTCACGATGTTCAGATGGTGGATGTCATATCACTGGTAGAAGGAACCAGGAGAACAAACGACATCATCATCGGAGTGAAGGACCCTCGCAGTGACGATGCCTCCGCCCTCACCATGTTCACGTCCGTGCCCTAATAACCCCGCCCCATTCGCTTTATTCACCTGTGTGTGCTATAACGCAAACATGGACTGATTGTACACTACTAACACTTAGAGAGACGGCTTTAAGCCTCCTGAGGGTAATGAATGATCCCACACGCACACACATTCGGCATGCTCACATCTACAGGTCACTAAACTACACATCATCCAGGCTGCCTAAGTTTTCTCTTCAGACCTGGTGTTCACTTGCTCGCTGGTGATCTGATCTGTCGTCACGGAGATGTGATCTAATCACTTACGTGTGCAATAATCTTTTTTTTTTTTTTTCTCGTACTCGTTCTGGAAGAATATGATAAACATAAGCGCTGGACTAAGGCGTGGCTTTAAGGAGAAATTATTTGGAAAATTAGGTTCCTGCCAGGAATCCTTGATAATGTCGGGATACACCTCCTGTCATTTTATAGATGCTGTACTTGACAGGCCACTTGAAGTAAACCTTGGGGGGCGGAGTTCCATGAACATGACTGGGGAAATGATCAAAATCCTGACAGCACGTAACTATTTGAGGCGTAATCTTACCTACCGCACCTTTAAACCGTTTAACCAGATGGTCAAACATTAAAAAAAAAGAAGAATGATAATTTATAAATAATAATTAAATTGAAGTTTGGTACCAAGATGCTAACTTTAGTAATACAAAGGGAAGTGTTCAGTTCCTTTCATTCCACAGCAACTTACCAACAAATACAATGTTTTCTTTCTAATAGAACAGTTTCATACATTTTATGCGTTTGTAGTTGCAAATTTTAATGCTGTGCAGCGTCTGACTTCCATTATAGCAGCTATAGACAAGTCTTTCCTTCAGCAGCCTCGTTCTCACTCTTGCTGTTGCTATAGAAATGATAACGTATCAGGATGAGTGCATTTATATAAATTTGTGTTGTCAGAGCTGCTGTTGAAGAAAACTCAACAACGCCACCTGACTAATTAGAATCCAGAATTCAAATGTCTATCTTCAGATCTAAGTAAGATTAATACCAGGCCTGAATAGACTCTCAGAGAGCGCTGCTCTTTTTACACCTGTCCTAATTTTTCCTTCAAGGAGATGATAGGGAGGAGCTTAATTTCAATGTGACCAGCCAATCACAGGCGTCTGTAACATGATGAGCAAAACAGCCAATGCTAACATAATATGCACACCTGTCATGATTCTAAAATCAAAATTCAAGGTGGTGCTGTGTATTTGCTTTTTGATAGATGATTACAGAAAAACTTGAATGAGAAAAAAACAATCCGTTTGTTCGAAATATAATTGCACGATGCAGTTTCTTTCTTGAAGTGTTAGCTTCATATCTTCTTGGGTCATTTGTTTGGATTTTATTTTACAGTGTATTTTTTAGGTACATCCTTTCTCGGCATCTTACATAAGAAAAACTGAAAAGCAGGACACATGGCATTAAAGGGTCCTTTCCCAAAATCCTCTGCGCTTAGTCGCGCGTCACTGTTTTCACAATTGAATATCCTGCAACAATGCAACCAGTCTCCAGTCCCATGATCCTGTGGAGTGTCCACGTTGGTAACCCAACAACAGTTAAATCCATTAGATTTAACACGATATCCATTAGATACACAATCTATGTCAGCTTTGAACATGGTTGTGGGTGTCATCAGTGCAAAAAACATGTTTAAAAACAAGCCCTAATTGATGAAAAAAAAAAAAACGCATTCTTAAATACTCTTATTCTCAAATATGCCAAACTTTTTTTGTTTGTTTTTTGTTCCTTTTTTGGTTGGGGAGTTTTGTTTTTCAGGTAGAGTAGGTTCAGCTATTTACGCTGCCAATTTGTTTTTCTGTATTCAAGGCAGACGAGCCAATCGGAGTGCATCTTTGCTCATATCCAGTGCGTGGATATAATAATTAATTTTTAGTTTAGGGTTTGTTTTATGTTTTGTGTGTAATATTTGAGAAATTAATTGCCTTACGTAATTGCCATTCATGACTGAGCACGTGCAGTGATGAGATTAAAGAAAATTATTGTTTGGGTTATTTAGAATTATTAAATGAACATTATTTAAACAAATTGATATTTTGTGGGATTTTAATAAGATTATAAAGAAAGTTGATGTACTTTTTTGCCGAAATGCTTCTGGATCTATCTTCTCAGTTTTGCTGAATATTATTTATTGATTATTTAAGTGGATTTGTTTTGGTGTTATTTTTTGATGAGGTCTGTCTGGACTGAAGATGAATCGTCCTAAATAAGTTTAATTTAATTTTCTGTATTTAAAGAAGGATTGGTTTCTCTTTGGCATTTTTTCTTTTATTCATTAATGGAATTAGTGTTTTATTTATTTATTGTAGCAGGACTTATTTTTGGACATATTTGCACTTTTTTTTTAATATCGGCATATCGTGTTGCTGTAAAGGATGTTATGTTTTATATGTTGCTTTATTAATAAATGTAGTGTTTCTCTGGTTTATTGGTAAATTACATATTTTCATTCAGATGATAATGTGACTTCAGTGCCTCGAATTCTGGCGCCACAAATACAGTGTATATTGTACTTCGAGTTATGTTTAAATGTATTAAATACTAATTTACTCAGATTAGCTGCTTGATTTCTTTTGCAGATTGAATGTCTACGGTAATGCTTACTTGCATTGTGTTTACATTTTACTGCTTTAAATGCTACTAAATAATATAGGGACCCTATGATTTAGTGGCTGTTGTTTTTTTCAGTTGTTTAAAATATGTGGTCAAATCCCTATTTTTTGTTTTTTTTAAAAAGATGGAACTGAATAAACACAATTTGTTTCCAACAGAGCAGCTGTTCATTAGAGTTCAGTCCTGTGTGTGTGTGTGTGGCATATTTTATAGGTTGTTTTTTAAATTAGTAGTAGTAAATTCCAATTTCTAAAAATATAATTACTATGATTATTATTGTTGCTGTCGTTTATTTTTTTATTATTTATTTTATTTTCCCAGAATCCTTGGACCAATCACACACTTTTCATCCGGGCGTTTGACTTTCTGACAAACCTAAATTAGCAAAAACTGAATTCCGTCTGTTTACAATTAACAAATATTTCGATGCTTTCTCGTTATAGAGGGAAAAAAAACAAAATAAAAAACTATTTTGTCGCGAATGGCACACGGTGACTCTAACAGGTCTGACCCGCGCAGCATTCTGGAATATGTAGTTTTTAAACAATGTTTGTACAAGAATTAACGTCGAACATATTTGTTTAAATCGTTTATATTATTAATCTACCGCAAATAATAGCTGCCGTGTATATTTTTTCCATCTGGAGTTTATATGTGATGATCTGACGAACTAAAGCAAAAGAAATACGTTAAAGTTCAGCGGATGCAAAATATTGAAAGCCTACAACAAAAATGAACGGAAGAAGTCATTTCCGACATCTGGATGACGTATGTCGTAAAGTTGCCATTGCCAAGCCCAACGCCATTAGCGTACTGTTCTTAACGGTGGATGGTGTACGCTTGTGGAAATGGCGTACATTTTGTTTGTGAATATTGATAGTTGAGGCCAAAGTTAAAAAAAAAAAAACACTTCGCTGTAGATTATGAGATTTGTGTGAGCTGCTCTGCTGTTAGCGTTCGGCTAGTTAGCATATACGTTAGCTAGCTAACTAAATTCTTCTTTGGGTTTCTTTCCCTCACCAAATGGACTGAAAAGGTAAATCGCTATTTTTATCGTTGTAGTGTTAATATGACTCTGTAGCAAATGCTTATAAAGAATAAAAAAAATAAGGATGACCATTTTAGCCGGTTAGCGAGTTTAACCAAGCTTAGCTCAATTAGCTAGCCGTGGGTGCTACTTGTTGTTTAGATAGAGAGCTTGTGTTTTTAAGCTTTAATTGTTTCCCTTAATGTTAACCTTTAATTTGTACACAACAGCTAAACATATTTGTCCGAATTCGATCAGGAATCAATCGGTATAAACATGCACAAGAAAAAACAAACAAACAAATAAAAATCAAACACAGGTCATTTTGGTTATTTGCCAGAAATGTATGTGAATTTTAAAGAAAATATTGGAAAGTAATACATTTTTAGCGAATTAAATCTTCAAATACACGCTTTGGGTATGGTTTCCACGCACTTGTGTGTGTGTGTGTGTGAGAAAATATTTATCCATGTATGTATTCATATACAAATCCAGCCATGAAACCCCTGGTAAAGATTATGCAATCTTCACGAAGGTGTTTTTTTTATACTGTAGCATGTAAACAATCACAGATATGACCCCCCAATCTCTCCTGATAGGTGAATACTTTTGCCAAACATTCCTTAAACATTTTTTTAAGTGAATGGCAAATTTTTCCAGATCAATTATGAAAACACCTTGTAATTTGCAGTTTAAAAATGAATTGCACAGATCCTAAGATGCAGGTGAAAGTGTGTTTACAGATCAACTGGCTTTAAGTAAGTAAAAGAAAACCTGGCCACAATGCAGAGTCGGATTTTAAAACTCTTTCACTAAGGAAGTCTAACACAGCATGTGTGAAAAAGATTTTGGTCGTTCGCAGTTAGCGGTGTAAGTATAAATAAATCAGAAAGGATAGAAAACCTACTGCAGTATGCCTTGAAAATAGAACATGCACAAAAAAACAAGCTGAACCAAGACTTTTTCTCATTTCAACAACAGCAAAGACCTAAGAGACAACAGCAGACACCTTCCGTCTTTTCTTTTTTTGAAAAGGGCCATGGCACAGAAGCACAGCACACCTGAGATCACCTGGTGTACAGGATCTCTTGGGGTCGCTGTGAGCACGGAGGATGACTCAGGATTGGAGGACGGAGATGATGTGCGTGGTTATCATGGAAACTGCGGCCTGGCACAGTCCCCAAGTCCACGTGAAAAAAAGGAATGCGCTACTATCTTTGTCGCGTTCAAGGGAAACCTTGAAGACGACGACTTTCAGCAGAAGCTTGACACCATCTTGAATGGAATGCCCCAGATGCTCTCGTTGGGTGAGGGTGCTGAGATTTCTGATTTCTTGATTTATTTATATATATATATATATATATATATATATATATATATATATATATATACACGCACACACACGCACGCACACATTTACATACATATATATTAACGTTATAAGTGATCTCTTTAATTTTTTTTCATGGTTGTATATGAGATGTGCCAAAAGGAAACACCTTGATAATTCTTTGAGTTTTTTATTTTTAATAATTTACTTATTTATTTTTTTATCTCTGTAATATCTATGTTTTCCATGCTTATTTCACACTACCTCCTCCATTCATGCTATGTTGTACATGTGATGAAGGTCCTGAAAGCTTGGCGCCCCAGCGAGTGGAGCCCTGGAACAGCGTTCGAGTCACGTTTAATATCCCCCGAGAAGCTGCCGAACGCCTCCGCCTCCTCGCTCAAAACAACCAGCAGCAGCTCCGGGACCTGGGGATCCTATCAGTGCAAATCGAAGGTGTGATTTTTCTGGATGCTTTAGTGGTTTGATTTTCAATCTTAAACTGTTACCTTTAACATTGACTTATAAACCAGCATTACTCTTTTGCTTATTTTTTATGTGTTTATTTTTCATGCACTTACAGGTGAAGGACCCATAAATGTTGCAGGTGGGCAAAACCGAGGTCAGGAAGTCAGAGTGAATGGACCTATTGGGGCACCAGGGCAGATGAGGATGGATGTAGGGTTTCCTTTGCAGCAAGGCCCTGGTAATTACCTAAAATATCCACATAGAATATTCTGGTTATCAGCAAGTTCGAATTATGGAATACAGGATTTCTGCCTACTCAGGTCAGCCATGCTATTTACTTCCACTCCATTTTCAAAAGAAACAGACCTTTTTCACATTTCCACATTTTCAAACTGTAAATCGATGAGGGAGAGTAGTGGAACTTGCAAAGGTTGTTTCAGTATATATGAAATCGCAGAATCTGAAGCTTTTATAGTACCTCAGTCTTTGTGTTCTACCCAGTGAGTCACCTGGTCTTTTTTTCAATTCAATTCCAGCAAACACAGAACTCTGAAGTAAATGAATATAGGCAAGACATAGAGCGGACGGGCCAGATTTCATGATTAAAAAAAAACAGTACCTAGCATTTAATAACAGAAAAGGATCACTGGACAAAAATAACAAAAAAGATAGTGTTTTTACATTTTGAATAATGAATAAAAGTCAAGCTCATATTATAATGTAAAGAGCACAATATTAATATTTGAACTTTGAATGCACTCAGAAATCAGTAATTAGTGGAATAACCTTGAGACTAACCTCTAACTCTGTAAAACTAAAGGTCAACCAATGACAGTAGACAAATTTGTGCCGTTGAGAAACATAAACGGTAATTTTTTATTTTTGTATACAGTAAAAAACATCTGAAATACATTAGTTATTTGTTTGCCTTATATTTATTTTTATAAGTCCCTAATGTAGGAAAGGGTGACAATGTCAATGTCTCGCCTTAAAAAGGGTATTGTGGGTTGATGGGTCACATGATGCATCTGTGGAATATGCAAACGAATGATTATAGGTCCCTTCTACTATGGCATTTACTCCAAAACAATTTAAGAACCCTGATTTATGGGTCTCGATCATTATGGCTATAAAATTATCTGTAATGTATGCTCTTGACTTTAAAATGCATAATTTGGAGTATTTTGGGTAATTGTCTTTTTGTAGGAGAAAAGTGGCTCAAATCAACAGTCACAAGTTATGGCATGGTGTTGCAAAATGAGGATAGAGTGAAAGCCTTCCTTGTTCAAGATTTTTATTTATTTGTTTGTTTATTTATGTATGTGTGTCTGTCTGTCTGTCTGTCTGTCTATCTATCCATCTATCTATCTATCTATTTATTTATTTATTTAGCCTTGTTCAACTTTACCACCACCAAATCACCCCCAGACCATCACATTTCCCCTTACAATTGTTGTTCTTTGTGATCCAAACATTTTTAACTTAGTCATCTATCTATAGCTATTCGTTGTCTGTGTTCTGTTGCGCATCTTAATCTTTTCCTTTTATTGACCAGTCTCAGATGTGGATTTTTTTGGCGACTCCAGGAGTCGCCTCTTCACTGTTGAAGTTGACTTCACTATTTGATGATTCTGATGTAATTGTCCTCTTGATCAGTTGTGTGCCGGGAACCCAGACTTCTCTTTCTATCCCCCTTAGATCCAGTTTGTGATGTTTTGTGGAGGGAGAAGTGCAAACCGTTGCATGAAATCTTTCTTGAAAAGTTTCTCATATGGAATTGCTTTAATTTCTTAGAACTAATATCGACTGATGAATTTCAGAAGAAAGTATTTTCTTTTAATATATAACATTTTTTGATTTTCCCTTTTTGAAAAATATTATCAAACATTTCCCGACAGATGCATCCAGACCCCTTTGGTCGTGCTTGGTTTACAGTAGTAATGTGTACTAATAGGCTATTAAATGTTGTAAATGTGCTGATTTAGGGATAATGTTGTTGCTGCTTTAATCAACAGTACTTAATTACAAAATGATAATCATAAAATCATTATTTATTTTTTGAATAGCTGGAATGCGGATGAACAATCCCTCTATGGTGCCCCCTGGTCCAGGCATGGCTCCTCAGGGTTTGGTGCCTGGAAGTAGTGGACAGATGCACCCGAGGGTACCGAGGCCAGCAACACAATCAGGTGAGAGATTGAAAAGTGCATTTTCTCACCTGAGTGCAACTCGTGTTATTGAGACTTCCTAATTATAATGTATTGTCCTTCAGATACAATGGATCCCATGATGTCAGGACTTACTTTGCAGCAGCAGCAACAGCTTCAACACCCTCAGGCACCACATGGTCCACCCACCCCTATGGGCCCACAGGGACATCATATACAGGGCATGCAAGCAAACCGGCAGCTTAATCCAGCAGCTCTACAGCAACTGCAGCAGCAACAACAGCAGCAACATCACCAACAACAGCAGGCTCAGTTAGCACAGCTAGGTGGTGCCCGGGGGCCTTTCAACCCTTCAAATCAGATGCCTGTCCCTCCTGGTTGGAACCAGTTACCTTCTGGCGTCCTCCAGCCACCTCCCGCTCAGGGGACTATGCCTCCGAATTGGAGAAAAGCTCCTCCACAAGGTCAAATAGGACAACGGCCTCCTTCTTTGGCATCTGTTCAAACACCAAACCATCCTCCGCCACCATATCCCTTTGGCAGCCAGCAGGCTGGGCAGGTATTTAATGCCATGGCTCAGCAGCAGACAGCAGGTACAAATCAGTTTGCAACCCCTCAGCCCAAAGGTCCCCAAGGAGTTGTGGGTGTTGTTGGCCCAAGAGGGCCTCCTCCCTTGCCTCCTGCATCTGCTTCACAGAGCAACCTCGCTGCCAAGTCCCCTGGATCATCATCATCTCCATTTCAGCAGGGTTCACCTGGAACCCCACCTATGATTGGACAAGGTCAGGGTCAGCTTGGTCCACGTCCAGCAACTCCACAGGGGTTTTCACAGGGAGTTGGATCCCCTGGCAGGGCTGTATTAGGGCAGCAGGGTAGTGTTCAGCCAGGCTTTTTGGGAATGCCTCAGCATGGCCAGGTTCCCCAAGGTGGGATGGGAGGTATGCATTCTGCTGTAATAATAAAGATGTATATCATGTCTTATTCAGTGTATGCTGTCTGCTCTGTAATATTCAATAAAAATTGAAAGCTGTATCTCAATCACAGGTATGCCAAAACGAATGCCAATGGGGTTCTCGAATGTAAGTCAGAACTTTGCACAAGGTCAAGTTACCACAAGTGGGGCAGGAACCCCTGCAGGAAGTACCCTTCAGCTTCAAAGTGGCCAGACCCTGTCACATGCAGGTATAAGCTTTGTGAAAAGTGTTTATTGTTAGCTATGTTTTGGATTAAATTTTTTTTCCTTCATATACATATATATATATATATATGTGTGTGTGTGTGTGTGTGCTTAAATATTTATTTGTTTGTTTGTTTGTTTGTTTGTTTGTTTTTGTTTATCAAATAAATTTTTTTAGGCCCACAGCCTTCAGTCTCAACACCAAACCACATGCAGCCTAATTCCTTACAACCTGGTGCAATTGGCCATCATGGTGGAATGACTCAACCTCCATCTACATCTGGGGGTGGTATGGGACAAACTCAGTCAGGTCTACAGACCCAGATGATGGGCATGCAACCCCAAATACAAAATCAGTCCATAGCCTCCTCTCAAGGTCAAATGGTGCAAAGTCAAGCAGGAGGTCAGACTGTTTTGTCCCGACCTGTGAATCAAGGACAGCGAGGGATGACTCCTCCTAAACAGTTAATGCCTCCACAGGGACAAGGGATGATGCCGAACCAGGGCCAGCTTGTTGGGGGACAGGGGCACCAAGCATTACTGATGCAGCAACAACAACAACAGCAGCAACAACAACAACAGCAGCAGCCACCACCACAGCAACAGCACCAACATCAGCAACAAGTGACACAGCAACAAAATGCCATGATGGAACAGATGGTAGTCAACCAAATGCAAGGTAACAAGCAGGCTTTTGGGCCCAAAGGTCCGCCAGCTGTTATGCCAGGTCAGATGATAAGAGGCCCATCACCTAATTTGCAGGGTAACATGGTGCAATTTCAGTCACAGCAACAAATGACTCCGCAGCAGCAACAGCAAATGGCTCAGTTGCAACACCAACAACAGCAGCAGCAATTACAGCAGCAGCAATTGCAACAGCAGCAGCTTCAACTACAACACCAACAGCCACAACAGCAACTACAACAACAGCAGCTACAGCAGCATCAACAGCAAATGGCACAACAGTCCCAGCAGATCCCAGTGAATGGTAATCCCAACCAGACTTTAGCAATGCATGGCCATCAGATGCGACTTCCAGGACATTTGGTCCAGCAACAGCTCCAGCAGCAGCAGCTTCAGCAAAAACAACAGCAGCAGCAGCAGCAACAGCAACATCAGCAGCAACAGCAACATCAGCAGCAGCAGCAACACATGATGCAGCAGCTACAACAACAACAGCAAGTACAACAACAACAGCTACAACAGCAGCAACTTCAGCAGCAGCAGGCTGGCCAGCAACACCAACATCAGCTTGGAGAGGGCACTGGAAGCACAGGCGATATGAGCCAACAACAGATGCTTCCCGACATGCAAATGCAGCAGCCGCAAGGTATCATGGGAGGTCCTCAACACATGCAGGTGGGCAATGGACATTTTCCGGGTCATGGAATGCCTTTCAATCCCCAATTTGCTGGCCAGATGCCTATTGGTGGGCAAACAGCTGGATTTCCAGTAAATAAGGATGTGACACTAACTAGTCCCTTATTAGTTAACCTACTTCAAAGTGACATTTCTGCCAGCCAGTTTGGGCCAGGTGGAAAACAGGGAGCAGGTGGTGTTGGGGCTAACCCGGCCAAACCAAAAAAGAAGAAACCACCTCGTAAGAAGAAACCTAAAGCAGGCGAGGGGCAGCAGTCTGTTGAAAGCCTTGGGTAAGAAAATAATTTGTATAGTATTTATATATATTT
>JAOUQZ010000017.1:1175746-1186881 GCA_028564935.1 Neosilurus hyrtlii | reverse complement strand
AGGCCATCGCAGGGCAGAAACACGCTGACGGCTATGCAGCTACTCTTGACGAAAATCAGCAATGGTTCTTTTACATTTACTCTCACCATAGACAGTGAGAGACATGGCCGACATTTGATAACCCAGTTAGCTGCACTGGGGGGACAGTAGTGAGAACTCGTTGATAGTGGGACTTGAACCCCCGACCTTGGGATCAGTAACCCAGCACCTTACCACCAGGCCACCAGTGCCCCACCGGGAGAGATTTACACGTGAATTACAGCAATAAAAGTGAGACAGGATTGTATTTTTACTCTTCATGTCTAGGGGGAGAACGGGTTCCACATCCGCATGTAGACTTAAGAAGCATTATCTAACTACTGTAGGTACACAGTTAACACTTGGGTTAAGTTAGACTAGTGTAGATCGAGGGCTGAATAGTCACTCGGCATCTATTTAGAGGGCAAACGTGAAATCTGCATGGCCATATTTGTTTACACATTTTGTGCTCTTTTCCTTTATTTGCTTTTCTTTTCTGACAATGCTTGACAGTGACAAGCTAGTTTTTGATCTTTCATGGGTCATGAACGGCTAGCTGTTTACTTGAAATAGATTGGCTCTACCTAGTGGAAAGATGTTGAATTACATTTCTTTGCAATAGTTACTGCAGAGAATAAACCATAATCATATACTTTAAAAGCTCTCATGGGTCACATAAAATGAGTCAGAGAGCTGGAACCACCCCGGTGTGAGGCCTGCATAACAGTCATGCTAAACAGATTTACTTCTCCATCAGTTTTGGCTACATGAAGATAAACAGATGTGGGGGAAAAAAAACTACTTTAAAGTAAATTTTAGTTATGCTAAAGGGCTAACACTTGGCTTCAGAACTGACGGCATTGATCTGATCGTGATGTCGTGATACATGATGTGCTTCAGGTTCATTTGTGAAGAACCTGAGCTTCTCTCCTGCTCTTTCGTCCACCCCACTGAGTCTTTCTGGAGAGTGCGGGCTTTCCCGAGGAAAACGGCGGGCGCGATCTTTACCCAGTAAACAGGAGAGCCGCCAGATCGTAAGTGAAGGTCATGTGTGTATTTAATGGCACGTTTTAAGACAGTTCTACAGTTCATCTCAAACCCCCCACCCCTTTTGTGTATCTGAAAGGAATTAAAGAACAAAGCTCCTATCCCCACAACGATTGCCGATGTCATCAAAACACACTACAGGAAGGAGGGGAAGTTGTCGTGTGATGCATACGGGAACTGGCGGGTGAGGTGGGGGGGGGGGGTGGCAATGATTTCAGATTGGGAAGAAGACAGTCAATGTACAGACTTCTCTTTTTATACATAGATACTTTGAAATGTTCCTGATTTTAATACTCAGATATACGCACTTGGAGTTTGGTTCATTCACGCATAAACATGAACATCCTAGCATGTAAATACTTAATTCTTGACATGTAATTCACTCAGTCTCAAAATCCAAGCTTGACATGAGATTTATTATGTAACATCGGGATTTTCTGAAACAATAAAAAGACCTTTTCCAGCATGGTTGTTAGCGAAAGGAATTCTGACTCTTTCCATTGGGTGGTTTGATTGTTTATTTTGGTTCAAGTTGACTCTTGTGGCTCTATTCTAATTACTGAAGTACTGCATGACAATTTAATAAAATTATTATAAAATGACCCAGATGAACATGGGTCCAATTTTCATGGTTCCCAGAAAGAGGCATTTTCCGTCAAAATAACATGCAGCTATTTTTTGCAATTTCAGTCTCAACATTCATAGCTTTTGTTTGCTCCCTGATAGGATTTGGAAAGGTACTCAGAAAATTTTTTTTAGTGTTTCCTTATTTGTCATGTAAAACTAAATTTTTGGGCAAAAGTGCAGAATATCAAAGTGATGTCATCTCTAAGCAAGTGAAGATCACAGCTCTAAGAGTAACAAGCTCAGAGAAAAATAGACACATGAGCAAATATAAAGGCAGGGTAAGTCATTTTGGACAAAGCAGCAAAACTAAACTGGATTTTTATTTTACATTTTTTTTTTAAAGAAACCCCCTTTTATTCAGCCCTTCCTCAAACACATGAACGTGCACCACCTGACTACTGCTTATGGATTCAAAAGAGAAAGCATTGAGGGAGGAGTGCGGCATGTGGTCCTATCCTGCTACCTTATGTCGCATTCACATACAACACCACCAAATACTATCAGAATCAATGTAAACAAGAAAAATGGCTATTGGTGCTTGGTTGTGAATTAGCTCCCTAGCTTTAGCAATATGTTGTCTGCATGTGCAGGCAGGTAGGCCATCCAATCATTTCATTTGGCCCAAGTGATGGGATTGGTTTTGTATATTGTTTTAAATACTATTAAAAGTATTTAATTTAGTTGTTGCTGTCTGGATGTGAAGAGAACTTTGAGAAAGACGTGATTTCTATAAGTGTTCATGAGCCCATGCAGTGATTTTTATTATTTATTATTTATTTCCCCCCCATGACAGAGTTATGCCTGTTTTTGATGCAGGGCCACGTGAGGGCCAGAGGATTACGACATCTGGTATTGATTGTCAGTCTTGTCTCTTGTGCACAGAGATTCTCTGAATATTTTGATATCGGGTTCAGTAGATGATTAAAGACTTTTCAATTTTATGTTGAGGAACGTTAATTCTGAAATTGTTCTGTAATCTGTCAACACAGTTTATTTCTTTTTTTGGCAGATTAATAAACCTCTGCCCAGATGTTCGTTTTTATACCCAGTCATGTTACAGGCTTGTTGCCGTTTAACCAAATTGGTTGCAAAATGGTCCTCCAGCTGTTTCTTTTTAGTACCACTTACTTTTTTCCCGCTGGTCCCAACTTTGAGATGCTGCTGCCATCAAATTCAAAAATGAGTCAATATTTTTCATGAACCAGTAAAATGTCTCACTTTAAACATTTGAGATTTTCTGAGCTGTTATGAATGAGATGGGTTTGAGGTTTTTATAAATTATTGCATTGTTTTAATGTTTATTTTACAGTTCCAACTTTTCTGGAATAAGGGTTATAAATTACCTACTGACTTTAGAGACTTTCAAGTTGTGTTCAGATTTTCCATGTTAGTATTTTCGTTTCCTGTATTAGCTTTTTAGACTATTTTATTTTTAATGTGAGTGATTTAGCTGATATTAGTTTTGCAAGTGATTTTCTGTGAAACACTAAAATGTATATTATTTATTTATTGCAGATTTGTGCTTGTTGTGGAAAGAGAAGTTTATATTTCACCTGGCACAACTTCTGTTCTCTATGCAGTAGGTAAGAATTGACCTTCCATTGTCTGGTTGAAGGACAGTCTGGCAAATTCTCAGGGGTTTTAATGATTTTTTGTCTCTCTCTTGGCCTTTTCAGAGTTGTGTGTCCAGAGTGTTGTTTCGAGGTAGGTTTTTATGCACAGGTTTTTGGAGGTGACAATGTTCTTCAGATGGGTCTTATGACTGAAATTTACTTTAATTTTAAAGGCCAATGTACGCCAGGCTAACATGCATAAGTCCAAAACCAGATGATCCACTCGCTGTTTTGATGTTTGAATTAATTATTAGTATTTTTATTTTGCTAAAGTGTTTTTTGTGTACAAATTTTTTGATGACCAATGTGGTGGGGTTTTTTTGTTTTGTTTTAAAAAGCTGCGTCTACCATTTAAATGGTGCATCAACCTTCCCATCAGCTTCTTTAAGAAGATTGTTTTAAAAAGGGAATCTGAGGAAAGTCACAAACAGTTCTGGAACGAGCGATGGGCGTGGGATCCATCTCGGTGAGTCAGCTATACCATTTCTTGACTACAGGGTTTTTAGAAGGTTTCTTGTTAATTTAAACATCATGAAGTTGAAATTGAATTGAATGAAGGTTTTGTGTATCTGATGATTTAAACTGGTGAGTCGGTTTGTAATAAAATCTAAAACACTGCATTGTTGAGTGTATAGTCAAACACCCCCCACCCCCTGTATTCATTAAATGACGAATGAATGTAAATTTTGTGGTGTTCAGGGTTCCTCTGGTACTGGCATCATCTCGCGTATCCGGTTCTGTCACTCCTCACATGCTGGCTATGAGAGACTGGCATAATCAAGACATGTGTGTTGGATGTCAAAACCTTCTTTTGGAGGCCTGCGACTCGCCGGCATCATCGTTCAGGGTTAAAGCTCCTCAAGAGGTCTAAACAATGTCTTTTCTCTGTCTTCCTCTATTTTCCTTAATTCTTCTTGACTTTTATCACCATACTAGCAAACGGTACTGCAAATGCATGATGCTACCTTGTGTCTGTTAGTTGTTTTGTTGATCCACGTTTGATGTTGCCGTTTAAGCTCCCCAACACTGTTCCTTTAGCCACCTGTCACTGTAGAGGTGTACATCTGTCTGTGTTCATCTATTTATTTATATATTTATTTTTTCTTGTTCTTCTGGGCTGCCAAAGCACCGTAGCATTTAATATCAACCGTTTCCTCGTTCTATAGGATATTTAACCTTTTTAATAACATTTTTAAAATGTTATCCCAATGAAAATAAATATTAGATTTTTTTTTTCGTATGTGATATCGTGTCCCATTTGTTCTCTTGCTGAGCTTCTGCTCATATTATGGCACACATGGACAAAAACAATCCAATGGACATGTGTATCAAACCTGTCTATACTGTATATTTAAGTTATTTCATGATCTCTGATTGAATACGAGCTATGAGGCGTTAACTGGGCGGTTAGCCATCTAATAGTCATGTTTGACTTTTTAATGTTTAATGTTAAAATACTTTAATTCCATATTTTGTTGCTTTTTTTTTTGTGGAGATCCGGCTGGCTTAATTGTGTGTGTGTGTGTGTGTGTGTGGGGGGGGGGTGTTCTAATTTAATTATTTTATTTATTGTTTTTCATTAAATTAATCTAGACTAAAAATCCTGCATTTCCAGGTTGCTAGCAGGAGCTGTAGCATTGAGTCACTTCGGTTTTCCCAAAAAATTGTGGTGTTGGGGGGTCCAACTCTTTTTGGGGTGGTGTGTGTGTGTGTGTGTATCACGAAATACTTAAAGACTCACAACCTTTCAGATTTTGTTTTCTCTGGTGACATGGAGATATGAGAAATGGTCCTTGTAATAGGAATACTATTAACAGGGTAAGTGTACAGTACAACTCTAAATACTTACTACTTGATATCTGCAAAAGAATCACTTGAATGGTATTCAAAGTTTTTGACCAAATTGTAAAGTTATAATGTACGGAGATCTATACACTTGGTTTACAGTTGGGTGCTTTTGACCTTGTGGGAACAGGTTGGAGAAGAACCTCATTTGGGTGTGATCATGTCTGCACTGATTTGGCTGTATGGTTTATTTTGGAATTCTTTATAAGGTTCTTTTTCATGAATAAGATTTCAGAGCTTTCTATGAGTTCTACTTGAAACCCCTTGAGAAACTTCATGAGAGGTTTGATGTAGGATTTCTAGATTTAACTTTTGAAAGGCTTCCTAAGATGGAAAACCACAACACCGCCGAGGAACTATTGATTCTAGGACTGTGTGCATTTCAAAGATTACATTTTATTTATATAGCAATATTTTTACAATTGACATTGTCACAAAGCAGCTTTACATAGTAAAACAAAAAAAATTTTAAATGTTTTTTCAACAGACCCTACACATCCCTACTTATTAATCTGTTTTCAAAACAAGTATTTTTATAAAGTTTAAATTAAAATTTTCTTAGCACAACTGTGTATCATGTTCAGACATTATAAAATTCTTGATCTCACAAAAATGTTATGCTCCTGTAGCATCTTTATTACTTTAAAACTTGCCTAATTGCAAATATCTACCTACTTGGTATACTGTTGCCTCTTTACATATTGTACTTAAACCATAAACTTTTACATATACAGACATATTTTATGTTTATAGTGTTACTAAAAAATTCCTAATTATCAAGCTTAAAGTACTGTGAAAAACTTGTGATTCATTAATTCTTAACTACATATATTGTAAATTGCACAATATGCAGTATACTGTTTGTACCCATTCACTAGTGAATATCTGTGTTTTATAAGTTTATTTTGGTTGAATAAAAAGGTTTCCTGGTGAAACTACACCAGCTCACAGGCTTAGTATCTTTTTTCCCACACCTGTTTTGGTTATGTATCTGTTTACAGTATTAAGTCCATGTGTCTGGAACGATCTTGTGCACGCCTGATAACTGGGCAGCACAACACTGAGTAAAAGTGGAAAAGTATGAGATCAAGTGTTAAACAGAAGGGATAAAATTTGAAGAGAAATAATGTTTAATAATATCATGAAAAAAACAAGTTTTATAGAAAACAGGAGTAAACAAATGGTTTCAGAAAGACGCCGTATTTCCCGGCGGTAACATTCATTTATTATACCTGGGAACTGATGGGAAACTTTGAATAAGGAATTTGGATTTTTAAAGTAAAGTTGTATATGTACATGACCCTGGCTGGCTTTGACTGCAGATTAAAAATGTGAAAATACCAAAACTGGTGAAAAATTGAACACTAATATGACTATCATAATTAATCCTAATAAATAAAATGAATCTTTTAATCTCAGTAACCAGGTTTGTATGTAATGTTTGATTAATGACACGGTTATACGGGGTATTTAGTCATCATACGTGGTCTGAACTTGGCCATGTGCGAGGGTTTTTTTTTTTTTTTTTTTAACTGGCAACGCTGACATGCTATTCGAGAACGAATCGGTTCTTTATTTGAACGACTCTCGAGTCGACTCCGAAGATGATTCCTAAAAAATTGCAAACATTTTTCTTAATAAATAATACATTTTAATAATATTTATTTTAACTCTCCTTACATGGGTTTCCATTTTCAAATGTGTAACCATTCACACAATTTACTATGAACGGATACAATTTATAGTAGCTTATAAAATTCTCAGAAGTTAAATGTTGCTTTTTTTGTTTTCATAATTTTATATGATATGTTTGATTAGTTTATTAGCAGTTGTAGTGTACAATAAATGACAGAATTTAGCATTTCATGCCTTTTATTATATTGTTTTAAATATAACACTGTGCCAATAATCCTAAAAGATCTAAAAATGTAGGTTTAAAACTGCGATCGGAAGTTTTGTAGCGACCTTCTTGTCTTAATACCGAAGAATCAAAACTCCTGGAATTCGAATCTTTTCAAGTGACGGTTAAGATTCGTCACAAGTGAACCAAACTTGTGCGCATGCGCAGTATCACGAAAGCAGTACTTGGTGTCTGAGGCTCGATTGCTCAAGTCTCAATTCTGCTGAGCTTTTTCTCGATACCGGCATCTTTTTCTCTCTCTCGTTCCTTATCGTTTTTTCTTGTCTCGCTTTAATTCCCCCCTCCTGATCTCAAAAGAAATCACGGCACAATGACCGGAGATCATGGACACCACCAGGTAACGATTATATTCACATTAAAACTGAACACCAGGCTGACTGGATTTTCGGTTCTATATTTTCTTTTCTTCAGGACTGTCTCTTAGGTTCATGCCTCAAAATGTTCACTTTGGGTTTTTATTTTTAATTTTAAAAACCATACTTGTACACAGACCGTGTAATATTAATCATAGATAAAGAAAATGTCCAGCAAGGTTTCACCTAAATCGAATCCATATTGTTGTAGGTGACATTTTTGATTTCTTCTGTGTGGAATAATGTACAGGTGAAAAAAACGACATTATTAACTTATTAACTGTGTTTTCAGGTGGAGTCTGGCTCTCGACTAAATGGTAAGTGCGACACAAGACATTTGGTCCATTTAAAACACGTTTTAGTGCTTATTTTTAGCTGTATTTCTCGGAGCAAGGCGGTGAGACTGTTAGTTTTTCGAGAAGCGAAATGGCGTCCCAGAGACTAAGTCCCCTCACCCTCACTCACAGCCGCCTATTGTTCAAAACGAGGGCTCAAAAACACACTTTAAATGCTATAATTTTTCATTTGGGATGGATATTTTGAGAGATCCGTAGATTATTTCCACAATCCCGATGTCCAATTTGTCGATTTACGACGCTAACAGGCCGTAATTTAGTGTTAAAAGTAGCAAATGGGGGGTTAAGGACTTAGTCTCTGCGCCATTTTCTTTTCCTTTCCACGGGCTGTGTCTCAAAGCGCGTGCTCCTCTGCTAAGTAGTGTGTTTCATTTCTAGCCTACTAGCTCGTCTGTTGAGCTTCCGGGTGTCGTCTTACAATAAAAAAACGCCTCGCATGGAAATATAAGATTACATCTAAAACGTCAGTCCCGTAGTTCAAACCGCGAGTGAAGTATTACAGCCTAATAACCCGACTTAGTTTCTGTAGGTGGCGGAGTGTTCAGTGGAGTAGTGCGCGGTTTGGGACGCGGCCTCTCACTGCTGTGTGTTATGGAGGCGCTGCAGGGGGAAATGGCTTTCTTTTTAAATGTCTCTCCTTTTTTTAAACGTTTTTAGTTTTTGTAACAAGGGTTAAAGAAGTGAGCTTTCTGGATTTCTTGGGACACAAAATGGAGAACAGGAGAATATAACACAATGTGTAACACTTTTTTTAATGAGTATTTCTTTATACAGTGATTAAATCTTTAAAAAAAACAAACAAAAAGCACTTTTACTGGGTTTAAAGTTAAACTTTTTGTTTTTTAAACTTACTCCTGGTCCTGTTTAACTTGGTCCAAATTGTGGTCCTAGACACCAGTACTTAAGTGAATCTTCACTGGGGTTTTGTGTGAAGATTCTTAAACTTCCACTTTTTATGAAAAAAAAACCCCCAAAAAGTTCAATATACTGAAATTTTTGCAATTTTTTTTCCTTTTTTTGTTTGTTTCTGGACAACAGTTTCTCCTTTAAGTCAAGGTTGATATGTAAAAAAAAAAAAAGTGGGAAATTCGCTATACTGCACTTAGTAAATAATGTGAAATAATGGTGTTATAGACGCCATGTAATGATAAAATGACATTATTTTGACCTTGAATAAGGGAACATTAAACAGTTATCTTTTTGCGACAAATTGCCTTTCTTTCCAAACCCTAAAAAAGAGACACATTTCCAAGGTAAGACAACGCTCAAGTCTTGACTAAAAATAATTTTTTTTTTTTTTGCATAATTTACTCATTAGATATCTCTAATATTTAGATTTTTGTTTTCAGGAAAAATTACACGTTTAATATAGTATGGATAATATGCATTACATTACTTTTAACGTCACAAATCTAGATGGACTTGAGCTCTAGGTTTGTGAATTAAAGCATAATTCCAGTCGCAGGAAGGCGACAAAGACATGTGGCTGCTCACTTCGCGTGACTGGAGTTGTGATGACATTTCAAGTGACATTTAAAATAGTTTCTTTTTTGTCGTGCACACCTTAAGTTTCTGCAAAAATGCCTTGTGTGTAGACATTAGGAAAATAAAACCGTAAGAAGCAGCAGTGATCGTTCTTGCCTTCGTTAACTGGATATAGCCAATACGTTATCTATCTTTGCTAAACTGCTGACGAAGCTCACGTAACATATAACCTGAAAATCAAACACTGTCAGCTAGCTAGCTTGAGAAGCTATAGTTTAGAGGTATTATTGAGCGATTACAATTGAGGACCCATCTAGAAAGTAATATGGTTTGTAGACATTGATGTATGGGCTCTTTAAGGACCTGGAGGCGGGGCTTGGTGAGGCAGTAAATATTCAGATAAAATTGGCGCAACTGTTTTACATACAAACAACTTGAGACTGGTGGACGCAATTTGCTCCACTTTTTTCGAGAACATCTTGTTCCAGGAGCAAATAGTTTTGAATATAGTTGGTGACCAGTAGGAAGGGGGTGTGTGTGTGTGCGCGCGCGCAGTAGCATCCATCAGTGTTTTTGGGACATTCTGTCGCCTTTCGTGGCAGATGGGTGGTTCTTTTACGGTGATTTAGCTTGGCGTCAATGTGTAAGAAAAGTTTGCTTTGGGCGCAAGTTTTCCGGGGCAACTTGTTTGCGTTGGTCGTATAAAAGTAGCCATAGCTGACCACAGCTGGGGGTGCCGATACTTCTAGCCGTGTACAACCAACAAAGTTTATATTTAAACATGTGTAATCACGCACACATTTAACTATTTGATACACCTTTTGCCTGTGAAGCCCAGGAACTAGTTGGCTATTCCAACCCCCCTCCTTTTTTTCCCCTTGTTTGTTTGTTTGTTTATTCATTTATTTGTTGAGAATTTTCACTCATTCGTTTTCTAAGCCGCTTAATCCTAATTAGGGTCATGGGGTGGCTGGCGCCCATCTCAGCTGTCTCTGGGTGAGGGTAGGATACACCCTGGACAACTCGCCAACACACACGCGCACAACCATTCACACTCACCTAAGGGCGATTTGGATCAGCCTCCTGTGCATGTTTTTGGACTGTGGAAGGAATCCGGAGTACCCGGAGGAAATCCACACAAGCACGGGAAGAACATGCAAAGTCCACACACAAACGCTGGGAATCGAACCCAGGACCTTCTTGTTGTGAGGCGGACGTGCTGACCACTACGCCACCGTGCCGCCTGTAAGGAATACGCCATATATATATATATATATATGAATGAATGGGCATGATTTAAAAAATATAAAGTATTAAAACACAATGGTTGCGTCGGCTTCTTGATGCCACCCTTTTACGTTTTGATTCTAGGTGTAAATTCAGGTTTCGCTGTAATGGGTGTCCTGAGGTGGGGAACGTATTAACTGTGACGAATGATGAACAAGTTATTGAAGTATTTGATGATCATTAATGCGATTGATTCACTGGTTGATGGAGTTGAGATTACGCCTCCCGTAATGATGTACGTGCGAGCAGTTCGTGACGATGCCGCTGGCAGCATCACGCATCAGGGGGGAGGCGCATGCGTTCTTACACCCTTTCCTGGTTGGTGATGGTCGCGTAATAGGGAGGTCATACTTGACGAGCCTGAAGTCTTTATTCCTCTTATGCTGCAGTCCTTTAGCAGTAAATGAATCGTATGATTTCTGTTTCTAGTCTGTAGCTCTTTCCTGTTTTTGTTGGTTATAACAAATTTCTGTTAATTAAAATGTATATAGATAGCAAATCTGAAGGGGCAGTGGTGGCCTGGTGGTAAGGTGCTGGATTACTGATCCCAAGGTCGGGGATTCAAGCCCCACTATCAACGGGT
>JAOUQZ010000017.1:1158729-1170100 GCA_028564935.1 Neosilurus hyrtlii | reverse complement strand
TTCAAAAAAAGCTGAAATAGAAAAAAAACCCCTAGAAATCATGAAGGAGGTTTTTGTTTTTTTTTTTTTTTTTTCCTTGTAAATTATATATTATATTTGGGCACCAAGAAAAAACTACCGGGCACCAAAAAATGAAACATCACAAAAACAAGGTTGCCCGACCGGGCACTAAGGCTCCAGAAGATTTTTCAAGCCCTGGTGTCTGGAATCAATAGTCATGGATTTTTTTTAAAGGAATTTAAAATGTATGCTTAGTAAAGACTAGAAAATTTTGGTCTTGGTGAATAATTCGATCATCCAGACGAAATATCGACGGTCGTTTTGGACCGCTGTCGTGTCTCATGTCTCACACTTGGATTTTGTTTTTGTCTTTCCGTCGTCAAACACAGTGAGCACAGAGACTCGTCTGAGAAGAAGCACAAGGACCGTGAGAAAGAGCGAGTGAAACACAGGGAGGACGGCGACAGACACAGAGAAAAAAAGAGAGAAGAGAAGGTGCGGCCTGTCTGTGTGTTTTTGTGTCCCCCCCCCTGTTTTTGTTTTTTTTTTCATCCTCTCCTCTCCTCTGCTCTTCCAGCTTGTAGCTCAGGGGCCGAATCAGGCTTGTGTTACGTCCTGGTATCGAGTGTCTAGACTATTTTTAATATCTGCTTACCTGCTGTATAGATGTGTGAATGCATATATGGGTCTGATCATGAAACTGGTTCTGAAACGTGTGACACGGACCTCAAATTTTATACAGATTTTTATATATATATATATATATATATATATATATATATATATATATATATACATAAGTTTCCCCTTTTTAATTTATGAGGCCAGTATGTATTAAACCACGGTAGCTGCAGAATAACATTGCTCAGAGGAACAGCATTACAGTAAGACGACTCAAAGTCGGTAGGTCACAACTGGCTTCTCTTCACTAAAACACCTTTAGCTAATTATTAATTGGTTAAACTGGCAATTAATAGTGTTTGATATGTTCAACATTTCTCTATTTATAGACAATTAATGGTAATAATTCAGTAATTGCTGGGTGCATGAGATACAGTATGTGACATGAAGGGGAAAACTTCAATGCGCTGTAAAATTATAAAGAAATATTTTAGATGAAATAAATTAGTTAATAATAGACTAATCTTCGTCCTTTTCTGTTGGCTGTTAGGTTTGAGTGCTTGTTCCGTGATCGGACCCATATTTGAGTTTATATTTGTGTGTGTATGTTTATAATCTGTGTTCATCTGCCCCCCCACAAAACCCAGATTAAATCCCACAGTTCCGATGGGAAACACAAGAGGGAGAAAGAGAACGGCTATGTCAGGTACGACACATTCTCACCAAGTATCACCGACATGTTGAATTAATGTGTATTACTGCTAATATTAATAATAGTAATGATAATAATAACGCCATCTGAAGAAAATCATTTTTATTGCAAAGGGGGGGGAATGAACATTTTTTTTATTAAATTTATGTGCAGAAAAGTAAAAGTGGAAGGCAAGAGAGACCAAGTTTACTTTATTAAACCAAAATTTTCTAGTGGGTGTATAAAATGAGTGGTTAAAACGGCACCCTGTTTTTCGGGTTTTTGAATCAATTCCATTGGGACTTCTTAAAACGTTAATGCCGTCATGGGTTTGAAGTTCGGCGAATAAACCAGAACAGGAAGTCCTCACATCTGCTGCAGCCTGTGACTTTGCATTTTTCTCCGGTTTGCATGTTGCTCTGCACCCTCGCACCACACATGTTCCGCCTGGCACCTGGTAGCATGTTCTTCTGCTCTTGTTTTAGTGGCTTTTAGGTGCATTACTGCCACCTTGTGGTGGTAACTCACAACTAACTACCAGCTGATGGTAGAACTAAAAACAAGGGTGGAATAGCTGTATAGTTTTTAAAGAAAGGACAATAAGCACAAACTTGTGTTTTGATCTAATGAACGTTTGCAAACAGTGACCTATCCGTCATGTATTGTTTTTGATATTCTACATTTACCAAGAGTACAAACGATTAAATAAGGTACTCGCGTAGGTCAGCAGAGCTGGGGCAACAGAAATTGGTTCCAGCCATCTGTACAGCATGTTAATGCACTCACTTTGGAAGGAAATGACGTTGGACAGTGATTTTCAACCACTGTGCCGCGGCACACTAGTGTGCCGTGAGAGATGGTCAAGTGTACCATGGGAAAATATACAATTACCGTTGGCCATTTTCGAGTGTCTGTGCTGTAGTGACTGCAGAGTAATGTAATACTCTTCCGTGTCAGAGAGGGACAGTAGGGAACTTAATTGCCTTAATTATTCTTAGAGACAAGAGAATTAGTGATGTACGGCACCCCTATCCCTTACTATCGCATGCGCACCAGTTACCTGAGGTTTCTCGTGTGCACTAGAAACTTTTCATGTAATCTTTTTCCCCCATGTCCCTTTAGGGGCTCCGTAGTGATGCATGCAGGTTTTTAAAAAGAAAAAAGTGCAAACTCCGAACTGGGCCCTGAGTGGTGATCAAAATAAAGCAAAGACAGTGAGCTCGAGGCGATGCAGTGAAAGCTGTCTTTAGTTCGCCTTTACTTTCGCTGGGGATGTGACGACACCCACTCCGCTGTGCTTGGTGTGTGGCTAGAAGCTGTCCAACAGTGCCACGGTGCCCCTCTCCAACATTTAACCCCTCTCCAAATGAAACACCCATTTTAAATCAAGCCGATGGGCTATTTTGTTCTTCTGCGTGAAAACACAGATAAACGGGCAACTTTTATGAGAAAAACCACAGAGGTAAATGAGAGAGAGCCCTCAAAGCTACGTAGTTACCGAACTTAAAGCTAAATCCAAACAGTCCCACACTGGCAGAGACGGTAATAGCACCTGTCTGCAAAGCCACTGTAAACGAGATGCTCACTGAGGATCACTGATCTAAACAGGCCCAGAGTTCACACTGACTGGGTTTAATCTATGTTGTGGTTATATAAACTTTATTAAGCTACAGAGTCATTTTGTAACGTTTTTGGTTTGCGGTGTGCCGCAAGATTTGTTCAATGTAGAAAATGTGCCGTGGCTCAAAAAAGGTTGAAAAACACTGACGTAGGATATCCAGATTTCATGTACGTGTCCGCCTCAGTGGAAAATAGGGTGGGGTTGCATATGGGTCACTTCAGCCCCATTTCAAGGTCACTTTTTTGATATTCGGCTCAAGGCTTGTTGGTGAGAACTTTATTAAGAAATGTCGGGCTCATTGATGTTTTCAAGAATTGTGTATAAAAAAGTAAATAACATGACTTGAGTCTTATATGAAAGAACTTTTCAATGTAGTGCAACACGAAGTTAAACTTGAATTAAATGAGACGTAAAAAGCAAAGCTAGTTGATTACCTGGTGATTTGATCTGCATTCTTTTGTAATAAGTTAGTTTTCTCATCTCTGCACCACATGCATTTGATGTATGATAACTTTCGACTGTGAGTAATATTTGAATCCTTATATACCGTCTTGGTGAACTAAATCTTTAGTACAGTAAACACATTGCATTATATTAACAGTATTAGTGTCGTTAATATCACTGATTTATAGTGTAGTGTGGTGTTATCATGACTTCCCAACACACTGGTGTTCATGTTGTGTGTTTAGTAACAATGCTGTCATTTAGTGTTGTATAGTAATTCAAATGTTTGTGCAGTCACTTTAAAACGGAGGAGGATAACGGATACTGCTACTCTCCGCCAAAGCAAGAGAAGACGGTGAAGAGAGAGCGGGATGATGACGAGTGCGTGATCAGAGTTTATTATAAGATATAAGAACCTTTTTTGCAAAAAATAAACAAACTAAAAAAACAACTGCATTGATTTCGGAAACAGATCGGAGTACAAGCCCAAGAAGATCAAAGTGGAAAAGGAGAATAAGGTGAAAAAACGGAAGCAGGAGGAAGACTATGACTACTATGGAGAGGAAGAGGTAAAAATTTGTTGACTTTATAAATGTATAAATTTTTGTCCTGTGGCTTTATTTTTTCTGCTCAACTCTGTCTTTCACTTCTTTTTCTGGCTGTCGTAGGACGTCAAGCCAAAGAAGAAATCGAAAGTGAAGAAGGAGGAATCTGCTGGTGGGAAGAAAAAGGGAAAGAAGGAGCCGGAAGAAAAATGGAAATGGTGGGTGTGTGTGTGGGGTAGCCAGACGTTCCTTAGGGATGTGTGTTTTGGGGAAGCCGGACGTTCCTCGGCTGTGGGTGTGTGTGTGTGTGGGTGGGGGAGCCGGACGTTCCTCGGCTGTGTGTGTATGGGGTGGCCGGACGTTCCTCGGGGGTGTGTCAGGATTGGCTTTTGTGGATATGCAGTAAACGTCGTCTAGCTCACGTTTCCTTCTCTGCCACTCAGGTGGGAAGAAGAGCGATACACCGACGGCTCGAAATGGAGGTTCCTCGAGCATAAAGGTCCTGTGTTTGCGCCTCCGTACGAGAGACTTCCAGATAACGTTAGGTTTTTTTATGATGGTGAGTACGGTGTAAGATTAATCAGATCGAACAGTTGACACCTTCTGACCAATCAGGATCCAGGGTTTAAGAGCTTCTTCGTGCCTTGCTTTGGTAGGAAAGGCCATGAAGCTGAGCCTGGGGGCGGAGGAAGTAGCCACCTTCTTCGCCAAAATGCTCGACCACGAATACACGACAAAGGACATATTCAGGAAAAACTTCTTCAAAGACTGGAGGAAGGTAACCACACCCTCTGGTTCTCATGTACAGGTCAAAGGTCAAGCTTGAGCCTAAGGTTTCTCCTGCATCAGATGGAACGTGATTCCAGAGTCATGCAGTGTGTGCTTCTCTTTTTTTTTTGTTTTTTTTTGTTTCTTTTTTTTTTTTTTTTTTGTGGTTCTGCACAGGAAATGACCTCAGAGGAGAAGTCCAAAATCTCCGACCTGAACAAGTGTAACTTCAACGAGATGAGCGAGTACTTTAAAGCGCAGTCGGAGGCTCGGAAACAGATGTCCAAGGAGGAGAAACAGGTGGGAGAAATAGAAAGCGGCCGTCGCTTTGATGGTGACGTGTGTAAATGGTCGCGCCGTCCCAACCCACCGAAGCGGTTCCACTGAGTTTAAACACGTTCCGGGGGAAAATTTGCGTTTATTCTGAGCTGTTGCACCATGACGTACAAAGCTCCTTCCTTACTTTCACCTTCTACTGCTCAGTTACACAGGGTAACGCCCACAAATCTCTATAAAAGGTAGTGCAGAGTGTACAGACTACTCTGCTACCAAACAACCAATCAGAAAACAGCAACGGGAGAAATTTGGATTAAGTAAAATATTTATGCCATATTGTAATAATGAGGATAATAAAGTTAGCACCAAGTCCTCCATCATAATAAAATACTTTTAATAAAACTTTTGATAATTTAATATAACTTGATTTAATACCAATAATCTGAAATCTCAATGTTTCAGTGGTACTTGGTGAAATTCTGCGTATTATTTGATGTCGAGAGTTAAACTGGTATCCTGTGTGTGTGTGTTTATGCTTTTCAGAAAATTAAAGAGGAGAACGAGCGGTTGGTAGAGGAGTACGGATACTGCGTGATGGATAACCACAAAGAGCGCATCGGAAACTTCCGAATTGAGCCGCCTGGGCTTTTCCGAGGTCGAGGAGACCACCCGAAGATGGGCATGCTGAAACGGCGAATTCGCCCCGAGGACATCATTATCAACTGCAGCAAGTAATAAAAGTCGAGTCTTAATGTTGTTTGAAAGCTCTGTGTTCATTATAACGGATTGAGAGCACAAGTAAAATCAACTGATATAAAAGATTAAACCGATTTATAAAGAAAACCCACCATGTTTATTACAGGAATCAATAATTCATACAGTCACCTCATCTTTTCTCGAACAGGAAGCTGATTTTCCTTAGACAGGATGTGCTTTTTTTTTTTACTTTTCAGATGTGATTTAATGGAATTTTAAATAGCCGTGATTCAGGGGGATTTTCTGCAGGTCGGATTAATTGGTATTTGTGTACTTGCACTCTTTTACCACAAGGGGGCGTGTGTTACTCAGTGTTTCTGCTTGTACGCCGTAAGTTCAACAGCAGTTTTTTTTTCTTACTTCAGAACACGTGCCGCTCTGGTGTTTTTGGAGAACGTTAAGTGAGAAATGATTTTCTGAAGCGGAGCGATGCGGTGTTACTATTAGAGGGTCGATATTACTTTGAATCCTTTCTTCTGCGCTCAGTCAGTGAGAACAGCAGCGATGATTTTACTCATGTAGAAAATAGCAGATGTACAGGACTTGGGTCGCACTGGGCCATCTGAGACTTCATCACTCTGATGATAACATGGGTGACTTTCCTCTCATGCTCTTGGTGTTTTTAGGGTGCGATGAAGTTTGGAATTTCTCACTTTATGTAGCTATTTAATTTATTAGATATTTTATAGTTCATTTATTAGATATTTTATATTTTCCGGACCACCCGGGCAGTTGATGCAAATTTTTGTCACTCTGGTTCTAACTTGCTACCCCTTGTGTGACACCAAAGAGGATTTAACAAATAAATATGGACAAATAAGTAGTTCTTGTTGGTGCTCTTTGTTGTTAAAGTGGGCAGAGTCTGCCAACTACAGTCAGTACACATTGTTCTTCCTGCAAACATGAAAGAAAGTCATCTGAATTTAATCCCCCCCCCCTCTCTCTGCAGGGACTCGAAGCATCCCAAACCTCCTCCAGGTACTAAGTGGAAGGAGGTGCGTTATGATAATAAAGTGACCTGGTTGGCGTCATGGACAGAGAACATCCAGGGCTCCATTAAATACATCATGCTGAACCCCAGCTCACGGATCAAGGTGTGTGTGTGTGTGTGTGAGAGAGAGAAACCTTTTTAATCCAGACCAGCAGTGTGCATGTACTAGTAGTGTGCAAGAGTGGATTTGAATTGATGATTGTATGTGTCTGTGTTACAGGGGGAGAAGGACTGGCAAAAGTACGAGACGGCGCGCAGGCTGAAGAAGTGTGTGGAGAAGATCCGAGCGCAGTACCGCGAAGACTGGAAGAGTAAAGAGATGAGAATCCGACAGAGAGCTGTCGCTCTGTATTTCATCGACAAGGTACACGCGTGCACACACACACATTCAATATGGGTTTTCTTTAACGTATGAGTGATTTCAGTTCCTTCTCTCTCTCTCTCTCTGATGGTGTTGGGGGGGGTGTAGCTGGCTCTGAGAGCAGGTAACGAGAAGGAGGAAGGGGAGAGCGCGGATACGGTGGGTTGCTGCTCGCTGCGGGTGGAACACGTCACGCTGCACCCTGAGATGGACGGACAGGAGTACGTGGTGGAGCTCGACTTCCTGGGAAAAGATTCCATTCGCTACTACAACAAGATCCCTGTGGAAAAGAGGGTAAGACACGCCCAGATACCTGTCTGTCTGTCGTCATCATCATCCTCATCGTAGTTAGAATTGTGGGTGGCGGGGTGAAGGCTGTTTATGATGGATGATGAGTTACTGTAGCTTAGGGGGTGGAGTTAAAGTGGGTGTGACCACACAGGCGTCTTAACGGCATCATCAATACAGAGCCCCCACTCCCTAGTTCTTGATTTTATTCCTGTCCTCATTTCTTCTTTTCCTTTTGCTCAGGTCTTGTTTTTGTTTTTCTTTCTTTAATTTGTTGTTATTTTTCTTGCTCACATAATTTAGCATTTTTCTTTGTCTGGATTTTTGCTGGCCCTCCTATTTTTGTCTTTGTTTTGTTTTGTGTGGTTTTATTTTTTTTATTTTTTATTTTTTTCCTTCTCTCTCTGTGACTGTGTATTCGTTACTTTGGTGGATTTTGTGATTTGTCTCTTTGTTTTGGTTATTATTTAACAAACTTGATTATCAGCTCTATTTTTTTTGTAAAAGCCGCAGGAAATGTGCTGGAGTACTTGTGTACAAATGTAGCAGTTTATAGTCTTGTGATTGTTTGGTTTGAAGGGTCCTTGCTTTATATCTATAGTGTTTTTGTCTCCTCTTTCTTTTAACTTTCCCTTTCACTTCTGTTTGCTGTCTCTCTTTTTCTGTCCCCTCCAGTCAAGTCCAGCAAGATTACATGTATTCCATAACAAAAATCACAATAAATATTAAAAAAAATAAGATTAGCTTTTTTTTTTTTTGTCTTTTTTTTTTGTTTTTTTTTGTTTTTTGTTTTTTTTTTGCTGGTTTTGCCTTTCTATTTTTGTCTTTTTCTTGGATATTTTCCCCTCCTCTCAGTTTTCTTGATTTTCTTTTTTTATGCTCTCTTGCTTTTGCTTTTTCCTTGGTGGGTTTTTTTTTTTTATTTTTTTTTATTTTTTGCTCTCACACATTTTAAGTAGTTAGATGTGTGTGAGGGAGAGAGTTCCTGGCCTGTAAGGTTTCCGTCAGCTTTGTCTTAAGGGAGATCTGTTTCCTGCTTTTTGTGCTGCGCGCGCGCGCACTCACACACACAGGGGTTAGCAACATATTTTATAACTTGACAAACAAGACTGTGGGTAAACACAAAAGTGATGACACATATTTAGATGAACACTGCCCCTCCTGCACGCGATCACACACTCTGCACTTTCCTATTAAACACCTGGTGTTAGAGTTTAACACAGGAAGGATAAGCCACCTGGCTCTGGAATGCACACAGCAGCTCACACACACACAATTCCTACAACTCTCTCTTTTCCTGCGTGTGTGTGTGTGTGTGTGTGTAAATGTTGGTGTGTTGTTTTAATAAAGTTTTGTTTTCTGTCTTTTTGTAGGTCTTTAAAAACCTGCAGCTCTTCCTGGAGAACAAGCAGCCGGAGGACGATGTTTTCGACAGACTTAATGTATATATACACACACACACACACTCACACACACTCTCAGCCTCAGTTAAAAATTGTGGATTTTTATATTTAGTCTGTTTGTGTGTGTGAGGCTCTTGTGACGAGCAGCGTGTATTAGGTGGGCGGAGCATGGCTCACACTCACGTTTTGATGTTGATAAAATCAAACAGCAGGTTCAGAGGCGCAGGTTCAGATCCAGTTTGAACTGGATCTGAACCTGCGCCTCAGACCCGTCTTAGAAGTGTGTTCATGCGAGAAACTAAACGTTCCACTGACTCTTGTCCCCTGTGCAGACGTCCATCCTGAACAAACATCTTCAGGAACTGATGGACGGATTAACGGCTAAAGTGTTCCGTACCTACAACGCCTCCATCACCCTACAGCAACAACTCAACCAGCTCACCAGCCGTGAGTGCCCCCCCCCCCCCCCTCCATGCTTTCTTGCTCGGTCCATCTTTCTGTCTCACTGTCTTTCTCTACGCTTCCTTTTTTCTGTGTGCTTCTCGTGCTTTTTCTCTTTCCCATCTGTTACACTTATTTACTTCTTTGATGCTGTAGTAAATGTCAATGTTTTTCTTTTTTTATTTATGTTCTCTCTCTCTCTCTCTCTCTCTCTCTCTCTCTCTCTCTCTCTCTCGCTCTCTCTAGCTGAAGATAATGTTCCCGCGAAGATCCTCTCCTATAACCGGGCTAACCGCGCCGTCGCCATCCTCTGCAACCATCAGAGGGCGCCACCCAAAACCTTTGAGAAGTCCATGCAGAACCTGCAGACCAAAGTAAGAGCGCGCTGTGGGTTGGAGCAAAAACCCAGTGTTGGTTTTTTTTGTTTTGTTTTTTTCCTTCACTTTCCTCCGTTATCAACTCCGTTCATGTTCCTGCAGATCGATGCGAAGAAGGAGCAGCTTTCAGCAGCCAAGAAAGAGCTGAAGTCGGCCAAAGCAGACGCCAAGGCCATGCATGACGAGAAGAGCAAAAAGTCAGTGTGTGTGTGTGTTCAGCATTATGTGCTTTAACTGATTGTGATGTTAAGAGCAAATCTTTCTTTCCTTCCTCTTACCACCCTGTGTTTATTTTTTCTTCTTTGTGATGTGATTATCGTGCGGTTTTAATTCTCTCGGTGTGGACGTTTGATGTAAATAAAGCTGGTGTATAATTTGCACTGATGTTCTCAGGGCGGTGGAGACGAAGAAGAAGGCGGTTCAGAGACTGTCGGAGCAGCTGATGAAGCTGGAGGTGCAGGCCACCGACCGTGAGGAGAACAAACAGATCGCCCTGGGAACTTCCAAGCTCAACTACCTGGACCCCCGCATCTCCGTCGCCTGGTAACTCCACCTTCACTTCTTACTGACCCTCACTTCTCTTCCCAGTGTGGGAATCATCTCTGGGCTGATGGAGCGTTTCAGTTTGGGTTGTAAAAGCAGGTGTTAGTTTACAGTAAAGCAGATTTTTCTCCTCACGAGTCGTGTGGAGTGTGTATAGAAAGTTCCGGGTGTGTGTTTGTACATGATGATGATGATGATGATGATCATGATTGGAGGGTGTGTGAGTGTTGGTGGAAGAAAATGTGATGATATCGATCATGTGACGGCGTCCAAATCACGTACCGTAGCGTCAATTCTCGTGATGACCTCAACATGTTTATATCTTCACACACGAAATCATTTCCTGTACACAATTAGCTGTGTGTGTGTGTGTGTGTGTGTGTTAGATGTTTACCGAAGTGTTGGTAGACTGTAATCTGCGGACGCTAAAGGTCAGGGGTGTTAATTATTTCTGCAGTGAAGTTTTCAGGTCGTAGATAAGAATCAGAACATTGGCGCATCTGTGTGATCTCAAAAGCTCATATCTAATTTACCGCCGTCTACGCTTACGCCACCAGTCGTGCGACATTGTTTTTAAATGAGCCAAGAAGTACCCGAGACACACAGCTCTCAAGGGGGAAAGTCCTCAGTGTGGGTAATGTAGAACGCAGCCTCATGTTGAGCAGCTGTGAGGGAAAAGTCGAGGGCGGAGTAGGGAGAGTGTGAACAATGGGGATGGGTGGTGTGCCAGAGAGGAGGCCACGTCACATACAGGCAAGGCGAAGATGGGAAATAACACTTTTGGAATATCTGTAACTCTGATTTTATACTGGTGAGCGGCGCAGCAATGAGGTTGGTGCGTTTTAATTTAACCCTTTCCTGCTCAGTGACTGCTTTTGTACCCCGATCCGTTCACCTCGGGATCATTACTGCGGTTTTAACTCCCACATCATCCAGAGCTCTGCTGCACAGGAGACGCTTTACTGGCCAATGAACAGTCTGGTGTTTTTAAAAATAAATGTTTTACTGAAGATATACAGTACAGACCAAAAGTTTGGACACACCTTCTCTTTCAATGAGTTTCCTTTCTTTTCATGACTATTGACATTGTAGATTCACACTGAAGTGTGGAAATATGTACTTAACAAAAAAGTGTAAAGCAAATGAAAGTACGCCTTATATTCTAGTTTCCACCTTTTGCTCTGATTACTGCTTTGCACACACTCTGCATTCTTTTGATGAGCTTCAAGAGGTAGTCACCTGAAA
>JAOUQZ010000017.1:1141628-1156729 GCA_028564935.1 Neosilurus hyrtlii | reverse complement strand
TTTTTTTTTTTTTTTTTTTTTTTTTTTTTTTTTTTTTTTAATGAAAGAATTTTAAATCTTGATCTGTGATGTGGGATAGGTGCATCCCTTCTCATCATTTTTTTTTTTTTTTTTTTTTTTCCAGGATTTAATAAATATATATATATATTATATATAAATTTTTTTGTTTGTATCAGGGATGTACATTTCATGTTTGCGAGTATGTGAAAGGGGCGACCTGCGTGTTACCGCTGACATTGGAGTGAATTTTTACTTCGTTTTGTTTTAAAAAAAAATTTTCTTCTTTTTATAAGTTTCTTTTAATTTCTGTGCAGAATTTTTTTTTTCTTCCTCAGCAGTACAGTTACAACACTTACTTGAAACATGGCGGGGTGAAATGTATCTATATACACATGTATATCTTATTCGCACACACACACACACACACACTCACGATAAACATGAAGAACTGGTTTCTCTATATATGTGAGATGCAATTTTTTTTTTTTTTTTTTTTTTTTTTTTTTTTTTTGCCAAAATGAATAGAGATGTGTATGAACTACAGTGTACATGCAGAAGATTGGGCTCTTCTTTCTCTTCTCCCTCTTTTCTTGCTCCCTCTCTTTCTTTTTTTCTGCTCTTTGTAAAGAATTAGGAACAAAAGTGTCCGAAGTTAACTTTTTAATGTGAGGCTCTGCACTTATTTATAGCTGTTTAGAAAGTGTGCTAAAGCTAACTTCAACATTTTTACCACATTTTAGCCTTAAGCAATCATGTTTTTTTTGTTTGTTTGTTTTTTTTTTTTTAATATCAGTCTTTGTTCTTTTACAAATAAATCATACCACTTTTTTGATCCTCCTTTTATTTCACATTCTTTGCTTTCATCACATCCTGATGTCTTGCTTTTGTCTTTTCTGTTTTCAGATTTTAAATAAACTTTGTATTGCAATAATCTGAGTGTTTGTTAATTTATTATTACATTTTTAGATTTATTATTAGATATTTTTGTGACAAATCAAACATTTGCTTAATTTTTAAGGTGTCTAATGATTGTGTGTAATCTTTAAAGTTATTTTCTGTTAGGTTAAGCTCTGCCTCCAAAGATTTGAAATCATACTCTGTGTGTGGATAAAGTCCTGCAAACTGATAATTATTTAAAATCTGTCATGGGTTCCATCCTAAATTTTATTTTAAAATAAATAATTCCTCCTTCAAAATGTTTCACTGTCTTTTCCCCAAAAATCAACTTTTTATTTTTTGTTTTTAATGATGTTCTCCTCCTGCTCTGGGGTGTTACTGTCACCAAGTTTTTGTTTTTTTGAAACCACACAGGTTTAAAACCACGTGATCCAAAAAGTTTTAATTCTTTTATATGGCAGCAGTTTGGTAACAACTGCATTTATTTTATTCAGACAAATGATCGTATTTTTATACTTAATATTAAACTTGAGTGATTAGTGTTTTGTTATTCAGAGATCATTAAAATAAGTTAATAATTCAAGTTGTAATTTCCAGCGCTGGGTCTCATTTATATGTAAATATAATAAATAAATATATATATATGGTGGCTATAATGAGAATGTGTAAATCAGTTATACTGAAAAAACAGTTTTACTTCTGATTGTTAGAAAGCCCTAACACTGGAGACTCCTTCCAGAAATGGTGACGCTCAACATAACATGAAAAATTCAACATCAGGTTTTTGGTATAAAATCTGTTTGAATCCCTATGAATGAATTGTTGCTATAGAAACCTGTTGCTCGTGGCTACTCTATTCTGACCAATCAGAAACCAAAACTCAACAGAGGTCAATACTGAACCTCATCAATGTTTTAATGTCACAGCAGTTTATTGGAGCAGACAGCACAGCCGAACATTTTAACAAGATTCGAGATTCACTTATTGTCCCTTTAATGGCGTGAGATGATTTACAGTAGCGTTGTGTCACAAAAAAACCCCTCCAGATCCTGCATCTGGATTCGGTTAAGAGGCCCTCCTTCCTCAAACATGAGATTTTCTCGAGGCTGGTATTGAAAACGCCACGCTGTGGCTTCGCTCCAGACGTTTTTCCTTGAGTAGATTGCACGCAGGATGGAGATGATGATACAGATGGGAACCATATTTCTCCCTGTATCTTTTTTCTCTTTCTCTCGTCCTCATCATCTGCTTGAGTTTCATATCAACAGAGCGAAGTGAGGATGCAAGTGAATAAGATGCACCGCGTTCTTTCCTGTGCAGGTTCTTCAGTGCACATTTTTTTGCAAACGGTTCACATGAGAAGCAAAAACCAAACCACAACCACCGCAGCTTTTCGGGTGAAAGTCAGTTTCTGCAGAGAAGTGGCACAGATAACACGGATACAGCTCTCACCTTATAAGGCGTCATGGCACTGAGCTAATGATGTCACGCTCTTCTGATATTCACAGTGGCTTCGTACACCAGAGGGATACAGACGTCTGGATTCTGATGGGTCAGGTGATTAACTCATTTATCATTAATGTACCGTATACAATAAATACATTATTGTTTCTATAGTAACGACTCATTCAAGGGGATGTAATTCAGGGAAGGAGTCTCCAGTATCAGTACTTTATAAGAGCAGAGTCAATAATACAAATCAGGAATGATAGGCTTTGGAAAGGTCCCATCAATCCTCCTGGCTGTTAGTCAGAACATTAGCATGTTGTGATGTCAGATGAGCGCGGAGGTGTGTCCTAATTTACATATTCACACACAATCATAGATCCTTGTGGGGGTTTGTCGTTCATTTTCTAGCCCACTTGATCCTACTAGGGTCACTGGGAGAATGGAGCCTATCTCAGCCAGTTAGCCTAATGTGCATGTCTTTGGATTGTAGTAGGAAACTGGAGTACCCAGAGGAAACCCAGACAAGTGCAGGAATATGATATAGGCTGAGATAGGCTTCACCCTCCCCATGACCCTAACAGGATTAAGCAGTTGAGCGAGTGAGTAAAACAAGGAATTGATTTAACCATTCTAAACTTAAATTAATTTCTGAGGATGTCTCCAGGTTCTCGAAAGTTACCTGGATGAGATAAATTCCATAGTATGTGAAGGCACCACACTACGCTTACACTCGGGGCTGGAACCTCTGAACCACTCATTCATTTGCAGAAGTGTATAATCCTATCAGGGTCATAGGGAGGCTGCAGCCTGTCTCAGTCGACTCCAGGTGAAGGCAGGAGCACTATGAACAGCTCTCCAGTTCATTGCAGGGCCAGAAGGCA
This sequence comes from Neosilurus hyrtlii, assembly GCA_028564935.1. Lineage (NCBI taxonomy): Eukaryota > Metazoa > Chordata > Actinopteri > Siluriformes > Plotosidae > Neosilurus > Neosilurus hyrtlii. The sequence goes on along the minus strand of JAOUQZ010000017.1, from coordinate 1,153,502 downwards.
CACAACAATTCGCAGAAGGCTAGTACGTCTGGTCTGATCTTACAGAAGAGCTGCTGAATATGATAGAAAGGAGTCAGAACACACAGTGTATTACAGATTGCTGTCTATGGGGCTGTCCAGGGTCTAGACACACACCAGTCAAGTGGCGACAGAGTTCCCTATTCGCTAGTGAATACTCGATGTGTTTCATCAGTTCATTTTGTATGAATATATACGTTTCTCTGTGAAACCACCCCAGCTCACGGGGTTAGTATCTCTAATTTTCTACATCTTGTATTGGTTCTGTGTCTGTTTACAATAACAATGACAAGATCGTGTGATCGGAGGAACAATCTTGCGCATGCGCGATAACTTGGCAGCGTAACACTGATTGGTAGAAGGTGGAAAAGTCTGAGATCAAGTGTTAGACAATAGAAGAAGGGATACGATTTCATGAGAAAAAAAAAGATGTTGATGTTCACTAATGCATGGCCCCCGCTCATGGATCATTAACACTCACATACAGGAGTAAACAAATGGTTTCAGAAAGACAATGTGGTCGATCGAATCGACAACGATTTCATTGTATTTCAAAGAGATACCCCTGTAATTCATCTTTATTTAATATTCCTGGGATATGAACTATAATATTATCGTTGATTGTTTTTTTTCTTCTCACTGGTATTCAACATTAAAGAGGAATTAAACCCAAACTTAATAAATACTTGCATGCATAGTTTACATCTGTACCCATCAGCATGTGCTATGCTTAAGCAAAACTTCTTAGTGAAAAATGAATAATAAATCTTCACATAGGGGGCGCCATTGTACTGAAGAAAGGGGAATGTGCCAAACGTAGAAGCAACAGTTAACGCAGGAGTGTTCAGCATTAAATGTATTGGAATATACAGCAAACCAGCAGACGCCTGTGTGATATATATAAATATAGTGTAGTATTATGTGCAGATGTTTCCAGTTTTATTTTATTCAGACGTTCACTAGTTTATATTGATTTGTTAGTTTAATATCTGTATACTGTTATTATTACGCGTCCTATTCTCGTGTCTCGTTTTGCACTCTTGCTAAAATCCATGGCTTTTGAAACTGGCTAATGCAAACCATCAAATGCATTTTAGCAAATTACAACTTCAAAACTTCATAACTTGATGAAAAAAACACATGATGATGACAATGTACGTATATTCAGTGCAACAGGAGAGTTTGGAAGGACTTCCTTTCATTTCGCTCTAAAAAATGCTCTTTCTGGGGCAGTGGTTGCCCCGGTGCTAGGGCGCTGGATTACTGATCCCAAGGTCAGGGGTACAAGCCCCACTATCAACGGGATGTCACCACTGTCCCCATATTTTAGCTAACTGGGACGGCCATGTCTCTCACTGTCTGATGTGAGAGGAAAGTAAAAGAACTGTTAGTGACTTCCGTAAAGAGTCGGCTGCATCGCCGTCAGCGTGTTTCTAGCCTGCGATGGCCTGGCGAGCTGTCCAGGGTGTACCCCGCCTTCGCCCGGAGTCGGCTGGGACGGGCGCCAGCGTCGCGGTGACCCTAATTAGGATTAAGCGCTTCAGAGAATGACTGAATGTTTCTTTTTTCTGTCTCTGTGCAGAGTACCGCGCATGCGTGTCGTGTTCTCGTCCTCGCACTTCTCTGCAGGTAGAGAACAGGAAGAGGAGATGAGAGGAGGTGCTGTGGAAATGCTGCTCTGCGCCTTTAAGAGGCCGCTTTTTTGGAAGTGAAGGGGGCTCGGTTGGGGGAAGGGCCGAAGCGGACGCGTCTCAATCCGAGCACGTCGGGTGTTTGTGTGCGTGTGTGTGAGAGAGAGAGAGAGAGAGAGAGAGAGAGAGAGAGAGAGAGTAAACCCAGAGGAAGCAGAGAGCGACGGCAGGAGCGCAGACGGAGAACCGGAGGAGGAACCAACCTACACGGTGTTCAGTCGGCCTGAGCCGCCTCGCGCTCCTCCTCTCCACGGAGACATGCTGTAATTCCCAGGGACAGACTGAGCGACCCACAGACAGACAGACAGACAGACAGGAATAAAGGAAAGAGAAGATGTGCGGCGGCCGCTTTGGAGATGTGCAGCAGCTGGACTGAGATTGCGCCGACACTCCGCCGCGTCTGTCCGTCTCCCCTGCGCTCTTCTTTCCACGGTAAACCCGGCAGCCTTCCCTTCTTTATTCCAAAAATTCCAATAATGATCCAGTATCACACACCGCCTCCCTTCTTTCCCCTTCTCTCTCTCTCTCTCCCTCTTTTCGTTTCTCTCTCATTCACACACACTTCTCTCTGCGCTTTCTCTCTTTGAAATGTAACACCGCGCGGCCTACATCAAACACCACAGTTAGTTTTTATCCGTCTGTTGTTAAAAAAAAAGGAAACAAAACAAAACACAACAAACAAACAGATCCGACATCATCACTCCTGCTTTCAAAAAATATACAAGCAACTTCCCAGGAGGTAATGTGGATCTGGAGCTCATCCAAACAGGCTGGGATCAGGTTAGCTCTTAGCTTAGCAGTGTGTCAGCTTTTACAGCAATAAAGAAAGAAAAAGAAGAGAAAAAAGGGTTGTTTAAAAAAAAAACCCAAAACAAAAGAAAAAACCCAAAGTGCGACTTTTGTTTTAATACAGATAATCTGCATTACCGGTGTTGGAATGTGTGTGTGGGTGTGTATTCTTTCTTTTATACGTGTGTGTGTGCGTGTCTGTGGGTTTTCACAAAGCTGACCTTTTCTTATGTTTATAAAGATTTTAAGGATTAAAAAAAAAACCTGCTCCTTTACCTTCACACACACACACACACACACACACACACACACACACACACACACACACACAGAGAGAGAAAGAAATGAAGCTTTTTTTTTTGTCATAAAGCCAATAAAAAAATCCTAATTGTTTGTTAAAAAATTAAGGTGCTGTCCGGACTGGTTGTATTATTTATAGCCTTTTTTTCTTTTTCTACTTCTTCTTGTTCTCTGTACATTTAGTGTTGTTTGTGGAAGGAAAAAAAAACCCAGGCGGCCATGAGTTTAATTCCGTCTCTCTCTCTCCCCCTCCTCTGGATTGTTTTTTTTTTTTTTTTTTTTTTTTTTGGTAGGTGTCCCATTCAAGAGGAGGTGCAGGAGCCTCTAAATTGTTCTGAAAGGGGAAAAGGAGAACAAACAGGGGAAGTGGCCATGGCTACAGCTCCCTCCTTCTTCTCCAATGGACCTGGACTGTGGACGCCGAGCGACACGGAGATGAACAGCGTCTACAGAGACCTGGAGCTCGGCACTGTGCTCACGCTCTTCTACTCGAAGAAATCTCAGAGGCCTGAGAGGAGGACGTTTCAGGTGAAGCTGGAGACCAGACAGATTATATGGACCAGAGGCACGGACAAAATCGAAGGGGAAAGTGAGTAGAAGGGTGTGTTTTGTTGGGGGGATTGAAGCTGAAGCTTAAGCTTGTTGGAGGGGTAGGGCTGGTCGATATTACATCAGTGTTGTGATTCAGTTACATCATGGTCAGATGATATCGTACTTTGTGATTTAATATCACTGGATTCTGTTTGATGCAATATAATATCATGATATGGTGGGGATATCAAAAGTTTTCTCTTGAATAATTAAAATGATTTTTAGTGGTTTAAGTTTTTTTTTCGTTTTTTTATTGTTTGTAATCATGATGTTACAGTATTTTTCAAGTTTTTACTATTCGAGGTTTTTTTAATGCGTGTTTATAAATATCATGTATGAGATTAGATATAGAACCAAATGTTACAGAATTTTCATTAGATGGTAGATTGGATGTTTCATAATTAGATTAGATGGATTAAAATTAATTTTAAAGTGGGCGATTAGAGTAGATGTTGGATTTTAGATGGGCTTTTACAGGATTGCAGAGATCAGACATTGGAGAATGAATCAGACAGAATCAGATAATGGATTGAATATTACACACTAGATCAGATGGTCGAGATCAGCTGTTACTCAGTGGATGTTGGGTATATTAGATGTCACTGAAGGGATATTCTAGATTGGACACCAGAGAACGAACATTATACATCGCACGATACAGGATGAACTGGATTTTACAGATTGGACACCAAAGAATGGATAATTATTAAAAGATATTTGAAATTTGACATTAGGGATCGGACGCAACAAGATTGACAGAGATTGGACGCTCGTGATTGGGCAGTACGGAGTGGATTGGACGTTGTAGAATTTATTAGATGCTGGATGTTAGATTGGAGGTCGCAGGCTGCAAATTTCAGACAACCCTCACATGCAGCTGTTTCTGATTGAACCTTCATCAGAAAACGCCGTCTTTAAACTCGGACTTCGCTAAAGACTCAGTGGCTTAAGATTTACAGTCTTATAATATTACACACATTCCCTGCTAATTAACTTCGTTCAACTGCTAAAATAAAACTTACAACTTCGGAGACACTAGCTAAGCTCGCTAAACGTCAATACCGATACATCTGGTAGCATTTTTAAAGGTGGGGGGCAAAATAAAAGTCCTCTGACTTCTCACTGAAAATGTAGAGAGATTAAAAGATGTTCCGTACAAACATGCGCTCCTCTTAGTGCTTTGTGGGTGTGGCTTAGTGGATTATCAGTTCAAGGTAAGTTTATCCTCCTTAGCTTTATCGGTTAAGATTTGTTTCCTCTGTTCTTTTTGACAGATGTCTTAAAATGACGTCTTCCTTTCAGTAATACATGTACGTGCGCTAATAAGTCATTTTAATTCTTAGAAGGTTCTTTAAGGTTGTTAAGCTTAGCTCAGTAACCTCATGTCTTAGCGCGTAGCGAGTGTGATGTGAATGGATCATATGGAGTAGTTTTGACGTTCATTCTATTTAAATTGGATGTCACCGATTGGATATAGAGTTCGTGGTACAAACTGGGTGCTAAATTTTTCATTTCAACAGTAGTTTATTAAAATGACTGCGTTACAACTAAAGAACTGATAACCGGATGACTTGTATACATTTTTTTTCCAACTCTTTATTTAATAATAATTTATGATTTAAAAATAAATGAACAATGTCAAATGATAACAATTTACTGAAACCTTGTTATGATGATTTATACTATATGCTGATGAATTTTCTCCAGGTGCTCAGGTCCTACTCGATGTGGGTCACGATATCTGGGTAAGGCCAGTGATGTAACGCTTCTCGGAAGAGTGCTTTATGACTTGACGCGTCTCGAAATGAACATTTATATCATCTGATATTAAATAATCGTGTCTCATTAGCAGCTCGCAGTTGGATCAGGGTTTCCAGTTGAGTCTGTGTTTCAGTGGGGAATTTCGATCTAATTTGGATTTCATCTTCCGTTCCTTCTGTGATGTCCATGAAGTGTGTGTCGCATTTGTTCCTTGTGAGAAACTTAAAACTTTAAAATATCCTTCGCGATCTCTTGTAACGAGGCAGTGTAGGAGAATCGAACATGAAAAGGAAAATGAAGTGATGACAGTGTGGGGAAAAGTGGGCGTATCCTGATGGATTTGTTCTGATGTCTGAAATGGTAATCGGTCGTACATGATGAGGCTGAGTAGTCGTCCAGGAGATCGTAGAAGACTGTACTAGTAGAAGGGACCATAAAAATGGTATTTGTGTTACATTGATCATATATCAGAGGGAAAAAGAATGGATTTATAAATGTATAAACCCGCAAAACTGGCGGGGGCGCTCGTGAGCGATTGCACAGCCATGCGCTAGTTTGGTCTTGTTGTCATAGATACGTCATAAACACACAGATTTGCTCCAGAACTCCATCCGTATTTTTGCTGTGTTTGTTTCCGGTGTGTGTTAGTGTGTTTCGTATGTTTTTATCTGTTTTCTCTAGTGAAGCCCTGTTGTTGATGTTGTTGTGTTTTTTTTTTCCTGTGTGAACTGATGTCTGTCTGCCACCCCCCCCCCCCGCCCGACTGTAATAATAATATAACAGAATAATATTCATTCATCCTCTGCACTCTGTGGAGTGAACTGAAGATCCGTACCAGAAGACTATCAAGTCTAGAGCCGCCTGAGAGGTTCACCACTGGGGTTCCTCAGGAAACATGGCTCGGACTTGTTGAAAACTATAACAAACGCTATGTCCAGCTGTTTTCCAGCAAAAACGATACACATTTGACTATTAGCATCAGGACGGCTAATAATTTTGACCCTGGTAGTTTTTGTGAAATAATTTAGCTAGAATTGCACGTAAGGCTAGTTGGCGTATTTCAAACTGCTGGTAGATGTGGATGTAAGTATGAATGGTTGTGAGTGTATTGACCTGCGAGGATCTGATGGGCGGTTCAGGGTGTACCCTTCCTTTGCCCAGTGTCGGTTGAGATAGGCACGTTCTCCACGCAACCATAGTATTAGGGTTAATTGGTTCAGCAAATAAGTGAGTGTATATACTGCAGCACCTGTATGAAGTGCATCTTGCTTTTGTTTTCGTGTAATATCTATAAACTCTGAATAGGCTCAACATAGTAGTTACACAGCGCATAGCTTGTCTTGAAACATGGAACCCACCTGACCCGTCTCTGTCATGGTTAAAATGTGTAAATATAAACTGTAGATATCTTTTGTTTATGTTTTTCTTTGCTTTTCTTTACATTACCATGTAGTATATACTGAACTCGTTACAAAGACTCCATTATACCGCTGTAATGCACGCGCTCGAACGCGTGTGTGGAGCTCATCTGAATCTCTAATTGTTTAAAAAATGTCGGAAATAACCATGAAAATCTCATTTTGTCATGCTTTTTTTGTTTGTTTCCATGTAATATATCCTAAAACAATTATCCACCCTCGGCTCAGTGGATGTCGCTGTGTTGAATAGTCACCTCTGTGTTCTGGCACAGGGACGATTCAGTGACGCCCAGTTCGCCTTCAGCGCATGATTATTAATTATCCATTTCGCAAGCTTGGGATAATGCTTAAATCAAAATGGTGCACCCAAACCTTGCAGTTTATCACTGTCACTAATTTTTGAAGTTCTAGAAAGTCATCAAAATACACAGAATACTACGCAGTGTGACCTTGGCATTTCTCATGAGATAAAAGCATTCCGCCCATACTTCAGTAGATGCTAATTTAGAATTTAGAGGAACTTGGGTGAAATTAAACCTGTGCTCCTCGTTTTTTTTTATTTCAATAACTGTTTGGATTGAAATAAAATTAATGTATATCTTCATATCTGGAGATTTTATGTATGAATTTTCTTGTCGCTCAGCAGAAAGGTGTTTTTGGAGCGTAGCTCTGTACAGAGCAGGCATAGAACGTCATGTAGGCCTTTGTGTAGCAGCTGGCTGTACACACATACACACACACACACACACACACACAGAGCAGGATGCCTCACACACAGCTGCACTCTGCTCCGGATGCAGCAGCCGAGCAGGAAAAATGGCCCGGGCGAGATTTTCTTTCCTCCTTTCTCTCGGCTCATGGTGCCGCTAACAGAAGGCGCTTGGAGAGTGCGGGGTTATGTGATACACACGTCTGAAGTGTTTAGATTAACAAAAAGATCATTTAGGTATAATGAAATAAAGCAGAACTATGCTGAGCTTTCGTGCATCATGTGACCTTCAGCTGGCTTCGATTTGTTTCTGCGTGATGAAGTGAGTCGCGTTACCGAATAGTTTTAGTGTTTATTTTATCCTTCGATTCTTTAAGGTTCCTTATATCTGTTTGCTCAGTGTATTTATTAAAAAAAAAGGCACCTGTGTGATCCAACAGTTTAATCTGTTATATCTGCCACGATATTTCGACACCTCGGTACCGATTCAGTTTCGTTGCGAATCTGTAAGTCAGTGTTGCGTTTTTTTTCTCCGCAATGTTTGGGTTACTTTTTAAGCTTGAACCATTTAAATAAAAGATTGTTCGTTGCTTCTACACAAAATAAGCAAATAATATGCTTCGACCATATGGGTTGCTGTCCTGCCTGCCAATGTGTGAATAGTTTAGAGTGCGCCACCTGTAGGATTATAAAGGAACAGCAACATTTCACCCGTTCGACTTGTGGAGATTGTGATAATTAACTGAATCAATTTGTATTCATCTCTGATATCCACTGATGTTTACTTTTGCTTTATTATTATTGTTATTATTATTATATTGTCATTTTATATTAGTAAATTTGACAATATATGCTGACTTTTGTGGGGTTTTTTTATGTTGCAGCCCTGTAAAATAAGCCGTTTGTACTTATCACCTAAAATGTACTTCAAAAAACAAACCTCCTCTTTTCTTCTTTAAAAAACAAAAACCAGATGAAAATAATCAGCGTAAACCTTTTGAATGGTTGACAGTGACAATGATTGGCACTTCCTCTTGCGTTAAATACAAACCGTTAAATTTTTTTAAATAAATATGACGTGTGATAATATCATGAGCGTATTTTTGGCTTTGCTAATATTTAGCTAACTTGTACAGTGTAGAGTTAACGTTATTTCGGAATATTTATATTTATTATAATGGATGACATGAAAAAGATAAAAAGCATTGGGGCCGATATTAAAAAAATGAAAGCTTGTATATGTGAAATTTAATCATTCAGTTGTCTTTATTTGTTGTTTGCTCTGATTATATTATAATTTGCGTAGACGTTTATATTTAACATCGCACAAATTGACCCCATACGCTTCAGATAAATTTCCTGTTTCATGCATTGATTGTCTATAAACATGTCCAGCTTCTGTAATTTGAAAAAAAAAATACTTCAAATTGATTGTCCCAAAAATGTTGAGTTAAATATAAAAATAGCATAAAACGCAAGTACATGTGAAGCAACAGGAGTATAAAAAAAAAAAAAAGGGTAAATGTACAAAACAATGTAATGATTTTAAAGTTCTTTCTATGAACTATATTTTTTTGTTTTATAAAAAGGTGTACACAGTTAAAGGAAGTGAGTGTTTGTGTGTAGGGGGAAATTTTTTAATTGTTTTTGTGTGAAAATGTGCACCGTACCTGAAAAGTCAATATAAGAGTTAATATTTAGACCCATAAAATATAAACCGTATATACAGACGCTAATTCCAGACTTGCGCGCACACAGCACACAAGTTTCCTCTTGTCCTTTTCACACGAGGGTTTTGAGTTACGTGTCGCAGGAGGAACCCGACCGCGTGTTCCTGTGTGTTTTGAAAGCTGTGTTGCTGTTCTTTATTCTGTGTTTGTGGCTCGTTCAGTCCTGGGGATATGAAAGGAGAAGTGTTGCAGCGAGACGCTGCTCGAGTTCAGTTTATGAAAATATGCCGCGTACAGAAGCGCTTCATTTTACACACCACGGCAGTATCGTCATCTGGTGTTGGACTAAAAGAACCCACAAGGCAGCGTTTGTTTATGTGGACATCTTTAAATGCATCACTGTATCAGAAAAAATGAAACAAAAAATGAAAGTTTTGGTTGTGTCTCTATAGAGGGAGAATTTGTGCACAATTCTACCATGAGCCTAATGTATTTTTTCTCTCTTTATGTTCATGCTAGCAAATGATAATTTGTGTTGCTTTTAGCTGGTCTTCTGTGGGCGTGGTCTGTAGCGCTTTGTCCCTCTTAAGCTAGCTAATAGAATACAAACCATGTAAAGCACTAATCAGTAAACGTTGGTTGTTTGATTTACATTTCTCATATTATACTAGCGGGGCAGTGGTGGCCTGGTGGTAGGGTGCTGGATTACTGATCTCAAGGTCGGGGGTTCAAGCCCCACTATCAGCGGGTTGTCACTGCTGTCCCCCCAGTGCAGCTAACTGGGTTATCAAAGGCCGGCCATGACTCTCACTGTCTCTGGTTGTGCTGATTTTTCGTCAAGAGGAGGCTGCATAGCCGTCAGCGTGTTTCTGCCCTGTGATGGCTTGGCGAGCTGTCCGGGGTGTACTCTGCCCTCGCCTGGAGTAGGCTGAGATGGGCGCAAGTCTCCCCGCGACCCTAATTAGGATTAAGCGGTAAAGATGACATATTGTACTAGCTTTTCTTTCTCAGGTTAGATTAGCGACACAAGCTAACTACTAGCTGTGCACTTACACCAGGAACACTGGCAATCTCTGCCACTTTATTTGTTTGGTATTGTTTATGTATTCAGTTACAAAAAATCGAGTACGATAGGGGAACATGAACCCAAGGTTGCACCATTGTTGCGGTGTTTTTTTATCGTGTCACCGGAGCTGAAGAAATGCTTTGCCTTTTGCCAAGTTCCTTGCTAAGAGATTCCCGACCACATAAACTCTGATGTTTTTATTGATTTACATGATTGGAATTTATTTGTGGACCAACATCTTGACATGGCAGTGCACAGGACACCTGATTCACTTTTCATCCAATTTTAGCATTTCTTTGTAGCAGCAGCTAGAAAATAACCGTCAGTCTGTTTTAAATCTGTTAGCATTGTCGTTATCAGTGTTATCTTTCCCCATCTATATTAGCCACGCCTTCAGATGTATTTATGTTTGTTTTTGTGGATTAGCGGTTCTTCCTTGATGAAAGCGTGTTGGCACAGTTAGCGGCATTTAGCCCCACTTCCAGCGCTAATGTGACAGGAAGTGGCCTTTCCTAGTAAAATTCCCCATCCCAGTGGGGGCGGAGTCACATGCTGTTTAAAAGTTAATCCTGCTATTTGAGTGTGTTCGGGGTTATGAAGAAAAAGGGGATATTTTCGGATATTCCTGATTTGGATGTATGCATATTAATAAATGAATAAATTTTTATATTAATCTTACAACAGTAAAATTATGAATATTCACATGTACTACCCACTATGCATGATTACTTCCTGATTGTTGTCATGGTAACCATAATGCCATGAAACCACCTGTTATGAGATATTATTCTGTGATGTGGTGAGAACACAAAAAGGGTGTCGTAAATGACAGGTGAATTTTACAGCACGCTGTGATGTACCCTGGGGTTTTTTCTTCATATGTGTGTGTGTGTGAGTGTGTGTGTATTGGTGGTTACGACACAAATGGGAAAAAATGAAAACATGACACCCTGATGGCACAGATATTAAAAAACAATGGGTCATGTTAAAATAAAAAAATCTCTTTAACAGGAATTGACCTAAATCCACATGACCGTGTGTGTGTGAGAGAAAGGGGAACATGGTGGTGGTTCTTCTTGGTACTCAGGTCAGTGTGTTCAGTAGCGTACAGCTTTACTTCTCTATCTGCGTTTGGGTCACGCTGCCCTCTGATCTCATGATTATTCACCTACCTTCCACATGGCTAATCCTGGCTAGCTAGTCAAAGCTGTGTTTACTCTCTTCAGTTTGTTAAAGTAAAAAGTCACTAAAATGACCAGGAATAAAACAACACGAAGCGGAGGAGTTCTGCAGTGCCCGGAGTACTGATATATAAACTACACACAATGTTTGCACTAGCAAGGGTCTACAGAAGCAAAGGTCCTCGTCAGTCTTATTGGCAGATCTGCCATTTTGAATGGGTCGTGTCTCAGGTTTGAGCTCACTGATGGGAATTTCTACCAAACTGTCGACAGGATTTCAATTCAGGCGTCATTCAGATATCAGAATGAGCCACAAATAGACATGTTACAGATATAAGACATGTTACAGATGTTACTTGGGCCATGTGGGGTATTGTTATCCAGCCCGTCATGGCTCGTGTGAAGTAGAATTCTCATTTGGGCTATTTTTTACTGTGGGTTATGATAGATGTGAATATTTATAGTTATTTGCAGGTCTTATCTCTGTTTAAAATCAATGCCTAGCAAGGTATCACACTGGTGTGTGCGTGTGTGCGTGCGAGCGTGTGTATGTATGTGTGTGTGTGTGTATATATATGTATGTATGTATGTGTATGTGTATGTGTGTGTGTGTGTGTGTGTGTGTGTGTGTGTGTGTGTGTGTATATATATATACACACACACACACACACACACACACA
>JAOUQZ010000017.1:1113614-1129252 GCA_028564935.1 Neosilurus hyrtlii | reverse complement strand
CAGTAGCAGCCACCTAGCAACACCCTAAAAAACAACTTTTTAAAAAATGTATTTTATATATATATATATATATATATATAATTATAATTTATAATATATACCACAGAGAATACCCTAACAGACTCCTGGTGTAATATAAAAACCAAGAGAAATATCATAGCAACCAGTTAGCCAGTGCATAGCAACCGCTTGAAATACAATACTGAAACCCTAGCAATTAGTCTAGTACTTGCTGGTAACTATACTGTATATACCATAGCAATCTGAATGAAATAACATTGTATCCACTTAACAACACCTGAGTGACCAACTGGAATATCACACCAGACCCTTAGCAACACTCCAGGTGACAGACTATAATATCGTAACAACCACCTGACTTACTATCCGGAGTATCCATAGTAACTATTTAGCAACACACTAAAAACCATCTGTAATAGTGTAGCAATGCCATAGTGACCACCCTTACTGACAAACTGCCTAGAAACACTTTAGCGACCAACAGGAATACCATAGCGACACTGTAGTTATCACCTAAGTACTCACCTGAAATTCCATAGCAACTGCCCCTAACAGTACCCTAGCAACCATCTGGAATATCATAGCAACCACCTAGCAATGCATTATCAACAAGCTAATTAACATTGGTTTTGTCTTTTAACAAATCAATAACTGTGAAATATTTGTAGTAGTGGTTAACTCTTTCACGCGTTCACAGTGGTATGGGTGTTGTGGTGGTATCGGGATTGTGATAGCATGGGGTGTCTTGGTGATATGGGCATTGTAGTGGTATGGGGTGTTGTGGTGGTACTGTTGCTATGGCTATATTGCAGTGGTAGTATGGGTGTTGCGGTGGTACTGGTGTTGTGTGGTCCTGTATTGTGGTTGTACTGCAGTGGTGATATTGGTGTTGCGGTGGTATGAGGTGTCATGGTGGTATTAGTGTTGTGATGGTCCTGTATTGTGGTTGTACTGCAGTGGTGATATTGGTGTTGTGGTGGTATTGATATCACGGTGTCTGGTGCCTGTTGTTAACCACTGTATTGTTTCCCTTTTCTCAGTCTAGTTTCCTCTTTTTTCACTTTATTGATATCAGTCACTGCTCACTTTAACAGCACAAGAAGTTGGCAGAAGGAAGTGCGTATGAAGAAGTTTCCACGTCCACGCCGTATTCGGAGAATGACATCAGCAACTCCATCAAGAACGGCATCTTGTTCCTGGAGGATCCCATCAACCACGTGAGAACCCAGCCTTGTATCTCTTCAGTGCTTAGCCAAGTTTGTTTATTACCATCACTGTCTAAACCCTCTCTCCTCCTTTCTTCATAGGAGTGGTATCCGCACTTTTTTGTCCTGACAAGCAGTAAAATCTACTACTCGGAGGAAACCACCAGTAACCAAGGCAACGAGGATGAGGAGGAACACCGTGAGGTAAGCAAATTTATAAGAAGATGAAATGATATATATGATAGACGGTATAAAAACGAGAAATTATCAGAAAGACTCCTCCCATTAAATATCACATGACTGCGCATTCTATACCTATGAAATGAATTTGATATTAATTAAATGTTATTTTAGCACAACATGGACAAACTTCTGTTTAGATTTGCTTCGCTAGCCAACTCTATTTTCCCATTATAGCACATTGGCTAAGTGGCTACTTAGCATACATTTCTGTTAAAGGCCTTTTGGATCAAAAGGTACTTTTTTTTTTTTTTTTTTTTTTACTTCTGTTTTGTCTTCATTTAATGAACTTCCATACTTTTAAAAAAACAATTTCTGAAAGGCATCAATTGCCTTGTCTGCTGAGGATTCTGATAACACAAGAGGAGCATCTGTGTCCAAGTAGGAAGTGGAATTTTACATGGCAAACATGTTGAAACATGCACTCAGTTTTCAGTGCTTTCTTGGAATGACCAATCAGATTTAAGGGGCGGTGCAAACTGTTGTATAATATGCACTCATTAAAAGCGTTTTATTTTAGCCTTACGATTCCCTGTGACTGAGCTGTTGCTGTAGAAACAATAACAAACTCAAACGAGCGCGTTATGAAGATCCCGTGCTACTGTTGGAGCTGCTTGTTCAGAAAATTAATCATCAATGCCTTTTCCTTCTCTGTTTCCAGAGTTTTCCTTTAGAATTTTATAAACATGATTGATGTCAATCACTTTCCATCTCGCACCCATGATGCTTTGGGAAACTTCGAGGGTTTCCTTTGCACTGTATGTTTTTACCCGAGATGGCATTCACTGCCACGCCTAGGAGGAATTTGGAACAGCCAGTTAGCCTAATGTGCATGTCTTTGGACTGTGGGAGGGGAACAAAGTACCCGGATGAAACTCACGTTAGCACGTTGAGAACATGCAAACTCCACCCATACCCTGGGCCTTGGACCCAGTACCTTCATGCTGTGAGGGGGATGTGCGAGTCAGTATTATAACCATCTCGTCGTGACCTCTCTGATCTCCCGATTGTTCCCTCCCGTCTGTTCCAGGTTGGGAATGGTATGGACCAGCACGTGAGCGAGAAGTGGTTCCATGGAAAGCTGGGTGCGGGTCGCGATGGCCGTCAGATCGCCGAGCGTCTTCTCTCCGAGTACTGCCTGGAGACCGGCGCTCCGGACGGATCGTTCCTGGTGCGGGAGAGCGAGACGTTTGTAGGAGACTACACTTTATCTTTTTGGTAAGACTTTACTTTAGCATCTTGGAGTTTTTAATGAAAAAGTTCTGTCAAAATATTTGATAAAATAGGTGCTGGTCACATGACTCAGTGATGTAGATGTCCATTTGTATAGAGTATGATTGAGTAACCTAGCATCCTGATGCTACGTGGTTATAATCTTAACTACAGAGTCTCTGAAGGGTTTTATTTAAGGCTTGGATTGACATGAGATGAAACATTATTATGATTATTATTGATGTATTAGAATATTAGACCCTATGAGAATGCTATTCAGCTACTCCATAGCATCTTAGTATATTGATAATTAGAACTATTTTGAAGATGTAACATTTCTGATGACATCATCGAGGATGTTGTGGAACTGATAGCCACACATGTGAAACCATACACTCTTGTTAAGTAAGTAAAATTAGCTATGTAACCAAGTGTGTCCTCGGTTTAAAAAGAAATAAGTAAAACATTGCCTAGCTATTTAAAGTTAGCTTGCTAATTTTGTTATGATGTTTTCTATAAGCTGTCAAAGTTAAGTCCGTATCATGTGGATATTAACTACTACAAGCCTGTTGAAATAAGGACGGTGCTATGTTCCATCAGCTTTACTTATATAAGATGGGCATCTTGCTTAAAGCAGATGGGCACCCTCAGTTCAGCTGGGTTAGGGTTAGACTCTTAGGGCTGTTGTAGTATCGGGCTGTAACTGTTGGTACGGTAGCTAGTAACTTGGCTGAAATGAAATGCTGTAAAGATGGAGAACTCTGACAAATCTACAGCGTTTGTAAATATGTCTGTATTGATAGCATGCTGTAAATTAATTTGCTCACGAACGCTTGTGTCCAGTTTTGACGTCCAACTCAACAATGTGATATTTTTAAAAATAAATAAATAAACAAAAATTTAAATTCGTTTTAAAATCTTTGAACACTCCTGCCATGTCAGAGCAGGAGGCGTGGCTAACGACACAAGGACTAGCATAAAATATTTAGGTGTATTGTGTTAGTCATTTGTGTGCGTGTGTGTGTGTGTGTGTTGGTCCACAGGCGTTCAGGTCGTGTTCAACACTGTCGGATTCACTCTCGCCAGGAAGCCGGCAGCCCCAAATTCTACCTGACAGACAACCTGGTGTTCGACACCCTCTTTGCTCTCATCACACACTATCAGCAGGTGGCGCTGCGTTGTAACGAGTTCGAGATGAAGCTGACGGAGCCTGTGCCTCAGACCAACGCGCACGAGAGCAAAGAGTGAGACTGAAACTGTTCACTCCCTATAAACTATATTAATTTATGTTTAATACTCAGTGTATGCTCTCCTGTGAGCATGAGTGTGTGTGAGTGTAAGAGAAAGCACATCTGTGTGTGTGAGTGTAAGAGAAAGCACATCTGACCACTACAGGATTTTACTATAACATTTGATTTAAAAAAAAAAAGGTATAAATAACAATTTACCTTTAAACAAGAAGAGAAAAATAAATTGTAAGAAACTCGTTGCAGATTTTCCTCGAACATGTAGAGCGTGTGGTATTAGCATGTTATTCCCTCCTGCAACTGGTGTGTGTATAATGTTTATTACGTCGGTGTTTCAGGTGGTATCACGCGTCTCTGACCCGAAGCCAGGCAGAGAACATGCTGATGAGGGTGCCGCGTGATGGAGCTTTCCTCGTGAGGAAGAGGACGGAGATAAATTCCTACGCAATCTCCTTCCGGTACATACTGCGCTCTTATTTTTTATTCCTCTCCTTCTCTCTTTTTCTTATTTTCTCTAACTTTTTTGGTTTTGGTCCCCCTCTCTCTCTTTCAGAGCTGAGGGGAAGATTAAACACTGTCGGGTGCAGCAGGAGGGACAGACGGTTGTTCTCGGTACGTCAGAGTTTGACAGTTTGGTGGATTTGATCAGTTACTATGAGAAACACCCGTTGTACCGCAAGATGAAACTGCGTTACCCCATCAATGAGGAGACACTGGAAAAGATCGGCACTGCTGTGAGTGTATAACACACACACACACACACTGATTTTAGATCCATTGTGTGTCTTAGAATTATGTAGTGCATTTTATTGGGAAGTTAATTTAACAATTCTAAAGATGATATTTTCTGTCTCTCGGATGTTTGCTGTCTGTCTGTGTGCGGTGTGCGCGCACGCCTGTGCATCTGTCTGTCTGTCCACCTGTCTGTGTGTGGTGTCTGTTCATCGATCTCACTGTATTGCCTGTTTCTCTGTGCCCTCTGGCACCTTGACTAAATATCCATCAATGTGTGCCGCTACGTATCTGCGCACCACTGTGTGTTTGTCTTCTTGTCTCTGCTCGCTTCTTGTCTGTCATGTGACTGACTGTTTGTGTGTCTCTTCTCCACTCTTGTCTGTGTCTTCACGTGTCTGTGTACAGGAACCGGATTATGGTTCTCTGTATGAGGGACGGAACCCAGGTTTCTATGTGGAAGCCAATCAGATGCCTACATTTAAGGTACATTTTGCTTTTCATTTCTGTGTCTGGAGGGTTTAGTTCATAATAAGAGCCTTGATTCAGATGTTTGTGTGTGTGCATGTGTGTGTGTAGTGCACTGTGAGAGCGATGTTCGAGTATAAGGCTCAACGTGATGACGAGCTCTCATTCAGTAAAAATGCCATCATTCAAAATGTCGACAAACAGGAAGGAGGCTGGTAAGTCTCTCTCTCTCTGTCTCTCTCTCTCTGTCTCTGTCTCTCTGACACACACCACACACCCTGCTCTACTTACAGACATGAATATTCACTTAAGATTGTAAAGTCCTTGTTTTCTTCATGCAGAATCACTAATTCAGTGTTTTTATTTTATTAAACGCTTCATGGCTTTTAAGAAAGTGATAAAACTGAATAACGAAGTCTTATCCCTCATCTCGTTAAAAGTCTTTCTAAGCTCTGGATTGTTAAATGGGG
The DNA here is from genome assembly GCA_028564935.1 of Neosilurus hyrtlii. NCBI lineage: Eukaryota > Metazoa > Chordata > Actinopteri > Siluriformes > Plotosidae > Neosilurus > Neosilurus hyrtlii. The sequence continues at coordinate 1,123,657 of JAOUQZ010000017.1, read as the reverse complement.
GGAACTGTAAAAGCTGTGTGTGTGAGTGATGTTATCAATGATGGGCGAGATCATTCTCTTCTTTATTATGAAGATCACAGTGGTGTGGTACTGCAGCTGGACTCAGTAATGAACGAAAAACAGTGTTTCAGAAAATAAACCTGGACAGGAACCCTGATATGCGGTGGTGGGGGGGTGGGAGGGGGTGTTATGGCATCACCCAGAAGGGGTATACTTTAACAAAGAGAGACAGCGAGAGAGAGACAGAATGAGATGGTATGCGTTTGAGAGAGACAGACAGACAGAAAAGATTCAGAGAGAGAGAGAGAGCGAGGGAAACACAGACAGTATAAACAGAATGAGACAGAAACAGTGCCATTTTAGAATCTGCAAAAAATTAGGTGTGTTTTTGTGTTCAGGTGGAAAGGTGACTTTGGGGGAAAGAAGCAGTTGTGGTTTCCTGCTAATTATGTTGAAGAGATCAGCAATGCAGCACTGGAACCGGACAGAGGCGTGAGTGTGTCTCTCTCTCTCTCTCTCTCTCTCTCTCTCTCACTGAGATAGTATAAGAAAATATTACAGTTATGTAACAAAAGAATGTTCATTTAAGGTAAACTTATCATGTATGTGCTGTTTTATGTTTTCTGTCCCTTCTTGTGAACACATACACACACACGCGCACACACACACACTGCAGGCGGCAGAGAACAGTCCACTGGGAGATCTCCTGAGAGGAAGTGTGGACGTGTCTTCCTGTCAGATCGGTGAGTTTCTGCTTCCTTTTCACTTCTCCCAGGCAGACTAAATCGTCATCCTTGTGTGACGGCACCCTCTGGTGGCAGAACGCTTCAGGTTCCTTCCTCACCTCTGAATGTTACAGCGCTGACACTGGTGACTCCTTCCACACGGGTTACTTCGACATGTTTCTCCTTCCAGAAAACTTCATGTCAACAGTATTTAAAAACCCGTTTGTCAGCTGAGTGCGCCGTACGTGCCCACGTGAACATGCTGTTACTATAGAAACCATAAAGCACGAAAGTAATGCGTGAATGTAAACCTGCTGTTCAAGAACATTACTCAACACCTCCTGACCAATCAGAATCCAGAATTCAACAGCGCTGAGGTGTTTTAAAACATACACTGTTATTGTATACCGGATTTATAGCATTAACATTGACACTTCTCTCTCTCTCTCTCTCTCTCTCTCTCTCACACACACACACATTCTCTCAATCTCCTCTTTTTTTCTGTTTTTCTCTCTCTTTCTCTTTCTCTCGACAGTGGTGAGGCCTGATGGGAAAGGCAGTCGGCCCCACGTGTTCTCGTTACTTCCTATGGGTTCTCCGCGCACAGGAACTGTGTTGGACGTCGCTGCGAGCTCTCAGGAGGAACTGAAGGACTGGGTGCAGAAAATCCGTGAGGTCACCATGACATCAGAGGCCAAGGTCAGAGACTTACAGAGGAAAGACACATAGGGGAAGAGAGAGAGAGACAGATGAAGGAACTGTAAGAGAAAGAGACAGAGAGAAAGATGAAGCAAGAGAGATAAACATACACAAAGGAAGGGATGGAGAGATCGAGAGAGATGAAAGGCCAGGAAGAGAAATGGAGAGAGACAAACACATGGAGGGAGGGAGAAAACAAGTGTGAGACATATGAAAGATGAGAGAGAAAGGGAGTGGCAGATGAGGTGGAGATTGATCAAGGGAGGGAGAGACAGATGTAGGGAGAGAGAAAGATGGCGATTGAGGGAGAGAGTGACATGGAGGAAGGGAAAGAAGAGACAAAGTGAGACAGATGGAGGAACGGAAGTGAGGCATAGAGGAAAGCAGAGAGACTGATGGATAAGAAGGGAGAGAGAGAGACAGATGAAGGAAGTAGGGAGAGACTGAGTGTGAGACTGATGGAGAAGAGGGGAGAGAGACAGATGAAGGAAGTAGTGAGAGAGACTGAGAGTGAGACAGATGGATAAGAGGGGAGAGAAAGAGGGAGATGAAGGAAGTAGGGAGAGACTGAGAGTGAGACAGATGGAAAAGAGGGGAGAATGTGAGACAGATGAAGGAAGGGGGGGAAGAGAGATGAGGCCCTCTAGTGGTTGTTGAAGGTATTAATCTGATTGCAGACACAATCGTGATTTATTGAAGTGGTTTATTTCCTGAAGTGAAATCTGTGGCTTTAATAAAAGTGTTTAAAGTAAAGTCTGTACATGAATAAAGTACTGAACGTGAACTCGATGTGTTTCTCGTAAACCTTCCTTACTCAGCTGGAAGAAGGGAAGATGATGGAGAGGAGGAAGAAGATCGCACTGGAACTGTCGGACCTGGTGGTGTACTGCCGTCCCGTTCCCTTCGATGAAGACAGTAAGAGCTCCGTCACACATCGAGTCAGAATCAGACCACGTCTGGATCAGACGCCTTTTATTCACCAAACATCACAATCAGTTTTTATATTTTATTTACTTTTCATTATAACCTAGTAGAATAAAATAAACCTGCACTGTGGATCCCATCTTGATGATGTCACAGTGACTATTGAATTATGGGATCAGTCCGTTGTGGGTGGGAAGTTGCCAAGGGATACGCCATTCGTTTTCAGGGAGGATGAAAAGCACTTCCTGTATTTTATTTTCTTTAGTGTTTATTTAAAAAAAAAAAAAAACAAAGAAAGAAAACCAAAAAAAACACAGAAACTTTGAATGGTGAAGCTACAAACTGAGGGCAAACACACACATACCCATGAAGAAAAAATCTCCTAAGTACATTTTGTGTGTGTGTGTGTTGTACAGAAATCGGGACAGAGCGAGCATGTTTCAGGGATATGTCCTCATTCCCGGAGACCAAAGCTGAGAAATATGTGAACCGGGTGAAAGGGAAGAAGTTCCTGCAGTATAATCGGCTTCAGCTATCGCGTATTTACCCGCGAGGTCAGCGCCTGGACTCTTCCAACTACGACCCGTTACCCATGTGGCTTTGTGGCAGCCAGCTGGTAGCGCTGAACTTTCAGACAGCAGGTAACGCAGAAAAATATTTGTATTAATATTCGTAATGATTTATTTATATTTTATTAGAACACAGTGTTGTTGATTTCTGTGTTCTGGTGGATCAGGGTGCACTTATTTTGTGTGTGTTTGTGTGTAGATAAGCCAATGCAGATGAATCAGGCTCTGTTTATGCTTAACGGGAAGAGCGGTTACGTCCTGCAGCCGTCCATCATGAGAGACGATCACTTCGACCCTTTCGACAGACACACGCTGAGAGCAGTCGAGCTCGTTAATCTAACAATAGAGGTACATAATCACTTTACCATCATCCGTCTCCTGACCATAGTGTTTTGAGGGGGAGTTTTTGCACAAAGCAATTTCATTGGACGATGGCACTCAGGTTATCAACGAGAAAAGAAAAAGAAATGATTACCACAACAAACTGATTTCATTTTTCATTGTTTGCGCTAGAGTCTGTGATCTGCAAACACTTTGTGTTGCTTCTTTTTTTTTTATTTTTTAAAACATTTTTTTACATTCAATATATTTTTTTTTTAACTTTGCGCTTTTAAAATATTTAAATCAAGAAGTTTGAAGAAGGGAAATCAGTGCATTCCAACTTTATCCCATCTGTAAAACATCATGAGGGTAGTATCATGGTTTGGGCTTGTTTTGCTGCCTCTGAGCCTGGATGCCTTGCAGTCACTGATGGAACTTTGAATTTGCTGAATACAGAAGGAAAAAACAATCAAATCTGCCTGTGAACTCAATTGGAAGTAAAAGTTGGTTTTCCAGCAAGACAAGGATCTTAAACGCACAAGTCAATGAACAAAAGAGTGATTAAAGAAGAACAAGTGTAATGTTTTGCTTGAAGTCTCGACTTTAATTGAGCTGTGAACGCAGATCATGTGAGGAAACCCTCCAACATCCCAGAGGTGGAGCTGTTCTCTACGCAGGAATGGACCAGAATCCCTTTCATTTAGTTCTAACTGCACATCTCATTTAGTTTATATGATAAATTCACTCTATATTTGGAGTATTGTTTATATTATTTTACTGAAAGTTTGTATGTGTGTGTGTGTGTGTTAGGTGTTGGGTGCACGGCACTTACCTAAGCACGGACGGGGCATAGTGTGTCCGTTGATCGAGATCGAGGTTTGTGGAGCTGAATACGACTGCATCAAACAGAAGACTGACTCTGAGGGTAAGAAGTTTAATTTCCTGTGTGTGTGTGCGCGAATATTTATTACATTATGATTTGTTTCTCATGAACATGTTCTCGTCTCTGTGTTCCTGTAGCGGACAACGGTCTGAACCCCACGTGGCCCCGAAAGCCGTTCCGTTTCACGGTGTATAACCCCACATTCACCTTCCTGCGTTTCGTCGTATACGAGATCGACATGTTCAACGACCAGAACTTTCTCGCTCAGGCCACCTTCCCCATCAACTGCCTGAAAACAGGTGGGAGTTCAACTCGCCTTGCTACACTCTGCACAAAACACACACACAGCCGTCCCTCACACTTCATTTGTTTACTTATTTAGTTTCATTAATTACTTGCTTTTTAGTTTTCTCATTTTAACTTTCCTTCATCGTATTTATATACATGCATTTTCAGCTCCCGCCCCTCAGGACCAATAGCAATGGGTTCCGTCCTTCTGTCTGTCAGTCACGCTTTAGTTTCCGGACATTTCCTTGCCGCGCTCTGAAGCTGGGGCTTTGAAACTCGCTATGCTTGTTCTGTATTGGTCCTTTAGGTGGGAGCGTCTTGTCTATTTGACACAGATAGATCTGTGGTCTATTTTTTTTTATTTTACTCCTTTAATGATTTTATTTATTTAATTTTCCAGGACCCTGATGACTAATTATTTCACTCTTAATAATGAATTCATATTTAAGATGTGTTGAAGTGTTCAGTATAAAATAAATCTCAAAGCTGAACATGTTTAAAGCTCTTTATAAAGCTTTGTTTAATACTCGAGTGTAGTTCAGTGACTTTAAACACCTACAGGCTTGTAACACAGCCGTCTTGTTAACGTGTAGGGACACCTCCATCTGTCTGTTCTTCCCTTTGTCTGCTTAATTGTCTGTATCTTCATCTGTCTGTCTCTTTATTCTGTGTAAAGCAGAATGCGATTTGTTGGCCATGTTTGTGTACATGAACGAGGAATCTAGTTTAACGTCACTCACTGTACAGGAAACAGGTTGAGGTTCTACAAAATTTGAGGCAAATAAGAATAAATAGGGGGGAAGAAATAAACCGTAACGAAGGAATAGGTGCAAAAAATGAAAAAGTGACAATATAATAATTACAGGATGTAAAAATTAGCATTGAGTGCAAACCAGTGTTGGTGAGGTAGTGTCTGTCTGTCTACTTTTTGAGTGTCTGTCTCTGTCTGTATTTTTGTCTATATGTCTATTTCTCTCTGTTGGTCTATTCAGCTGTCTGTGTGTCTAGCTTTATATTTATTCATAAATAATAAATTCCAGCTCATTATGAAATTAAAGGAGTAAGTTGTGTCAGGTTTGGTATGAATTTGAGTGACATAGTTCTTCACTGAAAGTCTGTGATTGTTTTATACAAATCTGAAATAGATTATAAATTATTTAAATCAAAATCCTAACTACAGTTTGGGAACTTGTAGCCTTGCTAACTTTTAACTAGGCAGAGGTTACCACAACACACACACACACACACACACACACACACACACACACACACACACACACTGAGGATCAGGATTACTGCAGTGCATTATGGGTACATTGTGTCTTGTTAGAACAGGTTCTGTGTTCTCATATTTGTGATAAATTAATGTAAATAAATACTTTTTCATGTTCTAATCTAATTGTGTGTGTGTGTGTTTAGGTTACAGGGCAGTGCCACTAAAGAACAGCTATAACGAGGACCTGGAGTTAGCATCGCTTCTCGTCCATGTGGATATCAGTAGAGGCAGAGTGAGTGTGTATATATACACACACACACACACACACACACACACACACACACACACACACACTTTTACTGTTTCTCTCAGTCAGGTGGTGTTTCTGTACTTTAATCAGGCTGTGTCTGTCTGTGAGAAAGAAACAAATCTATGTTATGTGGAGAGAGAGATGGATAGATACGGGAGGTGTAGGAAGAATCACCCCCTTCAAAATATTCCCTAATACATTAATACAACATGGCCTGAAATGAATATCCTTCCTGCTATGTTTACTTAAAACAACTTATAACAGCCATGTGAAAGAAAACACAACACGTCAGGGGAAAAAACTAAACGGAATCCTTCATAAAAGATAAATAAATTAAAATATAGATAATGAGATACAGACTTTATCAATCTGTCTACTCCTCTCTCTCCCCCTCTCCCTCTCTGCAGCATGAGAATGGAGAGATGTTGGGTCCATTCCTCGGAACAATGGGTGTGATGACTGCAGGGAGGGATCGTTTGGGAGACAGCGTGTCCTCCTTGTCCTCCATGTCGTCCATGTCTCCTCTCCCTTCGTCCCCGGCTCAGGCTCTGGGGTATCGAGGACGTGAGGGATCATTTGAATCTCGATACCAGTCACCGCTGGACGACTTCAGAGTGTCCCAGGAAGCACTACTGGACCATATGGACCCACAGAACAGGTCCAGGTGTGTGTGTGTGTGTGCGAGCGTGCATGCGCGAATCTGTAACCCTGTGAACACCTCTGTCCTGAAGATATCGTTAAACACTCCAGCTTGATTTCTGATAAAGGGGACTCCTACCTTCCATTATAAATATTTAATAAGCGTGTTTCTACTTACAGGAAACAGAACCACACACGTTTTTTATCTGGTTGTCACGCAGCCGCTATGTCCATGTGAACGAACTGTTACTATAGTAATGGTGACTCATCAGATTAATAAAATCTTGCACTGCTGTTCAAGAATTCTAATCAACACTTACAACCAATCGGAATCCAGAATTCATCATCGCTGGTTTAAGTGAGAACAGGAAGTCGCTAGTTTCATGGACGTTCTACATCGCTAAACAGATAAACAGTATGACGTATTGGTGTTTAATATAACGGGTTTATTTTGGTTAGATGGTGGGGTAGAAGGAATAAAACACTTCAGGATGTTTTGTTAGAGGAAAATTATCAGCTGCATAGTGATGAAAGGAAGTCCGCCTCATTACATCGTCTTATTATTTATATTATATATCGGTTATTTTCCGATAGTGGCATGACACACAGTTTATTCCTGGATTATTATTATTGTTAGCAGTAGTAGCAGTATCACTGTTGGTGCTTTATCTAGATGATGATGATGATGATAATGTTGATGTTTTTTCTTCTTCTAGGTTAATGCGAAGAGCCCGAGTCGGCGGAGACAATCGTGTGTAGCCTCGCCACCTCACACACACACACACACACACACACACACACACACACACACTCTCTCTCTCACACACACACACCACCCAGGGTCTGGCTAAAGTGCTGATGATGTCATGGACTGCTGTGAAACCTGTTTCTATGGAAACGTTGTCGCCAGCACTTTTGGCCTACATTTCAGGCAGAACTCCCACCTCTGTCTCTGTCTCTCTCTGGAGACCGTATGAAGATGGTGGGAGGGACGCATCGGGGTCATGCAGCGTAACGAAACACCGACTGCATGACTTGTGCGCGTGCAAGCCTGGGACTTTCAAAAGGCATGATGGACTGAGGACACGTCAACACCTGGGACAGGATCGTGTTTAAACCGATTTCTTTCACTTCGGTTCTCTCTCTCTCTCTCTCTCTCGTATATAGGTCTATATATAAATCTATAAATATATTTATTCCGGCTCTGCTGTGTACCGGAGAACAGCTGCAGCTGATCTGCTCTTAAAGAGCTTCTCTCACCATGTTTGTATTATTTAAACGCCCGTTTTTATCTTCCGTAATGTGATGTTTTCTTTGATTTGTTTTCTTTTTTGGATTGATGTGTGTTTAACACAAGGGCTTGACCCCCCGCCGCCGTCTTACCATTTCATGCTCTCTTGCTCCCGCAGACCGATGCGTCTATGTCCCCCACCCCCCGTACACCATCACCATGTTTTTTCTTTCTTTCCTTTCTCCACTCGAGCGGAAATCCAGGCAGCCGTAAACCCGAGAGCTCAGGAAGAAGCCTCGGCCTGTTTTTGTTGGATTCTGGCAGGCTTCAGAGAAATGGGATCAGGCAGCGGCTTTTTAATCACTTCTCAGCACATCATCCACACCTTTGTTACGTTAACACTGTCAGTTTTAAAAAAAAAAAAAACAAGGAGGGACCAGGAGACTTGAAAGAGATCAGAGCCATTTTTTAAATATCTTCTTGTTTGTTCATTTGCTTCCTGTTCATTTTTTAAGGTAGCCCCCCCCCCCCAACCCCCCCCAGGAAAAAATTTGCCGCTGTTCTTTTTTTAAAAAAAATCTTTTTATTGCGTTCAGTCCATTTCTACTTTTTTTTAATTCTCCCACTCGCCTCTAGCACCAGGGATGCACCGATCCAATTCACTGTTATGATGCACATCATAAACGCTCTCATGCTAAAACTTCTGTTACAATCATAAACTGTAACATGTACTTTCTGGCCCGGAAATTAGGCCCGCCCACTTTGACAGACGCCATGCTTTGTTTTTTGTTAAAACTGTGCTGTGTAAATCTCTTCCTGCTTCTCTCTCTCTCATCTGTGTGGATGTGTCTCCGTGCACACTGTGTGAGAGAGTGTGTACATATATATATATACATATTTATACATTAATGGCAGCCGGACATGTACGCTTCATTACAAACGTTTTGTTACGATGCTCCTCTTTAGAAAAACAAAGCCCTTTTTCTGTAACGTGCCTACGCTATCTGGACAAGGGGAAGGGAGGGGTCTGCATTTTAATTTTGCCTTTCATATGGAACATATTCAAGCCTGATTAAATAATTAAAGTATTAAACAAGGATGGAGTCGTTTCCCTTAATGTCATGTAAAAGAATCCACAAGTGTTTTTTTAAATGTATTTATTCTGCAAATATCTGTAAAAATTATACAACAATCCTAAAGAGTGACTTCATAATGCTCACACACTTTAAACATTCTCAAAGTTTTTCTTCTTTATTTTTTAATTACTGCTGTCAGGAAAAACGGACACAAAGGCAACGTGATGCTTGAACTATGGAATAAATGTCTCCTAGGCGCAGCGTCGCCGTTGTGAATCTTTAAGTACACCTCAAACCTACAACAGTCACGGATCACTTCATACACATTGTAACGAACATCCGTACGGTCCGTCATGGACGTGGCGCGTAGAGCTGAAATGTTCCTCTCGCCCTAAAAACGGGGCAGAATAATAATAATAATAAAAAAAGAACTTTCCGGGACACTGTTTATTGTTGAGATTAAAAAACACAGAAGGACGTCGAGTGCTGGATTCGTCACAAATCTCCAGTAAAAGGCCTCTTGGGGGGGGGCGTCCTACAGTGAGAGACATCTGCCGCTCTGCCTCACCCGGTCCCACTCACAACCGATGCCATGTCACTCGTCACACTCTGAAAAGTAACCGGACTCTTGGTTAGACAACATGATTAGACACATTTCTGACGCACACAATGTTCACCGTGATGTACTTTTATTAAATCTGTAATTACAATGCACATCGGTGACAAATGTTTTTTAATGCCATAAAAAAGCAGGGAAAAGTAGTACACAGCACCCCCTGCTGGACTTGCTGTAATACTATGCTTCACATCCTCTCTCACAATGTTAAAGAATTAAAAAAAAAAATTCTGGATCCAGATCACTTGTAAAATACACAGACATTGACACATATGTGCTGTGTTTACCAATCACAAGTCAGGTGTAAGTTCACCTCTTATTAAGCTGGTGTCACGGTTGTGTTAATGCAGGTTGAACAGGTTTACTATCCTGGGTTTTTAATTAAAATTACTGTGCGTGTGTGGGCTACAAAAAAAAAAAAAAGTAATAATTGGTTAACGCTACTGTTTTGTGAGTTACCAGGGTAGTTACTAAGATTTTCACAAAATACAACTATGCACTTCCAATTTCTATACACACACACACGTGTGTTTTTATATAAGATCG
>JAOUQZ010000017.1:1096847-1113514 GCA_028564935.1 Neosilurus hyrtlii | reverse complement strand
TTTTTTCCATTTATGTAAACACAAAAAATATAAACAGGGAAACATCACTGCACGTAATTTTTCCTGTGTTTTAGGCTACATGGTAATGGTTGTTTGTGTGGTATTCTCTAGAACAAAGACACTTCTATATTTTGATTGGTTGCTGCTGAACCGAATCATATCACATTAACACAAATGTAAACTTTTCCCTCAGGGGCTCAAAACACTCCGTTAGCGATCACACTGCTATGCGAGGCGATGACTCAGATAGAAAATGTAGGACTTCTTGTCATTTTGTCATTTTGCTGCTGTCGCTGTGTTTGATGTAAAGATTTCCATCAAAACTGACAAATTATCAGTTACTAACAAACTGAGTATCCCAGTTAAAAAAAGGGGTGTGCATCAGATACAACTGGGGATGAAATCGAGGAGGATGTCGCTGAATTGTTCAGCAAAAGAAAATCAGAATAAATGTAAATTTATTTTGTAATTATTTCTTTTACAGGTGAGTTCCGAGCATACACTTGAGGCTGTGTAATCTCTTTTTCTCTAAGTTTTAATATACGCTACACAGAAACAGAAAGTGTCCGTTGTTTTGATTCAAGTTTCATTTACTCAGCAATGTATTTTTTAATTCCCTGATAGCAGACCAATCAGATCAAGCCGTTCCAGTGTTGGATATATTCATGTATATTAATAAAGTTCTTTTGTCTACATTACTTATAAACATAAGCAATGATTTGATATTCAGAGTGATTCCTCCTTTAAATGGTTTCAGAAGCACAGACGGAGCCTCAGTTCTTTAAATTTAAGATTATTATTCACTGGTGTTGATGGAACTTGGCTGAAGTCAGGAAAATATGAAATATTTCTAAAACATGAATGAATTCTCAATGTTGAATTTAGCCACTGTAATACAGCCCAATCACAACGAATAAATAAACAAACATAAATAAGCACTGCTCACCGGGCTCAACGCTGCTCGATGTTACGTCTTCTCCAGTAGTCGTCTTCATGCTCTGAACGTTACCAAAGTCCGTCACCATCAACTCCATCGGTTGCCCTTCCAATTCTCCTTCGTCCCGTTGAAGCGAGTCTAAGGCAGTGTTGCCTTTGGTTGTGCCGGGTGAAGGTTCCATATCCTCGGACTTCCTGTCGTCGGACACTGGGTGTGCTTTCGTTTGTTTTGCAAACCATTTCCTGACCAGTTCCTCGCTCAACCCACTAGACCTCCTTAGCTCCTCCAGTTGGTTCTCCAACAGAGTTCCATAGGCATTCAGATGTTCCTCAAGGACGGCAGTGTTGCCTTTCTGGAAGTCCTCCTCTTCCACGATTGACTGATAGCTCTCGAGCCACTTGAGCTGGCCGTTCTTTAGAACATAGCGACAGTCACCGAACCAGCGTACCACCTCTGGGCGTGGCAGTCCAGTTTTGGCGATTAAGTCATTATACTGAGGACTGCTGGGCCTATGGGTACGAGCAAAGGCTTGTTTAAGTAGATGGAGCTGCTCTGGTGTTTTCTTTCCTCGATTTGTGGTTTGGGGCGGCGGTGGTTGCGGTGGTGGTGTAGACGACTGAGAGACTGGAGAAGGCACTTTAGGCATCTCTGGTTGAGGACTTCCTTCTGTTTCACCTTTTCCATTGGCTTCTGTGACTTTCAGCATTTTGAGATTGATCTTTATTGGGTTAACCTTTGGCGCAGTTCCAGATGCATCGTCCTTGACCTGCAGGTTTGTTTCCGCTTCCTCGTCTTGTTTTCCTTCTGGAGTCTCCAATTTTTCCCTTTCACCCACTTCTTCCTCATTCTCTTCTTCCTCCCTCTCTGCACGTTCTAACTCCTCCTTCTTCCTTTCAGCTGCCACTCTCTTACGCCGCTCGGCAAACCAGCCGTTGATCTCGCGTCGAGTCATCTTGGTTTCTGTCCGTAACCTGTCCACCTCTTCCTCGGCCGGATCAGAATTCTGGACAAAACTTGCCTCGAGGGCACGGACCTGGTGGGGCTCCCTTTCTTTGTACCGTATTGCTGTGAAGTCCGGGGAAGGGGGCCGAGGTTGACGTCGGGTAGGCGTCGGTGGCGTTGTCTGCTGTTGCCGTGAAGGGCTCAGAGGCACCTGCAGAGGAGTCGTAGGCCTTTCTAATAATACAGCAGAGTCCACGATGTCGCCAGAGGCACTAGAGGCAGGACAAATAGTGGCTGTCGACGTTTGACCGCCAGTGTTAGATTTTGAGCCCTTGTGATTGCGAAAGTGGTAGCGACGATCACTGAACCACTTTCGTACTTCACGAACTGTCAGACCAGTCAGACTTATGAGCCTGTCCACCTCTTCTTGACTGGGGAACTGGCTGATGAGGAAGCTCTCCTTTAAAGCCGACAGCTGTTCCTGGGACTTCTTGGTTTTATAAAAGCTGGGATCAAGGAAGCTAGCGGAGGGGATAGTGCGAAAGTTAGCTGGCGTTGGGGATTCAGACTTACTTGGGGTGCCGTCACTGGTGGTTGTGGGAGACGGACTGTTGCTGGCGGTAACATTAGGACTATTGCTTCTGCTGCTCTTGCCCTCATTAGTGTTTGTTTTAATATCAGTGCTGTCTTTAAAATCCGCGCTACTTTTTGCTACAGTATTCTTAACATTAGTGCTGTTTTTGTTCTCGTAAGCCATTTTGCTGTTGTTGCTGCTAGGTGTACTGCTCCTGCCATTAGTGCTCGATGTGCTGACCTTACTGCTGCTGCTTTTCATTTTGCCATTGCTGCTGACACCCATGCTAATCACGCTGGTGTGATTACTTGCACTACTGCTGTTTGTGCTAATACTACTTATAATACTGCTCGTGTTGCTACTGCTGCTATTACCACTGCCTCCAAAGCTGCTGCTACTACTACTACTGATGATGTTGTTTCCACTATTGCTGCTTCCAACGCTACCAATCACCATGCTAAGTCCCTTATCAGCTACCAGGGCAGCAGCAGGCTTTGCTTGCATCATGGGCTTTGCAGCAGCCTGGGGCTTGGGTGTTACAGCCAGAGCAACAGGGGCACTGCTGACTTGTATCCCATTAGAGATCATGGGCTGTGTTACAATTACGCCTCCTTGACCAACCAGGCTGCCTTGTAAGATATGAGGGATACTGGATGTTCCCAGAGAGGCCGGTAGGACCGTAATGGTTTGCTGAGAGGTGGTATGCGGCGCTTGACGTGGCTGCTGACCAGCAGGAGGTGCCGTCTGTATGATGGTGTTAAACATCTTGCGACGGGCATCCTCTATCTCCTCTGGTGACCAGCTAATTCCTTGCTTAAGCCTCTGTGCTGTAAACCAGATTTTAATTTGCTCCTCTGGGTACTTGGTAACTACAGTAAGATAGCACAACTCTGCCTTGGTCGGGTACGGAAACTTGCTGAAGGAGGTTTTCAGGAAGCTGCTGTTATCCATGGATGCGTTGTAGGTGGGAATGCTGCTCAGAGGAATCATCACCTTTGGTAGGTTTTTGGAGCTTGATGAGGAAGTGGAAGAGGATGAAGTAGATAAAGAAGCTGAAGATGACTGCTGGTTGACACTTCTGTTCTGTACTACAGGCACAACTTGTGTGACGGCTGTCTTGAGAATAGGAAGAGCTGTGGAGCCGTTGACTATTTGTATTGCAGACGGCAAAGTGACTTTGCTTGCCGCACCATTGTGTACAATTGTAGAAACATGGGTGACTGAAACCGCTGGAGAATCGGCCATGTCGGCTTGCTTCACAGTTGTGGCTTCATCTGCAGCAGGATGAGAAACCACGATCCTCTTGGGTTCAGATTTCCCCTTGAGCATTTTCATAATGGGTGTCTTTGTGATGGAGATCTCTGATTCCTTGAAGCTAGTGCTTTCACCAGGACCGGCAATGATGCTTTGCTCCACAGTGACCTTCCTATCCTTTCTCTTCAGCTGTAGAGTAGTGGTGACCGTGCTGGGGTGCACCCGGGCGTTGTGTAAGGCGAGACCTTCAAATTTTGCTGCACTCACCCCACAGTCCACGCAGAGAAAGCAGGGGTCACTGCGGAACTCTGGGTGCCCACTGTACACGTGATCAAGGAATAGGTTCAGGTCATGGGTTTCGAAATTACACGGCCTGCAGGTGTAAGTGCCATTATCCTTTTGGGCATTACTTGCATCCTGGCCCGACGATTCACACAAACTATGGAAGGCCTTTTCGCTTGTCTCAACCTTGTGGGAGAAACCACTCTCCTTGGTCGAGGGAGATAGCCTACCCTGCTCAAGATCATCCTGTAGATGCATGGATTTCACAGGGATCATGCAGGGAATCGTAGACTTCCTCTTGCTAGCCATGGTTCTTGATATGGTAGCTCCACCAAAATGCCTTTATTTAACTAAGAGTTAAACTTCTTATAAACTGTCCATGAAGAGGCGGTTGGTGTGAAACATGACCATTAGCCCACAGTGAGTAATCCTCCTTTAATGGGCACGTCACAGTTGTATTTAAGGCATCACAGAATTGGCCTGTAAGGAAGAAAAAGTATTTATAAGTAAAGATCTATGAACTGGGATCAACTTTTCTAGTTAAATATCATCAAAATATTGTTGGCAGGTGTGTAGTGTAAACATCTCAGACTGGATTAATTCATATTCGATACGGGGCACGATTAATGAAGTTCTAAATCCGAAACATATCCTATACCTGGATACTGTGGGACGTCTCATGCAATGGGATAGATGCTGTAATAGGGGCTGGACTTTGTGTCCCGCTGTGACCTGTATGACAATAAAACTTGAAACTCATGATGTGCCACATGACCAAATACTTTTAATGGGCCGTTACCATTCTGGGACCTTCCACCCACAGAGCCTTACGCACTGCTCTTAGTTTTCTTATTAATTGTGAAGTCAGACAAAATAAGCTATAGGAAACAGAGTTAGCGACTAAAATCAGGCCATCTGCAAAACCCTCTGAGGAATTTCACAGGCCATGGCACAATGAGGATACATATGGCCATGGATCCAGTACACGGATCAATTCTCTTTGACCTGATGCCACTGTTAAAATTCTATGTTTTAAGCCGAGTGTATTCTGTCGGACGAGCTATAATCAGAATTCGGATAAACATCGCGCCTTATGTATTCAAGGATGAGAACTGGCTTAGAAAGAAAAAGAAGGAAAATGGGCAGCAGACAAGGGTGCTGGGCTTAAAGTGCATCTCAAATAATACAAAAATATATTTTATAATAAAATAAAATACACATAATTAAACAACTTGAAATATTTTAAGAAAATTTACATCTAATGAAATAATCTGAAGTCCAAAATCCAGTATTTTAGTTATTGCCCTGTACTGAAATTAACATACGTATTAATATGCAAATACAAAGCAGCTCCATATACAACTTTTTAAAAGCATAGGCTGCCTTAATACACGATATATAATCTCATTTTATAATACTATTAATAATTTAATAGTACTTAAGAAACACAAATGTCTCCATACCTGCACTAACAGACAAATATAGAAATCCATCAGCTGTGAGTGGTCTGCAGTACACCAGTACATCAAAAAGGCGGACAGACGGAGTCCCTCACCTAACAAACGGCTCTACGTGCTAACATCAGCTCTTAATATCAGGGCGAAATTCGCAAATAACTCGACAAAACTTATGCAGGAGAGAACGAACATTATACTGAAAACTATAAATGCAATCTCTGTTACAGGAGAATCCTCATATAAAGTCGCTTGCGGTTGGACAATACGTTTGACCTCGTTTCTAAACAACCAATCGTCGCTTTCCTTTTTTGCTTTGACGTCAAAATTTAACAAAACGGTGGGAGCACGACGCGTGTTTGGATAAAATGTGACCAGAGATGACGGCATGCCTGTCGATAACCCCCAACCCCAGAATTTTTACACCGGATTTGCGTCAACCTCAAAAACGACCCGTTTGACTTTCAAAAAGGCGGAAATTTGCCGATTAGCGGAAAATCCCTGTGTATTTAAACTGTGTGTTGAAATTGTGCATCACAATGCCATCGTGCAAATGCCTTGCAGGCAGTGGTTAAGCGACAGAGGCTGGGGCTCGCAGTGTCCTGCTATTCAGAGCTAGAAAGCAACCAAGGGTTACTTTTACATCTGCCAGAGAACCTTCTACAAAGAACGTTTTACAGCCACTCATTGAGTATTTTCAGCGCTTACAACCAGCCGGTTTTCTCCTCCTCCTTCATTGTTACCACTTTCCCAATACAAAACGAGGACCTAAAAAGGGACTTTATCTCACTAATCGCTCCAGCTCAAAGTCTCGAAGAGTCTGTGCTCGACTAATCTGAGCTTCAAAAAAAAAAAGGCCTCTGCTTATTTTTTTGGTCTCTTTCAGCCATCAAACAAAAAGTAATTCAAATAAAGTGTGCTCCAGTTTCACCGTGATTAACTTTAACAGTTATAATTCCATTCAGAAGTGAAGCAAGCGACAAAAAGTACAAAAGGGATGAAAGCGAAGGCCTAAAAAAAAATAGCAACTGACGGATGAAGTGCAAAAAGGTATAAAAACAAAAGTTCACATAGCGGTGGCCACGTTTATGTACAGACTAATATTGTTAGTTTACGACTAAAAGCCAGACTATACCCAGTTACCAGGTGGACCCTGAGTTTCTATCGGACAACATGGAGAAGTATTTTACTAATCTGTTATATAATGTTAATAGAATGTCCTGTAGATCTTCGTGTTTGTTCACTAGTGTTCTTGTGCAATGAAATAAAATGAAAGGGTAAGAGAACACGGCCTCTGTTAGATTTATATCCACTGGAAACCATCAGGAGCGCAGGTGGGAATCGAATTTACAGTTTGAAAGTGGTGCAGTAAACAGAGTGATGTTTATAATGTTGGCTCTGCATTTCATCAGGTGCTCAGTAGTAAAGAGCTACAAAAGAACCTCTATATGTCTATATGTAATAATTCATCCATTTACAATGTACAGTTTATATAAAGGTACAGTATAAAAATAAACACCGCGTCCAAAAAAAGAACTCAAAAGTCTGTCAGACGTGAAATGGGGACACGGGATATTATCCAACCATTTTTTGGCACATCTGCACTTTCATCCAATTATGGATACAGAAATGCAAAACACTTATTTTCCATAAAAACAAAACAACTCTGTACTTATTTTTGCATACAGTTAACCGATTTCAATTTCATGCATTTGACTACCAGAACACGTGCACCAGCCAGTTCTTACATGTATGTGAAAAACGTATATTCATTAAAAAAAGAACATTAGTGTGACTGAATGACTTAATTAGCAGACTAATCATTTGATCTTTTTAATTTCTGATTAAAGATTGAAAAGCACCTGAAATCAAATTTGATATTTTAAGAGTGTTTTGTCCTTCGGTGTTCTAGCAAATGAGACAGTACAATTCTGCATCTATTAAAAAAAATTCAAGCTTTGGAAAAAGGTTTTCTTTTTGCTGATCATATGAAAATACCCTGCGCACAGGAGCATGTTTAGTTCTTTAGTCTTGCTTAAACATGCCATCAATCCAACTTCCTGCCACTAAAGTAAATACATCAATATACTCGATTAAACTGTAGTTCATGGAAACTTAATAAATTACTTCATTAAGAATGTTACTAAAGTCCATAAAAGCAGAATATAAACAGTACTACATACAAACATACGCATTATTTTACGCAGTAAAATACTTTACTCTCAACGTTTACAAAAAGCAAACCAAGTATATTATATATTAGCTTATACACTATTAACTTCACTAGCAACTCCAAAGTCAAGAACTGACAACTAGAATTAATTTAACAATAAACATTTACTTGGGCAGATCTGGTTGCAGTTCTGCTCAGTGTGGTAAAAGAGAACCATGTTTAAAAATTAAAAAACATTTGAACTCCAACCCCCCCCCCCCCCCCCAAAAAAGATAGATAGACAGATAGACAGACAGACAGACAGACAGACAGACAGACAGACCACCATGACCCAGACTGAACAAATGCATGTGTGGAATTTAAATTTTGCGCCAAACATACGGTACGGGTTGTGGCTGCGTTCTGGATCAGCACACGGACATCATTCCGCGCTGATATGTAAGCCAGATGAAGTAAGCGTAGTTCCTCACGGCATCATTTTTCGCATGTTACACTTCTTCACGGAGGAGGTTCAAACAAATTTCTAACATTAACGCAAACCAAGAAGGAAACATTCATTAGCCAGAGATAACCGGTACAGTTCACTTATAAGGGAAACCAACAGGCAAAACATTCATACAAAACACACTTTTATAGCATCCTATAAAAGATTTATTCGTCAAAAAAATCTGTATAGTGGAAGTCATTGAACTTTTTTAAAAGGAAAAAAAATGACCAGCATTACTGGTTGTGTGGTTCTAACAGCGCTTGAATCAAGATTAACACAACTAACAAAATTAAAACTAGCAGTAAAAATTAGCAGCCAAATTATAATTCATATAAATAAAATCAAATAAAGTAATAAATGATAAATGGGTAATATAATTCAACAATTTTTTTTCATATTTAAATAAAAATACCCCCACCCCCGCAAACCCCCCCCCCCCTGCAATTCACAGTATAACAAAGCAAACTGAAAACACTGCACTTTAATACAGAAAATTATTTAAAAAAATAACGTTTGTTTCATTTCCCTCCTCGGTTTGTGCTGTAGTTGTTACACCAATGAGGATGAAGAGAAAGTACAGACATGTTCCAGAAGGTGGCAGTAATACGCAGTAATGGAAAACAAAATTTTTTTTTAAAACTCCACTAACCTAAATCTAAATTCCTCACAATAAAAAAAAAAAGATTTATGTACTCGGAAGAATTTCATAAATAAAAAGCAAATTTTGATTATAATAAATAAATGGACGAATAAATAAACGATAAATAAATAAATAAATAAATAAAAGACCAAATAACTCAGCTAGGGATACAATACGACCTTCACGGCAGCAGAGGGAAAAACCCGAAGACTTGGCAAAATTCTTCAAAAAACTTCTACCACTATCGCGTTTTTCGTTCTTCCTGTTTGAGCCGGGATCCGTACTCAATCCGTTCTTCCTAAAAGCAATTATTCACACATCAAACACAAGCTCCTCTGACGCAGTAGATCTCGATGATGGCATAAGGCGCTGGATCATTCCTAGAATGCGAGGGCGTGATAACGGCAAACGATCCTAGGAAACAGGCCACATTTTCACCAGAAACAGACGGACCAAGAGGTGGACTGTGGGTCATGTGACCTGACCAAACCTCACCACAGGAATATTTTAAGGCCTTGACAAGAACCCGGCGGTGTATTTTTGTTCTTGTCTCACGTGGTTTTTGATCCTCTTTCAGAGGAGTTACAATCGTTTCAGTGAATTTGGGATCTATTGGGATGGAACCTACCCCTCTTTCTCCTCCTCTCGAGAACCTGGACGTGGAAATGCCCTCTGGTTTGGGCCTTGCTGCCACTCGGTTCTGCATGAGGAGGCACAGCCTCGCCAAGCCTGCAGGGTCACATGACTGACACAAAAGGGGGTTGCGGTGTGTGGGCAGAGCCTACTGTCGATCACATGGGTTGAGCCCTGAGGGAGGAGGAATGAGGGAGCGAGGAGAAGTGGGGGGTTGGGCAGATCATCTCAGGCTGGGGTGAACCGGTGTGCGTGCGTGCGCGTGTGTGTGTGTGTGTGTGCGTGTGCGTGGTGGCGGGGGTTGTTAACTGTCACCAGGCAGAGGAAGCACTGAGGTGTTTCTGTGAGGAATTTTCAGCCCCGATGCCCCCTCTCCTCCTCTCCCTGAAACCCCTCACCACCACACCCACCTACCCCCCAGTCAAACAATCTCACGGTCATTCTCTCTCTTGCTCTCTCTCCCTCTCTTCTGTCCGTTACTCCCTCCCTCCTCCTCCTCCTCTCTGGCACAGCACGAAGCCTCTGGAATGTTCCGCCTTGGTCCGCTTTGAGAACCACGCTGCTTGTGTAAGGGATCAGTCGTAGACGCACTCACAGGTACGCGTCCTGATCGTCAGTTGTGGAAATTCCGGATGTGTGTCAGCTCGGAAATTTGTGTGTCTACGTCTGTCGTTCGAGACGTGGCGTGAAACCAGCAGGGAACCGACATGTGGTTCCTTCACGACGTCTGGCGCTGACGTCGAAACGTTCTCTAAACTGAACCAGAATGCGCTTACGAACGTCCCTGTTTGCATTTCAGCACAACATGACGTCAAACCCCTCCTTGGTTACGCTTATGTTATTTATTTTGGACACATGGGTATGAAAAATATTAGCCAATCACACATTATATCATAAGTAACAACAATATCTACAACCCTCACCACCTCCCGCCCCCAAAACTGCATTACGTCCCACCGATCTAACCATCTAGCGCTCGTTCCCACAATTTTTCTTCCGAGGTCTCTCGAGGAAATCATCAAGGCCGATTCTCCTATAGGTGACTTTTTAATGTCCCCAAATAGGCCTCATCACATCTCGCACATCGTCGGACCCATGTGACTCCGCCCCCTCCATAATCCTGCTGATCTATTTTAGACAGTGTTCATCAGGGATCTTCTGCCCATATGGACAGACCGAGAGACAGGTCTGAGGTCGTCCGGCAGTGTGTGTGTCCATATGTCCATTCTATGGAGTGTGTAAAAACATACCCCCCCTAAAAAAAAAAAAAAAAAACGAACGTTGAGTTGTTCCCTTCCCCCACCGTCGCTCTCTCCTCAACGAGTTCGGCCCAATCTGCAGGGAGACAGGTCGACTACGCCACTGGTGTGTTACTATCCCTATAGCAACGGGCCACCCTCAGCCCCCAAGACTCTCCCTCTCCCGTTACTCTTCGTCCCCTTTCTCTCTCTCTCTCTCTCACACCATTACGTTCTTGGCTCTTGCCGTCCTGTTTTTTCCCCCTCACACTCCTGTGAGCGCAGAGTCCCGTCCCTGCTCCTATTTCAGCGTGGTGTCCATGTCTCTGAGGTGTGGCCACGCCGGTGCTCGTCTGCAAACTTATTGTCCATGGCCGCCCCGTTTCAGAGCCTCACGCTTGTTTCTTTTTCACACCAGCCCGAACCGGGTTCATGCGCTTGAGCAAGAGTGCGTTGCTTCATCCTATGATTTTTTTCTTTCTGAGTAAACTGGGTCAAAAACTAAATATTTCCTTCACCTCGCTCTTTTCTGGAAGAAACTATCCCCGTATTATTGGCCGCCAAAAGCCTTTCATTGGCAGCTTCATTTGCTTTTCAATGAGTGAGCGCATAACGTCGCTCCCAGAAGAGCGTCATCGGCGTCACACCGGCCGGTTCTAAGCTTCTGATTAATGTCGGACCTTGATTTTCAAGCCAGGCACGACCCAGACTGGGACATGAGACCAGTGATTTTCCCAGTGCCTAAGGTGTTAAACCTCAGTTTAGGAAGAGATACAAACACAGAGGGAGAAAGAGACAGAAAAAGGAGGATGAGAGGAGGGGAAAGAAATGGCGGCACACCACGTGCTGTGCTGTCCAACCTAAAATGGCTGACATCAGAGTCTCTCACCCAGCGAGTGAGAGGAGAGCAGTGCAGTACCAGTGCCAGGGACCCGTCCTGATTTTAGCGCCGTCGAACCCGCCACACTCTCTCTCTCTCACTCGTTCCTCCAGGTTCAAGTTCGGGGATTGTTTGTAGATTTGCACTCACCTACCCTGAACCGTGGAGAAGAAAGTGAGTCCAACAAAAACACACAGCAGTGAAGAAGAAATAAAGAAAGCAAGTGATGCATCACGTCCACGCCAAACTCGTTCTGTAATTAAACTCCTGACACTTTTATATCATGCGCTCAGATCAGCATTGTGCAATACAGCAGACCGAAACACGTCCGGATTCACCTGGGGCTGGGGCGATGCAAAAAAATTTTTTTGTGTGATGAATATTGTGAACGGAAACGGGTGTCGTTTCTCCACCATCATCATTTGGCGCGACAACTTCCGACACTCCACATCCTTATAGAAATTAGAGCCAAACATTAAAAACTTACAGAATTCTCACAATAAATTCTGCAACCTGATTGGTCAGAAGAACCAGCACTTTTCATTCAACGTTCTAAAACGTTATCGTTTCCATAGCAACGGTTCAAATACAGGGCCAGCAAATGTCCAGAAAATGCGCAACTTCAAAATTTTTTTATATATATATATATATATATATATATATTATATATATATATACACACACACACACACACACATACATACACACACACACACACACACACACAAAACTAAACACACACGTAGTGTAGGGAAGGAGGTCGGTGCATCCGCCTCACAGTTTCTACGTTCTCCCTGTGGTTGTATGGGTTTCCTCCCACAGTCTGAAGACATGCACATCAGGCTAATCGGGTGTTCCAAATTGCCCCTCGGTGTGAATGTGAATGGTTGTGCCTGTATTGGCCCTACAGTGGACTGGCGAGCTGTTGAGGGTTCACTCCCACACACAACTCTAAGGGGATAAAGCGGTTTCGCCACATTATTGAGCGAATGAAAGAAAGAAGTTGGTGAGTGTTTAACGCTGCTCTCACCTGAACTCAGGGAATTCAACAACAACAAAACTCAACTATAAACGGATGAAACGGACACGGATGCTCGTGAAAAGTTGGAATTATTATGCATGTGATGAATCTATCCCTTCGATCAGAGACCATGTCTAAAACACAACTCAGCCCTGTGTGTGTGTGTGTGTGTGTGTGTGTGTGTGACCTCATGGTCTATCATTGATTTAATGTTTTGCATATGAGGGAGGCGAGCAATCCTAACACGGGTTTGGTCCTCAGGCTGAACTCGAAGACTCGTCCCAGTACTCACACACCTACCACAGGGTTACAACGAACAAGCGCATGAACACGGGAGCCTCACACACCTGGCCAGGTGTACGAGGAGGGAAAGGATAAGTGGTTATTACAGGATTATTATTTCATTTACATCATAACCACCCAAGAAGGAGCAGCTCAGGTGAGAAATCGGGTCATTGCAGCAGGAATGATTAGTCTGATCATCAGTAATGAGTCAGGCATCTTACACACACACACACAGTATATCAATAGAATACAAAACACCAATATGATATAGCAGGGACAGCTTTAAATACATATACATCTACAATACAGTGTTTGGGGAGCTATGGGGTTGTTTTTGTATGAGTCTGGTTTATATACAACCCCCCCCCCCCCCCATACATATACACACACACACACACACACACACCTCCTGTCGCCATTTTCCACCACACTCTCTGCACTGAACCACACCACAGCCAAAACCAGGCGCACGCACACACACACACACACGCACACACACACACACACACCGACCAAAACACTGAACCACAAACTTACCTGCCGCGCGCGCTTGTTTTCAAATACAGGTCACCTCAGGTTTTTGGTGAAAAATAAACGCGTGAAGTGAAGTAAATCAGGCCGCGTGTGTGTCCCGGAGGTGCGGAAGGGAAAGGGGCCGCGGGTGGGAGAGCTCCGTGCGACTGGAGATGTTGGAGCGACGCGAACACACACACAAAATACACCCCCTTTTCGCTTTCGCGTTTATTCCAATCGCAGGCGCTCGGAAGACGGGAAAAGAAAAGTACGTGCGTGCGTGCCTACGTATGTACGTTAGGACGTAAGCCGGTCACGTGGTGCACGCGTCACTGACACCCCCCCTCCTCTTTAAGAAAAAAATCAAATCCCCTCGTTGATCCAGCGCGTGAGCTCATGGAAACTTTAGCAACTTTATTTATTTATTTGTTTGTTTGTTTATTTATTTATGTATGAGTGTATGAGTATGTATTTATTTATGTATGTATTTATGTTTTTATTTGTTTATTTATGTATGTATGTAAGAATGTATTTATTTATTTGTGTGTGTGTTTGTGTGTTTATTTATTAATTTATTTATGTATGTGTGTATGTATTTATTAATTTATTTATGTATGTATGTATGTCTATTTATTAATTTATTTATGTATGTATGTATGTATGTATGTATGTATGTCTATTTATTAATTTATTTATGTATGTATGTATGTATGTATGTATGTATGTATATTTATTTATTTATTTATTTATTCATTTATGTATGTGTGTATGTATGTATTTATTTATTTACGTATGTATGTATGTACTTATTAATGTATGTATGTGTGTATTTATTTATGTATGTATGTATTTATGTATGTATATATATATGTATTTATTTGTTTGTTTATTTATTTATGTTTGTATGTATTTGCCTGCTTATCTATCTATCTATTTATTTATTTCCTAGGCTTTAATCAAAGACAATATCAGAACTGTATACAAATATATAATAAATATCAGATTTTTGTTTTTTAATTTGATGTGAGTTTATTGGGTAAAATCATACATTTATATGTATGTATAAAACAAAATATGTAAATTACAATCACCGTGGATAATAACACATAAGAGCATACAATATGTACATTTATTTCCACTGTGACCCTCCAGAAGAAAAAAAAGATCTAGATCCATCAGCAGGCACACAAAAAGAGTAACTGACTTAAATTAAAATAAAAAATATTTAAAAAATAAAATAAAATAAATAAATATATACTTGGCACTGACTAGAAAAAAAAACAACAGAAATAATAAATGAATATATTTAATATAAGACTAGGACAAAGACTAAAAATTATATAAAACTATATATTAACTTAGATATCTAAATCAGTAGTCTTGTTCTTTAGTGTGCTTTTACAGATATTAGAGAGGTTTTGTTTAGTTGAAAGTGGAAGATCACTTTAGAAACAATTTCCAGTGTGATGGAACGTCTTCAGACCAAAATGTTTAACTCTCCGAACCACACAAGACACTACACTTGATCTTGTACCATGACTATGCACGAACTTATCTGTTGTTACAACTCGTATATTCAGGTGCATTTCCAGCGTTGATATTAAACATGTGACCAAGTTTAAATTGTTCCACATTATAATGAACAGCTAACAAATTCACATGGTCAAATTTATTTTTACCGATAACAGTTCTAGGTGGTATATTTAACATGTAATGTATGATGAAACATTTGTCATCTATCCTCCATTTTTAGACAAACCACTATACCAGGCTGAACATGCATAATCATAGTTGCAATGAATTAGGGCAGATACCAGTCATTTCTTTGTTTTAAGGTTACATTTTCTGGTTACGGTTATGATAAAGGAAAACAATAAAGGTTTAGAACCTTTGGCCAAAACATTATTTGCAATCACCTTGCCAGAATGTGACCGGTCCAAAGTTACGCCTAAGTAGGTGACCATTACAGGACATGCTCAGCCTCTCAGCCTTATGTACATTTCTCTGCCAAACAAACAAACTTTCATGAAAAAAATAATATAATAAACTTAACAAATTAGAAAAGTGATACATAAATGAAAGAAAATCACAAAAAACCCCAACGAACCAAAACAAAATATGTACAAATTCAAAACATAATTGTAAACAAAACAAAACATTTCAAATAGAAATTTTTGAATTGTGGGCAGCACTGTGGTGTACTGGGAACCACATCCACCTCACAGCAAGAAGGTCCTGGATCCAAGTCCCAGGTTCAGTAAGGTAGTTTCTGTGTAGAATTTGGCATATTCTTCTTGTGCTTGCATGGGTTTCCGCTGGGTGCTCTGGGTTTCTTCCACAGTCCAAAGGCATGCACATTAGGCTAATTGGTGTGTGTGTGTGTGGCCTTGCGATGGACTGGTGAGCTGTTAACAGATAGGCCTTCCCACGACCCTGCTAGGATAAAACTCATGCAACTCCTCCCTAAGCCCAGGACTCGAACCAAGGACCTTATTGCTGTGGGGCAGATGTCCCAACCACTATGCCATCGTGCCACCGCTTTGTTTTTATTTATTTCTTTATTCTTTTACAAATGTATTCTTTTTTTATAGTACTCCTATGACTCCATACCCACAAGTGTTAATGCTAAAAAGAAGCTTCAAGAACTCCTTTAATACTTTGTGTTGCAGTAACGACGCCTCGCCTCTAGAGGCGTTGTCTTTCCAAGAGACTCTTGTCTAAATCTGATTGGCTGAGAGCACAGACGTCGCACTTACCGATTGGCTGTAACCTCTGGGGGGGGTCACACCGGGTGAGCGCATGCGCAGTCATCCTATTCTCAAACCGTCAATTTGTAGCGTCAGCAGTGTTAGAGCTTCTGAAGAGCTAAAGAGGAGGAAGGCAAGGGAAGAAAAAGGAATAAAGAGTTTATTTTTGTACTTTGTCTGTGAAGGATTGAAGGAGAGGTGGAGGATGACTAACGGCTCGAATAAGAAGAAAGAAGAGGTTCATTTAGCTAACGGAGGATTGAAGCAGTCCACATGGAGCAAAGCGCTGAGCAGTAGAGCTGTGTGGGAGGACAAGGTGACACACACACACACACACACACACACACACACACACACACACACACACACTCACTATAGTGCAAAAATATGCTTTAAAACCGATTTATTGTAGTGTTCAGAAGTTTAGGTTGTCTTAAGTATGAAGCTAACTGGCTAATTAGCTTCAACTAGGATTTTAGCTTAACCTGCTTCAATTAGGATTTTAGCTTAACCTGCTTCAATTAGTATTTTAGCTTAACCTGCTTCAGTTAGCATTTTAGCTTAACCTGCTTCAGTTAGCATTTTAGCTTACCCTGATTCAATTAGC
>JAOUQZ010000017.1:1059876-1076438 GCA_028564935.1 Neosilurus hyrtlii | reverse complement strand
AGAGCCTATCAAACTGGTAGCCCTTCGTATGACTCAGTACCCATGAAGTAGCTCTCAGTTTCAAAAAGGTTGGTGACTCCTGCTCTAAACATTATAATCGTTTTAACCTGGGTGAGACCGAGGTTTGAGAAGTGCTTCTGGAATCAGAAAAACTCTCCCGAACTCATCCCAGGACGCGCGTACTGAGCCATGATCATGATGAAGTGAATTTTACATCTTGCTTTGGTTGTGTGTTTGTTTGCAACCTAATTAAAACATTAACACGAAATAAAAAACCTTCTCGGGCAGGTGGTGGTCGCCACTAATATTGCTGAGACGTCCATCACCATCAACGGCATCGTGTTTGTGATCGATTGTGCGTTTGTTAAGCTGCGATGCTACAACCCCGTTACAGCCATCGAGTCTCTGGTGGTGACGCCGATCTCCAAAGCCTCGGCGTCTCAGAGAGCAGGAAGAGCCGGACGTAATCGACCCGGGAAATGTTTCCGCCTTTACACAGGTGGGGTTCTCACATGATCACACGTCATCCCGGGGCTCGTGTGTGCCCCTCTGTTTCATTTTCTAAACTGTTTTTTTCAGAGGAAGACTTCGAGAAGCTTCCGGAGAGCACCGTGCCTGAGATGCAGCGCAGTAATTTGGCTCCGGTCATCCTCCAGCTCAAAGCTCTGGGCATCGACAACGTTCTGCGCTTCAGCTTCCTGTCTGTGAGTGTAGAATATAACAATGTATAAATATCAATACAAGCTGTAATGTGTGTTTGTCTTAAACCCGGCGAACCGTACGTCATAAATCAACCAGATGTGAAGTAGAACTATTACTCCGGGTGGTCAAACGCTGGAGATCTTTTAGTTTTCTGTCCATTAAGATTTTTCTTTCTACTTTTTATTTTCTGTTTGGTTTGCTCCAAGTTAACATGGAAGAAAGTTTCACTTAGTGCTGAGAACTTCCTCGTGGAACCCCTTACTTCTTTAAAAATAGAAAGGATACAAAAATGTTGGGTAGGTGATTGTAAACGTCAGAGAAATCACCGTGACAACACAGACGTAACAATTATGAATTAAATATGAGCAGTCGGAGCATGCAAGCCTCTGCCAAGCTGAACCCCCCCCCAAAAGATCGGATGTACACGGCGCCTCCTGCTGGATCTGCTGTAGTGCCTCCCTTCCAAAAAGAAAAAAAAAATAATCGTTTGAAAAATTGCTGCACTGGAATTTGATCCAAATCATCTTCAAATTTTAATGGAGTCTTCCTTGTCGGAAGTCCTGCCTCTGGGAAAAATATTTCATGGAAAAACTTTTTGTGTAATCCTGCTAACGAATACCCCACGATCTGAGAATAAAAGCTGAAATCCATGGCAGAGGTAATAAACACATGGCAAGTTTGAATCCTTTTCTTCTCTCTGACTCATGACGCTACATCTTTGTTGATTATTTTCCTGTGACGGCATGAAATAAGGGGCCGTTTTTTCCATACATGTTCTCTATTTCAGCCGCCGCCAGCTCAGACCATGGTGCAGGCGTTGGAGTTGCTCTTCGCTCTCGGTGGTAAGATGTTTTTTTTTTTTTTTTTTTCCTGATAAGTAACACTTATACACTGAGGGTGGGGTGGGTATTACTAAATATCCCCCTGGATGGAACTTCGAGGTGCCTATGCGGTGATATCCACTGAGCCTGAAATGTTTATCTAACATAATTGTTTTAGTGTATATACTACACAGGAACCGAATAAAAGAGAACCAAAATGAAACTTTAATGGTTTATATTTACATTTAGTACATCGTTGCAGTGGTCATTGCTTTATGGTATCTTTAGTTTGAATAAACGTGTTTTAATTTTTTATTTTTATTACCTTGAAATACATGTGATCCGCTCTGGCATAACACGAGGTCGTGTTTGGAGTAAGAGCCAAAATAAGTTGAAGATGGTGTACCTGGATGAAAATGCAATATCATCAAAAATACTTCCTTCAAAGCATCATCTTCCACACGACCGAGTTCAAAGATATGTTTAAGAGAGGGTTCCGTGTCCAAGTTGTTGTAAAACAATAGAAATATCCACTTATTTTGCCCAATTTCAATCCTCTTTGTGATTGCTCAGGGTATTTCCTTATTATCCATGTTCATATACTTAGGGAATCCCAGAAGGATTCCTCCAATCATATAACGCTAAACCAATCAGAAGTCTCGATACAGATATGACTCTGTGTAAATAGAACTTGTATGTTGCTAGGACCATGCTAGGAAGAATGCACTGATAGCCGGATTCATAAATGTTTGTTCACCATTTTGATTCAAGCGTTATCCCTTGTTTGCGAGGTGGATAATGTCCGTTATCCGAAGATATTGAACCAGACCAGGCTGCGTTGTTCCTGTGCTTTGTATGCTAAGAGTTTGTAAACTGGTTTGTACATCATGCTGATGCAGACCATGTGTGGGAATTTAAATTATAAATAAATTTCAAAAAAATATTTAATGATGGCTGATTTATTTTTTTATGAAATTTTTTTTTACGTGGTCTTTTTATTTATTTTTTTTTTTCCCCCCATGCTGCCAATGTGACATCCTGCTGTAGGTCTGGATCAGTATGGACGTCTGACCGAGCCGGTGGGGATCCGAATGGCTGAGTTCCCCCTCAGTCCCATGTTCGCTAAGATGTTACTTGAGTCTGGAAACTTCGGCTGCTCCAAAGAGATCATTACTATCGCCTCCATGATGCAGATCCAGAACGTGTTTGTGGTGCCATCCAATCAGAAGAAAGCAGCTGTGAGCCTGTCGTTTCTATTTCTTATATTTAAACCAGTCGTTGATTTAATGGTATTTAATTGAATTCCCAGTTACTCTGTATTTAAACCCAGGTTTACACCATACTGCTTGAATAAGATATTACAAAGAGAGTTGACTCCTTTTGAATCGCAAATGACTCCTAAGTTGGACAGAATTTGTGATATTTTGAACTTATCAGATGTTTCTCTACAATATTGTTATTAAATAGTAATAAATATATTCATTAAATTTATACTGTAAGAGAGAGAAATGGGGGAAAAATATCCTGAATCATATGAGAGTGACTCTTTAGTTAATGATTCACCTGGAAATGTAACTAGCATGTAAGGAGTTATACGCTGGAAATAATCAGCGATGAGGTGATGAGGAGGCGGAGTTACTGTTTCCATCCTGAAGTAGACTCTCTGCACCGAAACTGGAGACTCCTTCCTGAATCTCTCCACAGAAAACTTCACCACAGCAACATTTCTGTTGCTATGATATGAATGTGAATACACAGTTGCTATAGAAACAACACCCTTTTTTGTTTGTTTGTTTTTCTTTTTGTTAATCTGTTCAACAGGCGCGTGAACACAGGAAGTTTGCAGTGGCGGAAGGAGATCACCTGACCATGCTGAATGTCTATGAGGCTTTTGTGAAGGTCAGGAGATCTCCCCTGAAGTAATCCGTCTGCTCTCGACTTGTGTTTATACTGTATTTGAGTTGTGAAATTTCTCTCCTGCAGCATCAGAAAAGTTCTCAGTGGTGTCAGGAGCACTTCCTGAACTATAAGGGCCTTCTTCGTGCCACGGCAGTCCGAGAGCAGCTTCGTCGGCTGCTGAACAAGTTCAAGGTTCCCCGAACCTCCAGTGAAGGTCCGAGTTCAGTCCTCATCGAATAAAATCTGCTTTCTGATATGTTAACAGAGATCAGTATAACTATAGTGCTTTTTAGCAGCTTGTCAATCAAATAAGCCACACCCTCCAGTTCATGCATGGTGAATTTGAACTCTGAAATGTTCAGATCGTATTTTGGCTATTTATTTCAGTCAATATTGCTCTTTCAGTCCCTTTTTTATCTTTTTATTTATTTATTTATTTATTTATTCCATTCCTACATGCCTTCAGGTGACCCAGATGTGATTCTGAAGTGCATCGTTTCCGGATTCTTTGCTAATGCAGCTCGCTTGCATCACTCCGGCTCCTACAGGTGAGGCATTTCACTTCACAACAGGTAATCAATGTGCTATTACATTTTCATTTCAATGAACAGAATCTTCGTAGCAATTTGCCACCGTTTACAGAGTCATAATAATTACTAAAACAATTACTGTAACCTCTACAAGATTACAGACAATTCAGAATGAGTATATATTTACTAAACAAACAATAAAAATGAGTATATATTTACTGAACAAACAATAAAAATGATCAACTTCCTTAAATCGTTTGTCTTTGTGTCATATTCAACTAAATATAGAATGAAAAGATTTGAAAATGTTTACTTCCTCCAGGAGATTGTGTTTTGACCCGTGTTGGTTTGTTGGTTTGGTTGTTTGTGTGCAACATAAACCAAAAAGTTCTGCATGAATTTGTATGAATTTCTATTCTAGAGTAAGGTGTCATACAAGTAAATTTTGGAGGTGATCCATGCATAGAATGATGTAGAAAAAATGTCCATTGAGCTCAAGAAGTGCAAATAGAATAATAAGAATGTGCTAGTGAATGTTCATCAGATGCCCACTAGGGGACGACTTTTCATTGCCAATTTATTATAATAATAAAAAAGGTAAGTGTTGGGCTTTTGCACCCGAGCCCACTGGCTCATCAGAGCTGGAGCTTATCCCCAGTTTCCATAGCGAATCTTTACTGGCACCCATTTTCACTGCTGGGTTGACAGAGGTACACTTGACCAAGGGTCTTAGTACAGTGGGGGTCTAACCGTGATTTGAACCCATGACCTCTTGATCATGAGCCCAGCACCCTAACCAACACACCACTGGCCCCACTATAATAATAAACCTGCAGTTTTATTCTAGTTCCTGCTTGGGCTTTGCTGATCGCTACATTTTTTTTTTTTTTCCTATAAAAATGTTGCATTATTTTTTTAGTTTTTTTTACAAAAACGTTTTTATACCTTAATGTTTTTGGTACTGAACTTGTACTTTTTTTTGTCCATTTATAATTACGTTTACTTCCTGTTCATGCTTGTGTTTTACAGTGGCAGCTAAAAACAGCTGTTCATAGTCCACTAGTGTCTCAAAATTTTTCACTCTTTTATGGAGTTGATAAGACAAAAATCATCACAGCTTCTCAAATTAGGTAGCAGTTGCACCTTGCGGGGTCGCATTAATAAATGCCGACAGAGAGCAAAAAATTTTCAGTCCGGTTCTGTTCAGTGAATGCGTTCCTTGTACAGGCAGAGAATTAGAAACTGGTGTCACTGGGCAGGTGTTTTGTGTGTTCCTCGTCCTGTACTTATCAGTTCGCGTCTATTGATGTCCAATGGACCCAACTCGTGGCCGCACTACCACCTGACATGTGACTGGTGGTAAACCATATGTTCAGCGGATGATTACTGAATAACGGATGTGTAATGGGGTCCACCCCAAAACCGACGACTTCAGGATAAATACAGTATAACTACCGTATGTGTAACAGTTGTTCACCGGGCAAACAGATAACGATGCTCATCCTCAGGTGTATCGTGAGAGTCTAGAGCATCAACAGTGAAGACTTTCACCATTGGCTCATTTTCTTCCACAAATTTCTCTCTGTTGGACATCCGTTTACGTCATCCAGCAAGGTGTGACTGATGCTTTACCAAGAAACCGCAAAGAAGTGTAAAGTCCTCCGTCCTGAGGATGAAAAGAGAAAATATTTATTACTCGCTGACACTGGAGACTCCTTCCATACACTTTAAAGAAGTGTTTTCTTATGTACAAGTCTCTCAATTATAGCAAAAATCTGGTACTATAATGTTTTAAAACGAACTTTCTGACCAATCAGCATCCAGTATTCATTAGCGAGTGTGTGGTAAATGATTCTTAATTCGCCATTTTATACACAGCATTTTTAATGTTTCCTTTTTTTCCTTCCCCTGACACTTTTCAGGACTTTACGTGATGACCGAGAGCTTCACATTCATCCCAACTCTGTGCTTTACGCTGAGAAACCTCCAAAATGGTACATGAGCTACGTTCTTTCTCGGTAGTCAAAGCAAAGTACATTTATTTATTTATATTTTGTTGTGAGAATAATGCTGAAGTTGAGTACTGTGGGGAGGATTCTCTTGTGGATGACCTTCAGGTGGTTTTATCTGAGAATGAAGTTCACTTTGTATCCAGAGTTACAAACATTTCATATTTTCTATAAATGTTATTCTCAACATTAAAAAAATAATACTATTAAATGAAGGATGCAAATTTTTCTGGATTGTCTAGAACATCTCACCTTGACCCCCTCTGCAGAGGTCATGTAGGGGTCAAGTTTTGTAATTTAATAATAAAAATTGACTATAAACCTAATCTAAAGGATTATTGTTAGATATATTGCATGTTGAACGTGATGTCTGATGCCATTTTTTCCATTCAGTTTAAAAATAATTTAAAAACACGTCTGAAAAGAACCTACAATTGGTTACTGTGGGCGTGTCCTATTTTTAACCCTTAAACAGATACAAGTGGAAACAAATTGTAAAAAATAATTAGTCTGCGGATAAGGGTCCACGGACTGTTCTTTATATCAACTTATATTATTATTATTATTATTAATATTATTATTCCAGCTAATGTTTCCGATGTTAATTGGGCAAAAACTGTTGGACTGAATTTCACACGTTATTAGCATATGGATGTAGATTATTGCTATGACTTTTGTCATCAATCTTCACTGCTAATTAGGAGATATGAATTAATTAATTACTTTTCTATGTACTCTTATCTTGGAAACTACTGGATCGATCAAAGTCAATTTCACACGTTTTTGTTATTAATTTTTTTTTTCTCCTCTTGATATTGATAGTTTTAATTTTTATTCTTCTTCGATTTTTAGGACAGTCGTAACAAGCATTTCACTACATATACATACTGTGTATGATTTTGTACGTGACAAATTTGAATTGATTGCAAACTTTTATATCCGCAGATGAAATTTTTAAATTCTATTTTAATGTTATTATTCTTCTATTTCAGATCCAAGTAAAACATTCTCATTATTATTAAAATATCTTGTGTATTTTGGATTTTATGAGAATATCTCCCAGTATACATCACCTTAGTAAAGTAATAAACAAAGCGAAAATCTGTAGTATCTCCTGGTGCCCGGTGCCGATTTAAGGAGTAAAATATCAGCCAAGGTACAAATGGTTCTGGATTTGGATAAAGAGCTCACGTGTTAGTAACTGGAACGTGTGGTTTATTTCAGGGTGGTCTTTAACGAGGTGGTTCAGACTTCCAAATACTACATGCGAGACGTGACGGCAGTGGAATCGTCCTGGCTGGTGGAACTGGCACCTCATTTTTATAAACAGGCCACGGTATGAACGCACCCACACACACACACACACACACACACACACACACACACACACACACACACACACACACACACACACACACACACATTTCTATCTGACATTCCTTTTTTGTGTTTTCTGCATAATGAGAGACAGGTTGTATGTGTCAGTTGTAGGTTACAAGATATGAAACTGTGATATGGAGGATTTGTGTAGGTTTCTCACACGGAGTGTGCACTCTGACTCTAACTTGAATCTTTAAAATGGTTCACACCTTTATTCCATGCCTGTTTCACACCCGCTTTGTGCCGTGATTATCAATAGCGTCCTGAGCAAACGATGTCGTCAACTAGTAGTGATGAAGATGTAATAATTCTAGAAATTTCCTCATGGAGAGTAGCAGTTATTGTCAGTTGTTGTTGGAATGGAGACGAGTACAGGGAGAGAGTGAGAGTTGAGTTGGTTGAAGCTGAGAGACAGGATGCTGGGCATCAAGAGAGCAAGAACGAAGGAAGGCCTTGCTCAAAGTGCTGTGTGTCTGTGGGTTAAATAAAGCCGCCTGCCGCCTGGACGTGAGTGACGCCGGCGTGAGTGTCCCTCTGGAACCTTAATTTAATTGGGCAGATAACCATTTTCACTCGCGATTAAAAATAAATCATCACACCGAATTTTGCTGTTGGTCACATATAAAGATGTCTTTGAAATGGGACCGCCTACTCACGCCACTGTGATGCGTTCAGTCTTCGAAGGATCTGACGCTGGAATTGAGCGCTTGCATCGGTATGTCTAAAAGCCAACAAGAGGT
This sequence comes from Neosilurus hyrtlii, assembly GCA_028564935.1. NCBI lineage: Eukaryota > Metazoa > Chordata > Actinopteri > Siluriformes > Plotosidae > Neosilurus > Neosilurus hyrtlii. The sequence goes on along the minus strand of JAOUQZ010000017.1, from coordinate 1,068,357 downwards.
CATGTGAAGGTCACACACAGTTTGCAACGACATCCTGGAAACTACACAATAAAATCCTGTTATAGTAGAGCAGGCTCTCATTTCCCAGCATGCCGCATCTGTCCAGTGTTTTGTGTTCTCGCCCTGAGCTGTGACCTGACTTTGGTTATTACGGAGATTAATCTCTTCTGCCAGGAGGTTACGTTCTCACCTCTGTTTGTTTGTTGTGTGCAACATAACTTAAAATGTTATGACCAGATTTGGATGGAATTTGTTAAAACCCATTCAGTTCTGGAGGAGATCTGTGCATTGGGCCATCCTGTAAAAATCCCCAAATCCTGAAAGTTCCCTGTTCTTTAACATGTGGCAAAATATTCCTCAGGCACCCCCTAGGGGGAGACATTGCATTACAACAATGCCAAGTTATAATAATACATTGTGAATGCAGGTACCTTACACTCGAGTGCTCTTTTTTTTTTTTTTTTTTTTTTTTTTTTTTTTTTTTTTTTAATTGTATGGTGAGAATTTCAGAAGGTCACTGAGCTGATGAAGAAACTCAGCCTCGTAAACTTCCTCTATAAACTAATTTCTCAGTATTTGTGTCAGAGAAGAAGGAAATTTCACCTCTCACATTTCCACCCTTTTATTTTAATCTCCTTTTTTTCTTTTTTTATTCTTTTTGTCCTCTGTCTCTTCTCCTCCTCCACAGGGCTCTCTGGGAAGCAAACGCTCCAAAGTCTTCTGAACTCATCATCCATTGTGACCGGCTGCTGAACCAATGATCCTAAAATACTTGAGCGTGAACATGCATCACACACACAAACAGCATTGTGTATATACACACACACACACACACACAAAATTCAGTATTGTGAATATACACACACACACACGTGTACAATATGTTTATTTCTTCGTATTTTAAATACGTTCACCAGCACATAAGCATGAACATGAATTCGGTCTTGAGGTCAAAGGTCGTTCATGGGGGCTTCCTATTTTGTTTAAGTTTTATAAATTTTGTACCTTTTTTTTTTTTTAGTCACCTCGTGCATAGCTTATCTAGGGAAGTGAAATATCCAATAACATTAAATTAGAAAGTTTTTTTTCTATTAAAATCCTGAATAGTTTTGTGGGTTTTTTTTTTTTTTTTAATTAATGTAAATTATTATTTTTTTTATAAACACGCCAATTTTTTTTTCCTTTATTATGAATACTGTGTAGTTGTGTGGCCTTTTCCTCACCGTTTTGTGCCAAATAATTAATATTTATTAAATGACCGCCATTTTTACATGAGTGCCTAAAAATGTGCTTTTAAATTTTTTTAAATGATCCTGGAGTATCTTTTTTTGCATTTTTACCTAAAATTCCACACTGATTTTCTGAAATTCATCAGAAAATCGTTTAAAATTAATTTTTTTCCCTCCTTTGAATGATTCTCTAATTGCCCCAGGTTATCTGTATACATTTTTGAGCGAGAGCACAAACAGAAAATGGGCTTCATTTAAACACTGCTTTCATTTTATTACAAATTAATCCTCGAGCAGATCTCTACAGATCTTTAGAATTACCGATTACACATGTTTACAACATCTGCATGATATAAATTTAATGATAGTTTAAATAATAATAATGTGAATAAAGATAACTGATACTTAACCAGTTTAATAACATTGCGTAGTTGAGCTGTAGCTGCTGCTCAAGTCAGATCGTATTATCCGAACCGTATTCTAACTCCGCCCTACTTCCTGTCCTGCATGTTCACTTCCTCTCAGATCACTGTGAAAATCTTCCGTAGTGCATTGGAACCCCGACTCCATTTAATCTCAGCAATAAATCTTTATCCATGCGATGAGGTGTGGTCCGTATTCTTAGACCCTAAAACGACCTCCTGATTTCCCAGAGTTCATCTCCAAGTTCTGTACAGATATGAAAAAAATAATAGCCTCAAATAAATCTGAATCTTTACACGAACATGGCATATGTGTGTTTTATTCTCTCTGGTGCTCCTAAAGATGATCTAAAAGATTTCAGAAATAACTGATATCTGGTTTGAATTATAAAAATCAAGTTTTACTTTCACTGTTAGCGTCGAGATTAAAATGAGAGTGAATTCTGTACCGAAAATAATTAGCATTGGGATGCTTAGTCACTTAGGCCATGCTTCCTTCAATGAGGATGTCAGACACAGAGACCACACCTCTTTTCTGGTATTATCAGAGGCGGCACCTCCATTGCTGAGATTATCAGACACAGAGGCCACACCTACTTCACAGGGATTATCAGACACAGAGGCCACGCCTCCTTTACTGGGATTATCAGACACAGAGGCCACACCTCCTTAACTAAGATTATCAGACACAGAAGCCACACCCCCTTTACTGGGATAATCAGACACATAAACCACACCTCCTTCACTAAGATAATCAAACACAGAAGCCACACTCCCTTTACTGGGATTATCAGACATAGAGGCCACACCCCCTTCACTAAAATAATCAAACACAGAAGCTACACCCCCTTTACTGGGATTATCAGACACATAGGCCACACCCCCTTCACTAAGAGAATCAAACACAGAACCCACACCCCCTTTATTGGGATTATCAGACACAGAGGCCACACCTCCTTCACTAAGATTATCAGATAAAGAAGCCACACCTCCTTCCCTGGGATAAACCAGTCACAGGCCACACGGGTCCTTTACTATTAGTAATAGTTACACACCTAACTGTGAGAGGCCACGCCCCGTTCACATAAACTAGCAGTCAGTAAATGCCACATAAACAGAAATCAGATTAATTCACTGCTATTTTAATAATTTCACTTTTTATTATTCAATAACTAAAGTGACATCATCATCATTATCTTTATCATCAGCTCTTAAAAATCTTTAAATATTCATGAATATGTAAATGATTTTTTTTGTTTCAAACATCTTCCTAAACTGATGCATTTGTTTCAATTGTTGTTTTTTTCCAACAGTAACGTTTTTAAAAATCATCTGGTTTTAATTAAAATGAAAAAAAAATTGTAATATGTCTTAAATCTTTTACTGAATTTTTTACAGGTTATTTTAATTTAAAGTTTATAATCTCACATCAACTGATCTACCTTTCATTTTATTCATCACTTTCTGGAAACTCTGAATCTCTCACAGATCACTGTGTGATCTCCCACTGAGGAAATACCTTTATACTTTTGTTTTTTATTTATTTATTATATATAAAAATGAAATCCTGTAAAATACACACCGGGGGAGGAGCTTGTGTTTAATCCTTCCAGTTTCACCACAAAGGGGCAGTGTTCACCACAGGAAAATAATAGAATAAATAAAAAGATTAATGTTCAGAGATTCTATGGTTGTAATATTGTTAAAGAAAAATGACTCATCCTGATTTCTAATAAAACAAACTGATGACTGAAAGCCCCAGTGCAGTTAAAGGCCGGCCATGTCTCTCACTGTCTGTGGTGAGAGGATCGTAAAAGAACCATTCGTAAAGAGTAGCTGCATAGCTGTCAGTGTGTTTCTGCCATGCGACGGCCTGAAGAGCTGTCCAGGATGTACCCCGCCCTCGCCCAGAGTCGGCTGAGACACCAGCCTCCCCGCGACCCTAATTAGGATTAAACGCTTCAGAAAATGAATGAGTGATGACTGAAAGTAGATTCTGTTTATTTCCTTAAAATTATTAGTAGCTGCTCAGATTTAAAGTATAAAAAGCTGTAGGTTAGGTTGTAGCTGCAGGGCCAACACACTTTCAACCACTCAGACTCACACCAATGGCCTAATGTGCCACCATGTCCCCCTTATTGTTATTATTTTTTATTAATATTACTAATACCTAAGTAAATTAAAGTGAATCCTGGAAGGAAACAAATATGTAATCCCCCCCCCCCCACACACACACACAAGTGAATTTGCTGTAAATTCAATCATTTTGCATTTCAGCAAAAAAAAAACAAAAAAACGTCTCATGGTGTTTTCCTGCAGCGTGTCTGAAAGCGAGTCCAGTTCACTATGTGGTCCGCTTGAGGTTCTGAAGTCATTCCCTTTAAAGCTGTAAGTGTTCTCTCAGGATTTCTGGTTACTCGGAAGAAATCCGTCCTTAATTTATAAACAAGCCTATTTATCACAAACTTCACCATAACATTCGTCTCAAAGCCGTTTATGAAAATTTTTTATAGATTTATTTCTCCAACCTGCAATTTTATTACATCTCAGATATCAGGTTGGAAACTGAAGTATGTTTTATGTTACCACATTTTTATATGGCATGTAGACATTTAAAGATGAACTTCGTGTTTCCAAATGTTTTATACTGAATGCCCTCGGAGTGTACCGAGACAGATATCATGTATAAACTGGGTGGGATTCAGGAGACGGGTGTGTTTGTGTGAACCGAGGGCCACAGACAGAAATTAAAGGTCAGGAGTTTGGGATTTGGTTCTTGCTTCATGGTCAGGGAGTGAACGGCGTGTCTGAGCGTTGCGTAGTGACATGATCATGGGTCTGGAACACTTTCTTCATATTTTTTATCTTCCTCAGGACCTCAGCGAGTCACTTTCCAAAAAAATAAAAAGTCCATGGTGTGTTTTATAGAGTTCCTTATTGATCTGTGTGCAGAAGCTTGAGTACACTTAACCTTTAACCTTCCAACCCTGCAGACACTTTAAAACCTTAAAAATCTGGACAAACAACAATTTAATAAACTAATAAACTATTTAAAGTGTTTAACGGATATTGATTATTTAGTATATACACAGTGGGGATGGCACGATCTGATTGGTCCACTGTCTGGAGATTAAAAATCATTATTCTGAGTAGATAATGCATAAATCAAAATGACGGGGCATTCACAGTTTGTTATGGTCACTTGGGGGTGGGGTTCATCATATTCATGCTTTAAAATGAAAAAGAAACCATAAAACTCTTGTTTTTCTTGTGTTCTTCTTAACTTACATTATAGCAGCTATAAACATTCCTTTCTACAACCTCTGGAGACACTGGAGGCTCCTCCCATAAATGTTAATTAAACACATTTCTCTTAATATTAAACGGACTATTTAATCTTCTTACGTCTGCTCTAGATCTCAAGGATCATTTGATATACGGCTGTGTGATTGACGTCAGGGCACAATGTCAGCTTATTACTGCCATCCAACTACAGCGTAATCAAAAAACAAATCTAGAACTTTCTTATCATTTCTTTAAATATAGTTGATGTCGATAGTAAAGTGATTTATTCCCCGCCTTTTTTCCCCGCCCTTCGTTGAATCATCTCGCATCTTGTGTAATAATAGCCGCTATTGATTTGCAGGTTTTGTAAAATTCATGACACGTCGTAGGAGACGGAGAGCCTCTGCGTCACAAGACACTCACATCCTGTTATTCACTTCGGGCGTCACTTCACTTACACTTCAAGTAAAATCACAATCATAGTTGCGCCATTGATGACGCATTGTTTTTTCCACCTCCTTCACATCAGGCCCCTTTTAGCTCACTGTATGTGTCCCAAGTGAATCTTTAACCGTGTGTGTGTGTTTTTTTTTTTTTACGGGTTCTGAGGCGTAAGTCATGTGCATTCTGTAATTAGGCTTGTTCAAAGTTGAAAAGTCAGATGGGTTCATTTTTAGCTTGGTGTGAAACTTTATTGTTCGCTCCGGTGTCGGGATGATAATCATTTCGTCCTTTCAGTTCATTTGGAATATTTTAATTGTGCCTGGTGTGGTGTTTCAGGCATGTCCGACCGGGAAGAGACCCCGGGGCCAACCCAGAACACGCTGGAGGGACTACGTCTCTCGGCTGGTCTGGGAACGCCTTGGCATCTCCCCGGAAGAGCTGGAGGAAGTGGCTGGGGAGAGGGATGTCTGGACCTCACTGCTTGGGCTGCTGCCCCCGCGACCTGACCCCGGAAGAAGCGGAAGAAGATGAATGAATGAATGAATATTTTAATTAGATGTTACACCTTTAATGTATTTATTTACATCTACTGCGCTCTTCCGTGCCTCCCATGTTCTATCATGATTGGTGTCAAATCGTAATACTGCAGAATAACCTGGCAAAATTACAGAAAGCCAAGAATTTTTCCACGATCAGTGTGATTCATTACAATTACGCCAAGTTCCCTCCAGATCATAACGATTCCACCAAAATCTCTCAGGATCATCATGATTCTCTCAATTCATGGAGATCAGGGACATGGTGCCCCAGGGTAAACCCAGGGTAAGCTGCATTACAGAGAGAGTTCCTTGAAGGTTCTTAAGATGATGATTCCAAAAATGGGTTTGACTTGGAAATGTTGGAGATGAAAACACTTTTCTTCTTCCATCTTTTACATGTTCCACAACATAAAAAATAAGGATGATGATGATGATGTTCTAAACTAAGTTTCTTATCATAAAGGGTTACTTTCGAATGTAGAAACCCCTGAGTTTTTAAAGAAGTGTAAAAATGTTTAATTATCCAATAAACCCTTAAAGAACACTTAAAAGTACCAAATTCCAGGAAGTGATCCTCTTAATTCCTGCCAGATTACAGATTTATGCACACACACACACACACACACACACACACACACACACACACACACACACAGTATAATTAAATGTGTGAGTGTGGATGGTTGGGTGTACTGGCACTGCAATAGATTGGTGAGCTTCGGGCCCATAGTCGGCTGAAATAGGCTTCTTTTTCTTTTTCAATTTCAGCTTCTCAGATATAAATTAATGAACTCACAAAGCAGGGTTCTTGGAATCAGGAAGCAGAAATGAAGTGTAGCTTATTTTACTGGTAATAGAGCACAACAATGAAAAAACGTGAAATATTAAAAAAAAACTCATTTCTCAGGAAACTGAAAGGGTTTCTATAGAAATTGAAACCCTGTTTAGGTAAGTAAGTCTGTTTGGGTTTTTACCCCCGAGCCTAGCGGCTCCTGAGAGCTGGAACATATTTCAGTTTCTGTAGGGTGAAGCGATTAGGAGTTCAGCTACTTCTGGATGGGATGCTAGTCCATCGCAGGTTACCTTCCCAGTATTTTTTAGTGTTAACCATTTATACTGCTGGGTGGACAGAGGCACACTTGTGGTTAAAACCTTGCCCAGGGGTCTCAGCACGGTGGGGCTTTAACGGGGATTCAAACCCACAAGCTCGGCACCCTAACCGCTACACCACTGGTCCCACACCTTAACAAGGCGTATAAATCGGTAAAAAAAAATTTTAATTATCAAAGTGCGCTCTGCCATCAAGAACACACAAAGAAAGCATACTCATTTCATATGTAGTGTAAAATAAATTGTGATAAAAATATATATTAAAAGGTAGAAAGAGTTAGAAGAGAGAAAGAGTTCCTGCTTTTTTTTAAAACTGTATTTATTAATTTATTAATTAATTTTTTATTTTTTTATTAATAAACCCTAAAGAATCCTGAAAGAGCTGCTGGACCGTGAGAGTGTGGTTTTAACCTTCAAACATAAAAAAAGAATTAAATAAACACTTAAAGAAAGTGTCCTTGATTACGTAAATTCTTATTATAATAAGAACTCAGAGTGTACAGTACCTCCACCAGGCACGAATGGATTATTATAACTCAGCAAAGTTATAATGAAATGTCTCCCCCTAGTGGGTGTCAGATGTTCATTTTGCCCCTTATTAGAGATAGGGATATTTTGGGATTTCCTGATTACCTCTAAAACTTAAAGGATTGTTTCCAGGCCCCGGGCCCCACCTCTCCAACAAGTTTGATGAAAATCAGATCAGTAGTTTTTGCCTGATCCTGCTACCAGGAAAAATAAATAAATAAACAAATTCCTGGATTGTGATCTGGATCTGCTCTGAAATGTTACAGGTTCTTGCCAGGCTTAAACCCCATCCTTCTACCAAGTTTGGTAAAAATCGGTTTGGTAGCTTTTCAAACTTTTCAGACAAACAAACAAGCAAACAGACTCTGGTGAATACATCACCTCCCACACCAAGCAGTGGAGGTAAGTGGGAGGGGAACTGTTAATTTAAACCTTTATGCATCTTATCCATTAGGGACTAGAATTAAAAGTGTATACTAAACATAAAAACAATTAGAGGAGGTTTAATATTTGTTTTTGTGAGTTCATTCCATGAATTGAATTTTGGGGGGAAAGTTTAAATGACGCTCATCTCACACCCAGGTTTAATAATTCCCAGATTTGAAATATTCCACATTCTGAATACGCAAACGTCCTCTATTGTCCGTTTTCTAATATTTGAAATGTGAGCACGCTTCATCACTCATCTTCTCATCTGTGTTCACTCCATCAGCGATTCATGTGCATTATGTTAACAGAGAAACTAATTTATCACCTGGCTGGAGGAGCTGCATGCTGAACAGAGAGGGAGCAGGAGGAGTGCTGGTGCTGGAGGCTGAGGACATTCAGAGAGGGAGGAATTTTTACCTGTGTGTGTGTGTGTGTGTGTGTGTGTGTGTGTGTGTGTGTGTGTGTGTGTGTGTTGGCCATGCAATGGTCTGGTGA
>JAOUQZ010000017.1:1036218-1051308 GCA_028564935.1 Neosilurus hyrtlii | reverse complement strand
TATATACACACACACATAAAATTCATAATTCTTACTTTTCAACTTTAAATACATAATTGTGGATATCCTAGGTAGTCGGATAGACCAGTTAATGATGTTCCTACAGGGTCCAGACTGTGTCTTCAAGCTTTCCTCACATGTGCCTCATTATTGTGTCTTAGTCCCTCTCACTAAAACAATACGAAGAGAAGAAAGGGAACGATGTGAGTAGTGTACGACAGCGGTACAGCTGACCTACTGTATGACAGCTGCTGGCATCTTGTAAAGGGCAGGATATTTATACACTGCCGTGCAGCTCTTTCAGGAAGGCTGCTCTCGTGTATCCTTGCTTATCACTCCTTGACCTTTTAATGCTCATTGGGACAGCCAGCAAAGATGGCAGACATGAAAAACTTTTGCTTCAAGCGAGGACTGAAACGACAAATAAGGGTTTTGAAATGCACACAATGTCTCGTCTGTCTTGGTCTCACTGTCACAATAATCTGCCAGTGTGCCACATGATCTACTCACTCTGTGATGTCACTGAGAGGAGTGCCACCATCCTGAGACATCCCCCGTAGAGCTTTATGAACTGCTTCTAGTTAAAAAAAATTTTCATTTACTCCAGGTAAAGAATTAACCAACAAAATTCTGTCATCAAGGGTGGCATGGTGGCGAGATGGTTAGAACATCTGCTTAACAGCAAGAAGGTCCTGTGTGTGATGGACTGGAGAACTGTTCAGAGTCTATCCCTTTTTCTTCCATAAATCCTCATCTTGTATATTTTATCAATTGTGGATGTCTTTCACTGATTAACACTGGATTATGAACCCGGGGTTGATTTTGTGCTTGATTTTAATGTGGGAAATCCTCGGAAGCTCTCTTTTTGTGTGTGTTCACACTGCAGTACTGAACACGTGTTTTTGCAAAAGCAGTCTAATGCTAAGCACGGCGTCGCGCTCCGCTCTGACAAGCTGCTGCTCAGGGAACGACTTCGTATTTATGTTCCATGTTTTTTATTTATCAAAGGACAACTCTGACATTTTGGCACACAGCCTCATATTTCACTTGTTTGACATGCAATAAACACCGTAAGACAGCGTCGGACAAATTCATTTAGCAAAGCAAAAATTATTTCATGCCTTTTTTTTCCCTGCAGCCTGAAGGGAAGTGAATGCTGTGCTCTGAAGAGAGGAGGAAGAGAAAAGCATTTAGAGTTTCGAGTCACTGGTCTTTTCTTAAATGCTTAAAGTCCTATTAAAATACAGCAAAATAATTTTTTCAGCATGAATAATAAAAATAATTTATAACATTTCTAATAAGAAAATTCGCTTTTACTACTTACTGCTCAGGGTTTATGGTTTATTCAGGAAAAACAGTAGAATTTCCTGATCATGTGATAAACTCGACTCACCTACAGCTTAAATAAAAATACTTCATGCCATTTTATTCAACATTCATTCAAGTCCCCCTCTTTCTCCATGTTGTCACCTCTTGGCTTTGGCTCTCCAATGTTGATTTGTTTGTGAAGGAAATCCTGACCACACCCATACACGGATTTTCACCAAACCTGTCGGTGCCGCTATCCTACCTGAGTCCTAGAGATGGTTTCATTTTGCTTATAGCTTGGAAATGAGTGCTGATAGACATATCGCTAATAGGTATCCATATATGGACTTTCAAATCAGACAATTACTTTTGACCTTGAGTGACCTTCAGAGGTCAGACCTTAGCCATATTGTAATTCCTCATATTTCTTGTTTCTCCTTTTTAACCCAATTTTAGTTGTTTCTGAATCTCCTTAATTGTTTTATTCCTTTGATTTCAGGACAATAATTTGACTTTTCTGAAATGCAGTGATATCATTTCCACATGTGCAAGATATGTTTTTCAGGATGGTTGTTCAACAAAGGAGAAGGTACTCACTGAATAAAGTTAAGAATAAATAACATGTTACAGCTGACCCTTAAATCACTGCAGTAATTATCCAAACGCTCTCTGCCTTCTTTATATTAACAATCCACACATTCATTCATCCGTTTATTTATTTGCCAAGCTGCTTAATCCTATTAGTGTCGCAGGAAGGCTCGAGCCTATCACAGCCGACTCTGGAAAAAGGCAGTGTGCACCATGAATAACTCACCTATCCATTGCAACACACATGAAAAACCATTCACACTCACACTCAAATCTAGGGCCAATTTGGAACAGCCAATGAGTCTTATGTGTATTTCTTTGGACTGTGAAAGGAAACTGGAGTACCTGAAGGAAACCAAGCACTAGAGAAACTTGTAAACGCCTCACAGAAACCTCACTCCCCAGACTGAGACTCGAACTCAGGACCTTCTTGCTGTGAGGCAGACATCAGATATATATATACACACTTGCTTGCATTGTGGAAAGTAAGTTTGTGTCTCTTCATGAGAAAGTGTTTGTTGATAGCATTCATTCATGCATTTATTCTTCTATTAGGGTCACAGGGAGGCTGGAGCCTATCTCAGCCAACTCTGGTACACTCTGTACAGCTCGTCAATTCACTCACACTCAAACAGACACCTAGGGGCAATTTAGAACATTTAATTAGCCTTGTGTGGTTGGCTTTGGACTGTGGGAGGAAACCAGAGTACCCAGAGGAAACCCACACAAGCTCACGGAGAACCTGCAAGCTCCACACAGAAACGCCCTCACTGAGACTGGGACTTGAACCCAGGACCTTCTTTCTGTGAGGTGGACGTGTTTAAACGTTAAACGTGCAAGTTTTTAGATTTCATGTTTCTTGTTTATGTGGTTTAGGAAGCATTCTGTCTGCTTTGGAATGTTGCAATGGGTCTGAATCATAGCAAGCAGATGACCGGATTCACATAAGACCTAAATATATCAAGCAGAAAAAAAAATTTCACTTCCTATTTTTGAACCATGATGTCACCTGGTCAGCTGAGTTCTTCTTCATCTTCTTCTTCTTCTTCTTCTTCTGGACGGTCATAAGAAACACTTTCCTCTACTTCTTGGGAATGCCTTAAAAAACCCAACATGGTGGCAGAAGTGAAGAGAACGGGCAGCCGTGTCTCTGTGGATGGATAAGTGGAGATAAAAACAACGATGGAGCGCAGGGCGAGGGAAGGAGGGCCTGAGGGAGAAATCGATAGGAAATCAGTGTTTCGGGAGGAGTCCTCGTTTATCAGGTGACACGGTTAAATAGCGTTAAGGCACTAAAAGTGAGAAAAATACGGTGCGTCCTGCGTGTCGTATTGATCACGCGTGAATGGGGCTGTGGAAGGCCAAAGCCACTAATAAAATAAGACGTATCTGAGAGCAAAATCGGCCACCGATCGATCTGCACAGTGATCAAGGCCAAAAACATCTTCACTGGGATTTAAACCTTGCTCCTCTGACCCCATGCATACACACAAACACACACACACACACACACACACGCACACACACACACACACACACACACACACACATACACACACACGTGGGTGCATAGCATTTTCATTTGAATGTTGCACGGCTCTGTGATGCAGTAATCATTCATTCATTTATTTTTTTAAGCTGTTTAATCCTAATTAGGGTCGCGGGGAGGCTGGTGCCCATCTCAGCTGACTCTGGGTGAGGGTGGGGTACACCCTGAACAGCTTGCCAGTCCATTGCAGGGCCAACACACATACAACCATTTACACGCACATCTAGGGGTGATTTGGAACAGCCAATTAGCCTACTGTGCATGTTTTTGGACTGTGGGAGGAAACCAGAATACCTGGAGGAAACCCACGCAAGCAAGGGGAGAACATGCAAACTAAAAGCCCTCTCTGAGCCCAGGAATCAAACCCAGGACCTTCTTGCAGTGAGGTGGATGTGCTAACCATGTGCAGGACCCCAAAAGTAGGGAATCTGGACTCTCTTGCTTGGGACCATGGACTCTATACAAACTCTACCTCTGAGGACTCTGGACAGAGCTTGGACTTTTCTGCTTATGACCGTGGACTCTATACAACCAGAGGCTCTGGACCTGGTTTGGATGCTACTACTATGGGCTATGGACGCTATACAAATTCTACGACCAGGGAACTCTGTACAACTTTTTCAACTAGGGATTCTGGACCCATCTCCCAATAGGACTTTGGACTCCACACAACTATGGGCTCTAAACTTGGGTTGGACTCATCTTCTAGGAACTATGGACTCTATACAAACTTTACAGCCAGGGACTCTTGATCCGGCTTGGACTCTTCTGCATGTGGCTAAGGTCTCTGGATCCGACTTTAGACTCTACTTCTAGGGAATGTGGACTCAATCCAAACGGGGACTTTGGACGTAACATGGAATTTAGACACAGAAAGTCTGGACTTGTTCTGGACTCAGTATAACTCACAACGTCGAACTTTAAACATTATAACCAACACGTTCCTCAGTGGAACATTATACTGCCAACAGTAATGTTGATATCACCTCCTGCACCACCCAGACAAACCCACAAAAGTGCACAGTCACTTAATCAATACCATCCAATACTCCATATTCTTATCACCAGTACATTCCTATCTATCTTTAATGGTAACATCCTCTGTTAGGACAGAAAAGCCCAGTCCTCAGTGCTGTTAGATCACACAGAGTGGTCCGTACTCACTCCTTCATTACCTAAGTGCTCCTGTGCTGTGATTTAACAGGTTCATTTAACTGCTTTTCCTCCACACGAGTGTTAAAAATGCTTTATGGCTGTTTCATGTGGATACTTAAAAAACAGGAAATGTGTCGTACCGTCAGCCTGACTGAAAGAAAACACAGATGTGGTGGTGGGGGAGGACGACAATTATTATTTTTTTAAATGTCTTTTTTGTTTTCTAAACTGGTCGCTCATTAGCAACACGATGGCTCAGTGGTTAGCACAGTCACCTTACCGTCTGGGTTCGAAGTACTGAGTGGAGAGTTTGCATGTTCTTCCAGTGCTTGTGTGATTTCCTTCGGGACCTCTGGTGTCCTCCAAAGACATGCACCTAGTAGGATTAAGTGGTTCAATGAATAAATGAATAAGAACAAATCGCCCAAATGATAGCAAGTTCTAGCTAAAGTTTGTTATTGTAACTGAATGCCAATGCTCAAGATACATTAGCGAGGTCGTTAGCTAGTGTTTTGTTGTAGTAGCTGGGTTTCCTAGCCCAACTGAAGGTAAATGCTAAATAACTAGCTTGCTAATAAAATTGAAAGGGATGCTAGCTAGCTAAGCTAGTAGGAATTTATATGACACGTTAGCGAGTTTGCTAGAATTGAGAGTGCTGGAATATAGATGGGGTTTAAAAGGGGCGTGTTGGAGAATGGATTCTAGGCGAGCTATTAAATTCGTTGCCGCTAACGAACAGTTATGGTCTTGTGATCAACTAGTGATCACTTGGCCACACCCCCTTAAAAGAATCACTTTATGTTAAAACGAGATGCGTGTATCATTCTTTAGACACGGGGTTTGTAGTGTGACAAGCATATGTACATCACGAAGACACGCCCATCTTGTGATTGAAGGGTACTGTGATGATAGTTACTACTGACATCGTCAGGAAAACATTACGAGAAATAGGATGAGCTGCAAAGACTTTTGGATTCCCAGAACACTTTTATTACTTTTTTATCTACAGTAAAGAATCAAACTTAGCGTGCTGAATACGTGCCCTGATGGATTGTAACTATTCTTTTTAAAACCACGTCTTAAGGCTTCATTTCTTTTATTAGCAACTTGTGTTAGTGTCTGATTCCTGTGCACTGACCTTTTACACATTTATATCTTGTCCTTAATTGTGTTTTGTGTTCTTTACTTCCTTTCATAGTGCTCATATTAATCCTGTGCTCTTTTTTTTTAATCTATTAATTTTTAAACAAGCTTTCTTCGCCCCCTTATCTTCAATTCTTTCGACGTGACGGCACAAATCCTGCCTTTAAAAAAATAACATAATTTTATCTTCTGTACATCCCAGGCATTTATTCTGCTCACATCCTCTCTCACTTTATCTGTATGTCCATCTGTATGTCCTGTCATCTTTTTTTTTTTTGTCAAAAACATCACTGATGTACGAGTGATTCTCAGAAAGGCGACAATGAGGAAATGGTAACCATCAGGGAAGTGGTGCTGGGAAAAAGAGCTGGAGCGCTGCACTCAATGTAATTACACCACACACACACACACACACACACACACACCCTCTTCATGTGCATTTTTGAATCCGAGACAAAAACACAAACCACTTTAAATAAATACATAATTAATTCTTTATGAAGACTTTAGTCATCTTCTTCCGCTTGATCTGGGGTCGGGTTGTGGGGACAGCAGCCTAAGCAGTGAGGTCCAGACAGCCCTCTCTCCAGCCACTTCCTCCAGATCTTCCGGGGACACACTGAGGCGTTCCCAGACCAGCTGAGAAGCATAGTCCCTCCAGCCTGTTCTGAGTCCACCCCGGGGTCTCTTTCTGGTTGAACATGCCCGAAACACCACACCAGGGAGGCGTTTGGGAGGTGTTCTAATCAAATGCCTGAGCCACCTCAACTGGCTCCTCTCAACGCGGAGGAGCAGCAGTTCTACTCAGAGCAAGAAGGTCCTTGGTTAGAGTTCCGGGCTTGGTGAGGGTGTTGGCTCTACGATGGACTTGTGGGCTGTTCAGGGGGTAACCCCACCTTCGCCCAGTGTCAGCTGAGATTTTAAGGTTTTAAAAAAAATTATTAATACATAAAAATATGAATGGAATTTAAATAAAATATTCTTAATCAGACATTAGTCTAGAATAAATAATTAGGTAAGGTACTTTTCTCAGTTTTTAATTAAAGCTGAATGCTGTCTCATCATTTGCAGCTAAAAAATTCCCACAATTCCCAGAATGGAAAAGTGTTCCCAGATGTTGTTTTTTTTTGGAAACACTCTGTGGTTTTCGGGCTGTGAGGGTCAGACACTGAACTGTGAATCTCCTTTCAGCTCTGCTGTATTAACTCATCATCATAACTAACACACACACACACACACACACCCATCATGTCCTATCAACATGGTTTTTCTTGGAAATGATAGCAGCGGGCGACACGATCTGTCAGAGATGTTTGCATGTGCTTTTGTTGTATAGAAGCAAAGGAACTCGGTTAGCGCTTCCTGTGATAGAGGAAGCAGCCTGGTGTTCTTGGAGTTCTGTGGAAAAGAAAGCAAACACTCGCTGACTAAACTTCACTCGCTCTGGTGCAACACCGGGTCACACCTCCGATTTCCCGACAGTCTTGTCTTTGCTCTGAAGTACATCACAGCAGTCACATCAAGCGTTTCTCTGCTGAATCCTCTTGAGTTCACAGTTGGCAAAAAAAATAAAAAATGCGGTTGAGAAAGAGACAGATCATGCAGAAAATGTGTGATGCTAAAGATGTGCATTAGTGATTCACAGTCAGCATGAGATTACTTATTTATTTATCTTTTTTTTTTTTTCATGCATTTGCAATAAGGCATGATATGCTTTCGAAGGAGTTCTGCATGTTAAAAAAATGTAAAAAAAAAAAGAAAAAAAAAAAGTAAAGGTCAGCCCTAGCAGCTGTGCACAGGAGTGAAACTGAATATCCAGCTTCATTTTATTGCTCTAATTTATTTTTTATTTTTCAGAAATGTTTACCACGGCAGAAAAATGAGAGCCTGAGAGAGAGAGAGAGAGAGAGAGAAAGAGAGAGAGAAATACTGCTTGGGTTTTGGCTTTGCTTGGGTGTCCTGATGACGATTCCGAATTCTGAAATCCAATCGTAAAATAATTATGGAATTAGCGGGGAATCGATATTGCTTGCTACAGCATGACGTGGTCTTGCTGCGCTCGCTGCTGGTTGACGGTTTCCCCGGTCCCCTTGGTAGCCCCGGTGCCCCTGAGCCTTGGGGCGCTAACTTCATATTCATAACCCCAAAACAATCTGTACACATACCGTCTCTGTGGATTCGCTCTCGGCACTTTTCACAGCAAAGCCGTTTCGTTTTGTCTGTGTGTAATTTGATTCAACGTTCCCAGCGTTCCCTGCTAAGCCCCGCCCCTCAGGTTTCAACTAATGTACTCAGGAGCCTTTTATTGCTCCGGCCTGCTGCGGTACCTTATTTACTTATGATTAGATTTTCATTTATCATTAAACCTGAGGGGTAAAAACACAAGACGCTCAGGAAAAGAAACCTCTTAACAACAACAACAGCAACAACAACAACAACAACAGCACCGCCAAGACCAGGATTTAAAAATATAAATTAAAAACAATAAAAAAAATTTCTATTTATACTTGAAGGAAAAACCTATCATATAAAACTAAATTACTTCAAATTTAAATGGATTATTAAGTATAAATACAGAGGAAGGATTATGCATATTTATTATATATTAATTTATTAATTATTCATGATATTATTCTAATGCATATTTCTTGAAAAATAAATTTACAGTAATTTTTTACATAAATAAACAAAACATCAAATGTATTTAATAATTAAAAGCAAATTAAATGCAAACTAGAAAATTATTTAAAAAAACGGGCATGTAATTTCATTATTTAATGAATTTTTTTTATTCAATTATTCATTCATTCATTCATTCATTCATTCATTTATTTTCTGAAGCACTTAATCCTAATTAGGGTCGCAGGGAGGCAGGCACCCATCTCAGCTGACTCCAGGCGAGGACAGACAACACCCTGGACAGCTCCCCAGGCCATTGCAGGGCAGAAACATGCTGACGGCAATGTAGCCCACTCTCTACGAAAATCAGCAATGGTTCTTTTACATGCCTCTCACCACATACAGTGAGAGACAGGGCCGGCATTTGATAACCCAGTTAGCTGCACTGGAGGACAGCAGTGACAAACTGGTGACAGTGGGGCTTGAACCTCCAACCTTCAGATTAGTAATCCAGCCTCCCACCACTGGGCCACCACTACTCCCAATTATTATTTATTATAAAATAATATAATATAATAACTTATAAAAAATGGAAGGAATTTAAAGTGAATTATTTAAAATAGAATAAATGGATTTTGTTGAATTCGTGTTTGTTAATAGAACCTTGTGGTCTCAGGAACATTAATTTTATTTCACACATAATTAAATTTTGGTTTCTTTAATATTTCTGTTGTAATTCTTTTTTCTGAGGCGAGTGTTTATCGTAAGAGATGATCGATATTATTGTGTAATTTATACTAAAAGAAACATGTTTGTGGTTCTGATACTAACCTTTGGGGTCTAATGTACAAATTCCTGTAATTTTCTCCTTCCTGAGAGCTTCAGCCTTTCTGCCCAAAGCAATATTTCACTCTGAGCGAGTTCCTTTTTCACAGCTGCGGAAGGGCCAGGGGTCGCATCAGAGTCACGGTGGGGTCATGCAGGGGTCACTGTGCTGCACTTTACTTAGTTCTCTTTCTGCTGTGCTTAAGTTCAATTTTCATAAAGGATTTTAATTTGGAACCCTGTGGTACGGTTCTACTCTCTTCTACTCTTAGGCATAAAAAGCTTTCGTGGGTTTTCTGGACAGTTTGGGGTTCTTCTACTACTTAAAGGTGTAACCCACTTCAATGTACATTTCTCTTAAAGCAACAAATCAAAGAACCCTCCAGAAGCATGCTGAAAGTTCCATGCAGAATCCAAAAACAGGTGTTTTTGCATCACGCAGGGTTCTGAATCCAAACCCATAAGCAAGAACTAGAACCTCATCTGTCCACGGAACTCCCAGAAGAAAAAAGATTTACCCTAGATACTTTGGATGCCCCCCTCCCCCCATAGGTCTCGATTGACAATCTAAAGAACTCTTGAAAAAACTTTCATCCCTCCTTATAGAGGATTCGGCTCTTATATACAGTACAGTATACAGAACCAAAGGTTCTAGACCATTTTCATGTACTACTGAAGACCAGGAGTTCTACAACATTATATAAAACCAGTGGTTCTGGATAATTTTTAGTGGTTCACACGGAGTTGTGAAAATAAATGATAAGCATTTAAGAGTTAATTCTTTTATATCTATGGAGGAACCTTTAAACATTCTATGCAGATCCATAAAGAAAGAACCAAAACAATCTGAAAATCTTTTATAGAGAATATGGAACCTGTGGCCCTGTGAAGGGAAATGAAGGAAGGGTTCCTGGTGAGCTTACCTGGTTAGTAAACCTTAATGAGTGGTACTTCTGAAGATGCCCTTAAAGGTTCTATGGAGAACCTTTAAACAGAGGTTTTAAACACTTTAAGCTGAATCAGGTGCACTAGGGCAGGTTCTCTGATGGTTTCATTGCTGTGGATCAGAACACGCACACCACAGAACCCTGTCCCTCTTAAATCAGGGTGGTTCCCTTCAACTCGCTATTCTTGTGCAGCATCTGAGAACCAAGAACTAGAACCTCAACCAAAAGGAGGAGAAGTGTCACAGATCACCAGGAAACTACAAGCTCTGTTCGATCCTTAATCACCCTCAACATCATGAAGAGCCACTGATCCATTTCATTACAACATAGAACGTCTTCATAGAACAGAGAACCAGAACTCTAGAACCCAAGCATCCACCTTTTAGCTGCACCTTCCCATCAGTATTGTTTATAAACATTAAGGTGTTCTTACAAATTGCCTTATTGAGACCCACATCATTCAAAACAGTGGAATAGAGTCTGAGAGCCAGGATTTAGAACCTAAGCAAAATAAGTAGAAATAGCGCAAAACAACATAAAATTATATCCTTTAAATTCTTTAAAGCCTGTAACATCCTGAGCCTGATCAGTTCCACTCATGGCAAGTTTTGCAGTCTGTGGGAACCCAAAATCTAGAACCTTAACAAAAAATAAGAACGATGCTACACTTGTGGCTTCTTACCCATAAACATCCTCCTGTTACTGATCATAACACAATCAGGAAGCAAACCCTTTCCCTTGACCTGCTCATCACAAAAGCAACATCAGAGAACCAAGATCTAGAACCTAGATCTAGAACCTGAAGCTGTGATGAGTAGAAATCTGGCAAAATCTCAATAAACTGCATTATTTTTGACTGAAACTCATAATACCATCATCACAATGAACCAGTTGTATCCCACTGAGGGTACTAGAGATCTAGAACCAGCTGTGAGTCACATCCCAGTGAACACATCCCAGACACTTGTATCATCATCATCATCATCATCCTTCTCCTCCTTCTCATCACTAATCAGTTTAGTATTTCAAACCTCTCAGCACTGACTATTGGGTAACGTTGCTGAGAGCAAGGAAACAAAACGAGGTCTGGAGGAACCCTCGTCCCTTCGTCCCTTGCGCCCTGCGGTCCGGATTGTAACGGAGCCCTTATTTAGCGTCCGGAGCCATCGGTGTCGGCGGCCGGCGATTTGTCCTTGTCTAATTACAGCGGCGGGCGGCTGCTCGCTTCTCCCTGCGTGCTCATGACTAATGGAGGGTGCCGGCGATGGATGAGGACTGGACCGAGCGGCGCAGGGTGATTTGTGGGCCAGCCAGTCTTTCATTGGCTCTCGCCCATTTGTCTTCCTGAGGTTAGGTGTGTGTGTGTGTGTGTGTGTGTGTAAAACTTCTGGCCAGAAAATGGTTTAGAATTACTTCCCATTTTCGTGCACTTTCATCCCAGGCCAAGCCTATTTTTTTTTTTCCTTGTTGTTGTTGCTGCCGTTTTTTTTCCTTTAGTTCCCGTGACATCAGGATGATGTAAGATATGACAGGAACCTTGATGGCTGTGTTTTTACGACAGAGTTTTCATCTCTGTCGGCTTGAGGCGAGGCCTTACGTGCTGATGATTTGTCGATTTGGCGAACGTTGGCGAAAGGTTGTGGCGGTCAGACGTCCTTTATGGATTTCTTCTTTCCCTGCTGTCAATCAAAAGACGGTAAAAAAATAAATCTCTCAGAAACTCCGTCTGGCTGAACATCCCACTCACTTACTCCGTCTCTCTTTAAGCATGTGCAGCACTTTTTTAAAAGGACTATTTAAACGCATTATTTATTTATTTACATATATAAATATTCTGTCAGTTATGTAGTGATTTCCAATAAAATTATAATAACCTTCATTTTCCTGCTTTTTAACATATATATATATATAACAATTATAATTATTATATATAATTTATTTATAACATAAATTATAACAAAAAAACTTTATGCTATATTTTATACAATTTTACAGCCATCATAAGTTAATCATCATAATAAAAATACATAATGATCAAAACTAAAATTATTTTAAAGAACAAAGAATTGTAAAGAATTTTTTAAAGAATTTAAAGAATTATTCATCCTCAGCTACATTTTTATTGAATTTTTATAATAGTATTAAAGATTTAAATGATGAATTTTAATAAAATTTCTGATTTAAAACACATCCCATGATTCCACTGCTATAAAAATTGCGGCCAGAGGAAATGCTCGGATCCCAAAAGCTTGTGGAAAAACTCCAGTCGGAGGGCCCCCCCCACTCCCATATTGATTTTGCCGACTTTTCCCCTCTCCTCACTCTGCTCTTTTTTACCGCTTCCCATTTTTTCCAGTAAATAAACACCAGATTTGTCATATCGGAGTCGACTGCGGAGGCTCGGAGGCCTCGGGTCAGGATAGGATCAGGATCATGATTCATTCAGCCATCTTACGGCCAGAGAGTTTAAGGCCCAATGCTCCTGACCCCAAACCCCGAAAGCCTCACCGGTGCTACATCACTTCCTGTCAGCCACCTGGCAGAACAATACACGGCCCAAAAGGAAAAAAAAAATCCATCTTCACATCTCCACTAAACTCTACACTCACACGACGTACATATATTTTAATATGTTTGTCATTTATATGAAATCTTTTATTGTACATTTTTTTTATTTTTCTGCTTCTTTTGTACTCAGTCCGTATTTGTGTATTTAACACACAGAAAGATTCATTCATTCATTTTTCAAACCATTTAATCCAGTAAGGGTCACGGGAAGGCTGGGGCCTATCTGAAGGCGGGGTGTGCCCTGAACAGCTCGCCAGACCATTAAATTCTATAATACTTAAACTCCTCATCAGTGAATCAAAAAATAACAGAATTAAACATCTTACACAATAAAAGTTTCCATTGTTTTCTTTTTATAAATTTGTTTATTTTTTTAATTTAAAATGACAGAAAACACTGCAGCACTGTTGAGTTCTCCATTCTGATTGGTCAGAATGGGACGAATAATTATTTAAATTCCAGATTTATTTCATGAGCCCTTTTTAACATGTTACCGTTTCTGTAGTAACAATTCGTTCTCAGAAACTTGTACATCAGACACTCCATGAAATGAAAAAAAAGAAAATCTGAAGTTTTGCAAAGAGCAGTTTATGTAACATTTATGGAAGGAGTCTCCAGTGTCAGAGCTTCATAACAATCAGATCTCAAGCTGTGAATCGACAAAAACTTGAAAAGCTCATTCAATTCGAGACAGAAAAGCAACTGGTGAAAGAAAAATTGTTCTAAAGCTGCTATACCATTATGGGTGGTGGACGAGTGAGGACTCATTTCATTCATTAAATGGAACACAGGAGCACTTGGAGAGTGCAAACCTCTGCTAAGTCCGGTAAATCCCTGTATGAAACAAACTGTGAAAAATCACCCTGTTTCACAATGTTAAAAAAATCCTTTAAAAAAATTCCTGAATCCAGAATTTGATCTGGTTTGTTTTCAAAATCTAACTTTCTTGTCCAAAACCCCACCTCTGGTAGAAATTTTATAGGACCCAAATATCACCTTTTGTGAAATCCTGCTAAGGCTAGAAAAAAATATCCTATTCTCATCAGCACCCGCACCCAGAATCTAATTTTTATTAAAAAAAAATTCTCGAAAAACCTCAGAAAACACCTCAGACTACATAAAAACAACACAGAGGTCAATTGGGTGTTAGATGCTGTGACTGTGAGTGTGAGGTTGGTTTAGTTCTGTTTAAAATAGTTCTATTTTATAAAGATTTCTGTAGACAGATGTTCAGAGTTTAATCCATGTTAAACGTACAAGACGTGTAAAAGACTGCTCATCTGGGGTGTATTGTACAGCTTCAGTCACTTTACCTACATTTAGCTTTAAATGCTTTTGGGCTTCGACAGTCACCTCATTTCTATGTTTCTGTGTGGAGTTTGCATGTTCTCCCCGTGCTTGTGTGGGTTTCCTCCAGGTACTTTAGTTTCCTCCCACAGTCAAAAAACATGCACAGTAGGCTGATTGGCTGTTCCAAATTGCCCCTAGTTGTGAGCGGGAGTGGGAGTGGTTGTATGTGTGTTGGCCCTGTGATGACCTGGTGAGCTGTTCAGGGTGTACCGCGCCTTCGCCCAGAGTTGGCTGAGATGCGCACCAGCCTCTCCGCGACCCTAATTAGGATTAAATGGCTTAGAAAATAAATGAATGAATGAATGAATGAGTAATTGCTGGCGGTGTTTGAGGAATAAAATGCCCGGGGAGTGGCTGTCTTTATGCAACTTTTGGGTAGAAACAATAACCCCACATGATCTTGCCATTTTTAAAAACAAGTCAGTGTTATATAAACTCATCCGAAGTTCTTTGATTAGGAGTTGTAGAGTCACGGTGTAAATCCATCATGTCCTGCATAAAACACATGTACAATAGGTGTGAAAGCGCAAAGGACTCATCGCACCTTGACTAAACACCACTTCCTCGAGCTGATGAGTGAAACCCCGGCGTGGGAATATGAAAGAACGCAGAACTTTGCCCATCACGTCCTGTGATGAAAAGCTATTAATAATACGGCTGCAGTGTGTAAACAGGACGGTTGACCTCTGACCCCCTCTCGCTTGGACAGACTGCTCCGCTGCTCTTCCCGCATTTTATCCGCCTGCTCTGTAATTTTTTTTTCTTTTAGAGTTGGATTAGCGAGGCCAATCTATCAGGTCTCGTGGGTGAAGGCAGGAGGATCGATATGTCAGTGCCCAAACACCACCAACATGCAGTTATGATGATGTTGGCGGGGATCGCCTTACAGTTCAGTGAACACGGGATCGAACCTGGCCTGCCAGGGGAGCTGACGGAAAGCATGAATCACTATTAGGAGAGCTGTTTTCAACACACACACACACACACACACACACACACACACACACACACACACACACACACACACACACACACACA
>JAOUQZ010000017.1:993120-1005931 GCA_028564935.1 Neosilurus hyrtlii | reverse complement strand
TCTATCTATCTATCTATCTATCTATCTATCTGTCTGTCTGTCTGTCTGTCTGTCTGTCTATCTATCTATCTATCTGTCTGTCTGTCTGTCTATCTATCTCTCTATCTGTCTATCTGTCTATCTGTTTATCTGTCTGTCTGTCTTTCTGTCTGTCTGTCTGTCTAATTATCTATCTGTCTGACTATCTGTCTCTCTGTGTGTCCATTTTCCACGTACTCTTGAGGAACCATTAAAGGTTCTATGATGAACCATATACTGACCTTAAGGGCTCCCAATACCCCAACACCTTAATCAGTTTGAAACATTAATGGATATTCTTTTTATAAATAATCTGTAGACTTAAAATTCCCTTAGATGGTGCATAAACGTTACAGAATGGGTGGAGCTAACACTCAAATTATTAACCAGCAATAAAAATAAAAGCCTTTAAATAAGCGACCCATATGATTCAAATCTCACTTGCTTCTGATGATGAGATTAAAAAAAATTTACACTTTTAACTCCGCCAACTGTTACTTTAATTAACCACGTAACCCTGTGTATGTTTTTATTGTGAAACTGAAAGCAGGAAATTGAATTTTCCAACACAGTTCTTTAGAAAGATTTCTAACAGGATTCTGACTCACACTGTTACGCCATGATCACATGCTTCTTACATCGCAGATTTATTTCTACAAATGCTGTTGGGTAAAATATCCAACCACAAGCCTCGTCCCCTATTTTACTCCTTGTTCATAACACATACATCTTTTTCCTTCACTCATTCATTTATTCACCTGCTGAACCGCTTAAACCTAAACTACCTAAACTAGACTAAACTAAACTAGGGTCGCAGGGAGGCTGGAGCCTATTTCAGCCGACTGGGTGAAGGTGGGGTACACCCTGAAGAGCCTGCCACTCCAATAAAGGGCCAACACACACACACACAACCATTCACACCCACACCTAGGGGCAATTTTAAACAGCCAATCAGCCTAATTTGTGTTTCGTTGAACTGTAGGAGGAAACTGGAGTACCCGGAGGAAAACCATGCAGACACATGGGGAACATGCAAACCCTACACAGAAATGCCCTGGGCTTCTTGCTGTGAGGTGGGGCATGGCAACCTCTACACCACAGTTTTTTTAGCCTCCGTACTACTATAGTAGAATTAAACAGTTCAACAAATGAGTGAAAGAGTGATTAACGATTCATGAGTCATGATTCATGAATCTTAACCTTAAAGAGTCAATGCACACTCATAAAAAAATAAAAAAAACAATTTTAAAAGCTTCTTTAAGGGTTCATTAATGGTTCCCTTTCAGCAGCTCGTGAACCCCTGTAAGAACCCAGTGAACACTTTGTTTCTGCACAGAACCCTTTCAAGGTTCCACTGAAGGAACAACTGAAGACCATTTCAGTTCCTGGTGTATGTCTGATCCGTTGCTCTCTGATCTTCTCACCTCCTCCTCACAGGCGAGTGTGTGAGGTACACTAGGGGGTGCCAGAACCTCGTGTGGTTCTCAACGGCAGGTGTGTGAGATGTTGATGTTGGGGTGTTTGATTTACTGCGCGTGCAGCTGATTTGACCCCGCAGCTCGTTCCGTCTCCTCCGGGTGGAGATTATTAGCTGCTGTATGAATGTCGGAACACTTCCAGCTTTCATTCAGCACATTGTTCTTAATTAGCTGCAGATTTTTTTATTAATTTTTTTTTTTTCACTTGGTAGTGGTGCCTGAATATTGTAAATCATTTAAACCTGATTCTGGATCTTTCATTATTGCATAAATGTAACTAATACCCACTAACATCTAATAAATAATAAATATATTTATATACAGTACATGGATGAAAAGAGCGGGAAATGAGAAATGGATTTGGCAACCTTATAATAATAATAATAATAATAATAATAATAATAATAATAATAATAGGGTGGCACAGTGGCACAGTGGTTAG
The DNA here is from genome assembly GCA_028564935.1 of Neosilurus hyrtlii. Taxonomy (NCBI): domain Eukaryota; kingdom Metazoa; phylum Chordata; class Actinopteri; order Siluriformes; family Plotosidae; genus Neosilurus; species Neosilurus hyrtlii. The sequence goes on along the minus strand of JAOUQZ010000017.1, from coordinate 1,003,993 downwards.
CACGTCCGCCACACAGCAAGAAGGCCTGGATTCGATTTCCAGGTTCTGTGTGGAGTTTGCATGTTCTTCCCTTACTTGTGTGGATTTTCTCTGGGTACTCCGGTTTCCTCCCACAGTCCGAAAACATGCACAGTAGGCTAATTGGCTTCCAGAGTGTAGTTCCAGATCACTCCTAGTTGTGAGAGTGAGTGTGAATGGTTGTGTGTGTTGCCCTGCAATGGCCTGGTGTGTTGTCCAGGGTGTACCCTCCACACGGAGATGGGCGCCAGTCTCCCCGCGACCCTAATTAGGATTAAGTGGCTTAGAAAATAAATTAATGATTGAATAATAATAATGATGGTAATAATAATAATAATAACAATAATAATAATAACAACAACAACAATAATAATAACAATAATAATAATTGTTATTATTATTGTAGGCATTTTTATAATTATTTTAATTATTATTATTATTATTATTATTTTAATGACTTTTTTGAAACCAGTTTACCTGTGTATTGTATTTATCAACACGTCTTTTTACCTGTACAGTAATAAATAAAACTTATGAAACACAGTCAGTGGTTCCTGAAGGTGAAATTATTATTTTTTTATTAATCTCAGTAGCAGTGTGTAAATGCAGCATCTGTAATTCTGTTTATTTTATTCTTATGTGACACACGGCTGGCACTCTGAGATGTATTTATTGTTATGAGAATGTACGAGAGTGTATAATATAGCTATAGATAATATATGATTTTAAAACACATCTCATATCGGAAATGATGAAGGGTTTTCACTCCTGTCCCATCCCACTCCCACAAAAACACTCCTGTCCTCTCCCTGTCCCCCCAAACACTCCTGTCCTCTGTTTGTCCACCAAAAACACTCCTGTCCTTTCCCTGTCTCACAAAAACACTCCTGTCCTGTCACACTCTCAAAAAACACTCCTGTGGTGTCCCTGATTCAAAATAACACTCCTGTCCCATCCCTGTCCCCTATTCCTGTCCCACTCCCACTCCTATAAAATCTGTCCTGTCCCACTCTCACTCCCACAAAAACACCCCTGTTCAGTCCCACTTCCACAAAAACACTCCTGTCCTGTACCAGTCCCATAAAAGCACCCCTGTCCTGTCCCACTCCAATAAAAACACTCCTGTCCCCTCCCACCCACAAAACACTCCTGTCTGACTCCCACAATAACACTCCTGTCCTATCCCGGAGTGTTTTAAGCCTTTTAAAAATATATATTTAGAATTTGTTTTAATAACATCTCCAGCAGCTCCATTGTTTATTACTTTATCACAATCTTGCATCTTTTCAATGTTTTCCTGGTTACTGTGTAAATCATGCCTGACTGTTTTTGTGAAACATGGTAATGAAACATGATGGAAACATTTACTGTCTCCTCCATCGCTTGGTTCAGGATCTCTACAGCAGCACCACGAACATATAGAGTCTCTGATTAACCCGAAGAGGCTGAGGGGAATAAATACAGCCACAAAAATAATATTTAATGGGTTTAAATATGTGATATTAAAATTACAGTAATATTTCTAATTACTGCCAAAGCATTATAATAAATATGAATAAATAATTATAATAAAGAATTAATGTTAAGGTAAATATGAATTAGATCAGAGTCTCATTTCTAAAGATCTCTCTATTATTTCTAGTGTACATCATAATCTATATATCATACATCATTATATATATATATATATATATATATATATATAATGTTTTTATTTTGTGTGAGTTTTTTAAGGATATATTTCAATTTTTTTATAATATCAACATTAACTTTGTTATAAGATTATTGTAAGATTATTTGTGATATTAATAAAATAAATCTGTATTTTAAATCAGAAACTGATGATGATCTCCAGATCTGCAGCACGGCGTATAGGAAGCTCATTTCTCTCTTCAGAAATGACATGTTTCACTTTTTTGATGACGTCTGAGTGTCGCTCATTTCAGGACTTTATTACAGATTCAGATGTTTTGAGAGAGAGAGAGAGAGAGAGAGAGAGAGAGAGAGACTTATCTGAGCTGCAGCAGGATGAGAATGCAGGAGGAAGTGTGTGTTTGAGAAGGTTATTACTCACTCACAGGTGCCTTATTGATCACACGGCTAATGTGCCCAGAAAAATCTGCAGAGCGACGGCTTTGGAAATCACATTAGAGAGATCTGCTCGGGGTTTAATAACTCACAGCCAGTTTCTTTGTTTCGCCTGTACAACTGACCTCGAGTCGTCTGAGAGTTTACATCTGGAGATTTACACACCATTAATATTAACACATCACACACACACACACACACACACACACACACACACACACACACTGGAATTTCAGTCAAATTAAAAAGAGATTTATGATCAAGTTCCATCATGTTTCCTGTTTATGAGTAAAATTTGAAAATAAATCTGACAGTAAAATTAATATTAAAATTTAAATACATCTTAGTAATATTACATCTATTGTATGTGGTAAAAGCTTATTCTGAAAATAAAATTAATTTTAATATTTAAATGTATAAATACAATAAATAAATATTTATTTTCTTTAGAAAACTTATACACTGTACATAATGTCTAGTACATATGGTTAGAGCTTATTCTTAAAATATGAGAAAATAAACTAAAATAGTTAAAATGAATTTTGCATGTCTGTAATATCACTCATGTGACCAAAGTTTATTTATTTTATTTATTTTATTAACATATTTTCCCCCATTTTTCTCCCTAATTTAGTAATTTTCAATTCCCACCCATCAATTTTTGCCTTCCCTATCACACGACCACCACCGACCAGGGGGGGGACCAAAGTTTATTTTAAAAATAAATAAAACTGAGCTTTACATCATAATTACAGTGTATCTGATGTGGTTAAAAGTGTGGTTAAAGTGGTTTAATTGTAAACAAATATTAAAAAAGTCCTATATTTGACAAACGTTTATTAGTTATTGAAAAACTAAATTTAATAAGTAAAATATTTATATATACGATTTCACTAATAATAATTTAATATGGTTTAAATTTATTCTGGAAACAATAATTAAAAAAAGAACAGAACAATAACAGAGATTTAAAATATTTGTTTACAGCATTTACTCTAAAATTACAAACGAAAATCAAGTAATAGAAATAGAGAATTACACATTTTTAGCATTACAGGTAGTTATAGTGGTTAAAAATTATTATTGTAATTTTAAAAAACAATAAATAAAGAAAGAAATAATTCTTAAATTCTATACTGCTTCTGTAAAAATATCTCGTAAAAATTCACTGTTTGTTTTCTGCCTGCTTTCATCCAACGCTGTGGAGTTGTCCTTTCATTCTTGTGTTTGTGTGTGTGTGTGTGTGTGTGTGTGTGTGTGTGTGTGTGTTTGTGGTGAATTCAAGGGTTAACCTTTCTTTACATTTAATTAAATGTGAGTCATCTTTCTTTTATTGCTGTGGAAAATCCCCTCACACGAGAATAAACTGTGTTAAACCGCAGTCCAGAGAAAACAAGCAGTGGGTGTCCGACTGTTAATGTCAGTGTGTGTATGTGTGTGTTTGTGTGTGTGTATGTGTGGGTGGGGAATGCCACACTTTAATGACATCATGCACTTAAACCAGGCCAAAATCTAAAAATATTAAAATTGCACAACTGATTGTGTATCTATTTATCTACCTACCCGTCTGTCTGTCTGTCTGATCATTTTGCTCGGTCAGAAGATATTGATGAATGTTGTAAAACAACAGCTCTGATGACAGAACCTCCACATAAACATGCAGTATATAAAAACCGTTGATACGTGAGCATGAGCAGTAAAGGAAAAATGTGAACATTTTAATAAGAAATTTATAATTAAGTTACTTTTTGTGTTATTAACTTTTTAAAGAAAAGTATTAATTTATTTCCTAAAGGTTTTACAGCATACAGTATGACATGTCGTTCTTTAATAAATGCAAAATGATGTTCGGTGCACTGCATAAACCAAACGATATCACATTAAACTGAAAATTTTATAATTTATTACACAAAGATGAAGAATTAAAGAAAAATCTACCATAAAAGGTAAAAGGTTAGAAGACTCTTCACTAGTGAGACAGATGTGTGTAAGTAAGTGGTCATTTCACTTAACTATGATGACAACACAAAGACTTACAGTAAAATAACTCCAACCACAGTTAGTAAGTGTTTCCACAGGGTTTCCTGTTCCTGAGAGCTGTTTTTAATTTAAATGAACCTTAAACAAACTTCTGGTTCACTTTAAGTACATGAGCTCATGTGAAAGTGAAAATTAGCTCATCTGAAAGTTACCCGGAGCAACAGAGGTTTTAGCCGCAACCTAAAGTGCTTGGTGTTATGGTTGTTTGAATAAAATGACTGGGTCAGACCACCAGCATTGGTCACCGTTACACACGGGATACACGCCCACATCTTCTTAACACTTCTCAAACGTAATTTGCAAAAATCCCCTGCCTTGTTGTTGTCTGTCTTTTGTCAGGATAAGCTTGCTAAGTGAGCCCTATTTCCGTTTACTTGCAACACTAAGGATGGAGTTGGGTTTCCTTTCATTCATCACTGTTTATGCTGGGTCGAGTTTGATCTCCTTAGAGTAATCCATATCCCCATCATCCAGCCCAGAAGCTATGCTGTAGTGTAATACTGCTAGCAGAGGTTGATGGTTCACCAGGGTCTCCATGGTACACCTTGCAGCTCATGATGGATCATCAGCAGATCAGGCTGGGCCACAAGCTGTTGGTGGTCTCATTAAATGATTTACTACCTGTGAATGCCTGCTGTTTGAACACTGAACATGGGAAACCATCCTATGATTAGCATGAGGACATTCATCCTTATCTCTTCATAAGTAGTGAAGTCCTATCTACCTGTATCTCCCTCTATGTGGTGGAGTCCTGTCTACGTCTCAGTGACGAAACTTCATTTACACCCAGGGGCTGGAGCTCTGTGCACCCCTCAGTGCTGAAGCTGATCAACACCTTGTTGATTTTAGTGGCCTGCCTAGGCCAGGATATGGAGCAATTCTTCCACAGTCCGGGTTTGTCTCCAATGCCATGTCTAGGTAAATTCACCAGACTGGAAATGCGAAATTGATTCAATAAAATCTGCCTGGTGTGCTGGGGTCACTCTTGGGATATGCTACCTATATAGCTCAAGATAGGAGTCCACAGGCTTTAGAAAATGAGCAACACAATAGATTATGACAATGGCCATACCATTAACCTTCCACAAGGTGGAGTCACAAATTCAGGCCCCTAACAAGTGATGAATTGCCCCCAGCCCATCTTACAGGGTGAATCCTAATCATTAAAGACAAGAGCTAGTAATAGGGTAGTTTACATGATTGGCTAGTGGTGGCTCAGTGTTTATAGAGTTAATCTGAGAGAAGCAATTTGGTCGACTAATTTGAAGGTCAGGGGTTTAAGCCCCAGTTCCACCAAAATGCAATTGCTGGGCCCCTGAGGAAAGCTATTAAATCTCAAATGCTCAGTTGTTTAAATGCGAAAAAAAAATGTTGTTCTGCATAAAAGCATCTGTCAAATACAATGAATGTAAATGTACATCCAAAAAAACTATCCAACAACATAATGGCCCTAATTCCTCAAAATTAAATTCCTTCTTGGACAAGCGGTACACCTTGCTATGCAAAACAAGGCTTCTTCTTCAGATGCATTTTATGCAGAATTCTAGGAGAGATACCTTTAGTTTCCTTAAGACCATCTGCTTTCTACATGCTGCTATTGTTAGAATTCAGTAGTTAGGAAAAAGGACAGAAAGACCTGTTGCTTTTGATCAGAACACCGGGATTGCTTTCTTTCCAAACACATTCCTGGAACCATCAAGCAGGTCTCCTGTGCCTGTGGGTTTGCCATGTCTTTATGAATCATCTTGGACTGTAAGCTAGCACTTTGAAATGCAAGAGCATGTTGTACTGGGTTACATTATTAGGTGGAAAACTTTCTGTAACTGAATGGTGCATTGTCCGATTTCCAAATCTCTCTCACCTTTTTTTTCTAAAATATTTTTTTATTATTATTTTTTTCATAAACAGCAAGTCCCTGTTTACTGCATGCTAACAGTCTACATGGATGCCTTCACAGTTCATCATAGGACCTTGGGTGACATCCCTGTGGGGTCTTGAATGTATCATGAGCTATAATTGTTAGAAATCTAGAAAGGGATATTGATCTTGAGTTTTAGGAGAGATATGAAGGTTTTTTCTCTAACGCTTACTATAAACAAGTTGATACTTGGTTGCTGATGACTCTGAAGTGATCTAATGGTTACCATTTATTGAAATTGACCCCCCAAGGCCATATCAGCTAATTCATGAATGAATCAAATGACCTTCCAGGCTACAGAATATGACTTCATGAAGTAAAATAGGATGTAAAATCCCTTTTACACCTCTAACTACATCCTGTGTATTTCCCCCCTTAATATTTCCCAGGCATGAAGGACTTGGGTGAGGTCTTGCAGGTTGTGGTTTCTTTCTGGAACTTTCCCTAACAAGCCTTTTTCAGCTTTGTACCAACAAAACACCAAGCATAAAACCAACCACACAGTATTGGGCTCGTGAGAGTAAATAAATAACTTGTACTGAATGATATCATTACACCAAATCTGAACTCATCTCAGTGTTAAAGTGTTTCTCTTCTTTTTGCAAAAGGAAAGAATATGAAATAAACTAAATACTCTCAGGTTTCTGGGTTTCAGGTTGTGCCCATGTCTCCTTTTTGCGCAAGGTATATACATGAGGAGCGAGGGAGGAAAAACAGACGAAGAGGGGAAAGTAAAAATCTCAGCAGAAAGCTTGTTATTCTGTGGTGTAGTGCTTCTATTTAAAGTGGATAGGAAAGCAGGAAGAAAAAAAAGGACTGGGGGAGTCTGTGGGTAGAGGGGTAGAGAAAAGGATGATGAGAAAGGGAGGAATGGTGGACTCTTTTTTCAGGGGAGGGAGGGTTTTTTTGGGAGAGCTTTGATGGGGGTGTGTTTTTGCTGTGTGTTGCGGAGAAAGCGTGTGAATCTGAGGTATTAATCTTCCTTGTCAGTGTAGCCCAGATGGAGCTAAGCTGGCTTGGAGCACAAAGCTGGACTCAGCAGTCTTGTTGGGCTCAGGGAATGAGGGATGAAAGAGAGAGGGAACGAGGGATGAGTGAGGGCATGGCGAGTCTGGCATCGAGGGAACCGAGGGCAAAGTGGAGCAAATTAGCTAATGAAATTAGCACGAAGCGCCCAAGTGCACAAAGCCCAATCGTCTTAATTAGTAACATGCCCTGTAGCCTTTTATATCTTCACTACAAACTCACGTATGCATATTTACAGCTTAAGCATTATTGAGACATCAACCATGTCAGGCAGCTGATCATGGAGCCTCAGAAGCCAAACGGATCTTATGCAAAACTGGTTGCAATGGTAAAGTGGTACCTGTGTTTTAGGAAGTTTCTTGTTTAATTTTCTGCTTTCTAACCAGGTTATGAAGCTGCGTGAGTTAATTTTCAGAACTCTGCATTCAGACTCTGCACCAAGACAGACATTTGTCATACCATGAACTTTCTGTGTTGTGTTGTAGATGCATCAGACTGACAGACAGTAGTGCTGGACTTCAAGGTATTTGTCAGATTTAGCAAATATATTCTCACAGTCTGCTAGCTGTCAGTTTTGTTTGTGAGTGTTGAAAAAATAAGGCGGTGTTAACAGTGCTGAGTTTGAAGATGGGATAGAAAGATGAGAAGTGGCTCAATGTGAGCTACACAACACTATTCCAGCCAATCAAACAACCAGGAGCTAATCACCTACTGCTGATTGGCTGGAGGCGAGATGGGGAGGGGTGTCATTGTTAGTGTCCTTGCCTTGGAAATGTGTGTCTTCTGATGGGGTGTCTTGACTTCCCCCTTTAAAATCAGACTACAGCCAGTTTACGTAACTTCTGAACAGTGTAATTTTTTTGCCCTAAGTCTGTAAACAGATGTCTAAAAGCGTGTAACAACAAAATAAAAAAAAGAAAAAAAATCTTTTTTTGCTGTCCTCCATGTTACCATTTTACTATTTTATTGTAGAATTGGATAGAAAACATTTGTAGATCTCAATCTGGCCTGTGACCGATGTTAACATTGCGACTACAGTCAAAATGAAGAAACTGCCGCATTAAAGGATCGTGGTTTACGTAGACGCTGGACTTCATGAGCTGCATGAACTGCGTGAGTGTCTCGCTGATGCTGGACATTCTTGCGTATTACCGTCGGATCTCAGCAGGGGAATGCCAGCTCTTTGTGTTTGTTTGGACCTAATCATGCAGAAAAAGCAGCCAAACTTGTACTGCTTTGCAAAATACAAGCGGACAAGCTGCGTGTGCATATGGCGAGGTTCAGCTCCATAATCAGTCATTTTTATGAGGACGTGTGTGTTGGCGGATACCTGTAGCGCGAGCCATAGGTGAAGAGCTACGCTACGATGTATGGGGCTCTTTAACAGGCGGAAATGATGATCGCTGATGAAACGGTTATGCAAGGAATAGATCACTTCTGTACAGTAGCAGAATTTTTAAAACAGATTTGATTATTCTTTTATTTTTCTGTAATGTACGAGAGCTCAATTCTTACAAGTACATTTCACCTAAAATCATGCATCGGGTTAAGCGAAGACAGAGGACCTTTTAAAATCTAAGTCTACTTTTTGTCATTTATATTATTTTTAAATAAAAAACACTCTTCTCACAAAACACCAAAAGGTTTATATTTTCAAAGACAGCAAAAACAAATAAATTATTATCTCTTTTTGCTACAAAAAAAGAAAGAAAGAAAGAAAGAAAGAAAGAAACCCAGTTTATATTCCAGTGCTGTCGAATTCTTCAACGTAAAGTCGAGCAGGAAATTGAAGAATCAGTAAAGTTAATCATTTCAATTTGTATTTTTATAACAACCTTTTTCCCTCAGACTTCCATCAAAAACTGGCAAAAACATTGTAATTACCTGTATTAGTTGGTTAGTTAGTTGGTTAGTTTGTTCTTGAAAAAAAATCCTGCCCGCACCTGTCTACAGATTTTCACCAAACTTGGTGGTGACACTATCCAACCTTAGCCCCAAAGATAAATTGATTTTAGAATATTAAGGTCAAAGGTTAAGGTCAGAGCAAGGTCACAAAATTTTGGAGATAATTTCCCAAAAAGTTCCACATACCCAAAAATGCAGTGAGAGACCGATAGGAAACCATACAAACACTCTCAAATAGCATCATCCCCTTTGGCCTTGAGTGACCTTGAAAGGTTAAAATCAAGGTAACAGGATGTTGAGAGCTTATAACTTTGAAATGAGTGCCCACAGACAAGCCGTTACTATGGAACATTAATATAAAACCATATTTGGATTTTCAAATGAGACAATTACCTTTGACCTTGAATGACCTTAAAGGTCAAACCCCAGCCATTTCATAAGTCCTTCAAAGAAGAGAGGGTTTTTTTTGGTTGGCTAATTTGCTCATGTCTATGTATTATAGAACATATTGAAAGATGAACACATGGTTAATTAAAACCAGTACCCGTATACGGCATATTACCTACATTATCCATGCAGCGTGGCGGAGGTACCATATGTCTCTTCTCACTGTGATACTTGGCATACAGGAAAATAAATGATTATGTGTTGCTTTGTTACTTGCTAGTGTGATTGTAGGTTTAGATGTGATGGTTGGTGTGAGAGAGCGATTGGTTAACAAGAACACATTTTATTATCTTTATTAATTCCTGGGAGCTGAGGATACGCTGCACTTTCTCTAACAAGCTCTTGTCATGCTCCGCTTACCCCACAGCCTCCACATTCAAAATGATTTCAGATAAATTTCACAGAAAAAAGGTTAAAAGCCTCGGCCTGTTTTGTGTCAGATCACGACGACAAATGAGACAGTTTAAACACGTCTGTGCTGTCGTGTCTGCTCCTGCCGTGAGTTTCATATGGCCATGCTTATTACCGCGCTACTTATCTAATCCAAAAGGTCATCAGGTCACGTGTGTCGCTTGTGTGAATTAATTTGCTTTTATGCAATCCATCTGCGTGACATTTTCCACAGACATTAATACCCATTTCACCGTGGTAATATTCTTCCTCTCACTCTTTCTCTATGTGATACACGGCCATTTACATTTAAACCTTATCTATACATGTAGGTGATATATAATAATGTAGGATTTCATAATAAATATAAAGGTTAAAAAAGAGCAGCACTAGTTCCTTTAAAATGATTGTCTTTTTCATGCTTTAGAAAAATAATGTTTACATGAAAAACACCAGAAGACAACTTATTCCTTCAGCAGTTATTTACATTTTTTTAGTCATATGCCTCTGCTTTAAAAGAAAGAAAATAAAAAATAAAAAATTTCTCTTTTTTTAAAAAAATCCAATGCATTAGGAAAACTTGAATAATATATTAAAAAATTAACAAATAATTTAAAAGGCCAGCAGTAAATCTAAGATGGTCACCAGAGTTATAGATTAGCTACATAGCAAGCTAACCTTCCACTGATACTTCTGTAAAGCCATAATAATATATATTTTTTGTCATCAATTCAGATTTTTATGTTTTTGGTTTTTTGTTCTTTTTGTGTTTCTCACCATCTTTCTTCGATTCGTGTGTAAATTAATTGCTCATCATACGGGACGCGACACGCTATTAGTCTCAATCCTGATAATAGTGTGTGCGGCTGCATCTGCCAAATGATTCGTGTTTACATGGCCCATCCCTGGAGGGAAGTTTGTCACAACGCGACTTCTTACATTTCAATAACGTACTGGTTCCCAGAACACATACATACACACACACACACACACACACACACACACACACACACACACACACACACACACACACACACACAC
>JAOUQZ010000017.1:903927-914246 GCA_028564935.1 Neosilurus hyrtlii | reverse complement strand
ATATATAGATATATAATTTTATTTTAATCTCTAGAAGATCGATACTGTTGTAATTAATGCTTAATTCCATTTTATTTTCATTTTATTAATTTTTTTATGTTTTTTTATACATTTATTATTACTATTTTTAGTTTTTACAATTTATTTATTTATTTCATTTTATTTATTTACTCTTTTTTATATATTCTTTACCCTATCATTATTATTATTATTATTATTATTATTATTATTATTATTATTATTATTCATTTTTATTTATTGAGTATTATCATTATTAGTTTCCCTCTTTTCTCTTTTTTTTTCTTCTCCCTCTCCCCCTAATGTTTGAACCAATTAGTTCACTTATTGTTAATGTAACTTACTAATGTTTAAAAAACATTCACATGTTTCTTGAAACACTTTGGCAATACTATACATGTATATGGTCCTGCTAATAAAGCTTATTAAACTGAAACTGAAAACAGAGAGAGAGAGAGAGAAGAGAGAGAGAGGGTGTGTGTGTGTGTGAGAGAGAGAGAGAGAGCAGCAATCGATCGTGTCCAAATAAAAGACAAATCACAGAGCATCCCAGTTTGATAGACAGGCCAACGAGAAACGAAAGAAAGAAGGCAGAGAGAGAGAGAGAGAGAGAGAGAGAGAGAGAGAGAGAGTTTGTCTGTAGGTCATTTTAAAGACAAATCCCCAAGCGAAGTCCAATCACAGTTGAAGTTATTTGGCCCTGGTTGTAGGCGTGTGATTGAGAGTGACATTGACACGATTACACCGAGACAAACCAGATTAGGCAGAACACTGGCACTCACCAGGCCTTCTCAGGTACCTGCTAGTGACAGTGTGCATGAGGGTGTGTGTGCGCATGTGTGTGTGAGAGAGAGAGAGATGGAAAGATGGATGAGGATGATCTAATAAGTCACTCTTTCATTTATCAGGACCGGTTTCACCTCGCTGCCTCTAACACGGTTAGTATCGGAGGCTGGATTTAGTCTAATGAAGTCCAAGGAAGGATCAAGAGAAGAGCGCTGGCCGAGATCGCTTCATCTCTCTCATCGACTCTTTTTTAATTCCAAAACACACACACACACACACACACACACACACACACAGGATATTCACTGCCATCATTTCAGAAACGTTTTTAAAAACACTTGCAACTTCTTTCTTCCAGAAACATTCCATCACTTCATTTCCATCTTCCATTAAAAGCAGGGGCAGCATGGTGGCAGAGTGTTGGTTAGCACAGCTGCCTCCCAGCAAGAAGGTCCTGGGTTCAGGTCCCGGCTTGGTGTGGGTTTTTTTTGTGGAGTATGCATGTTGCTTGCATGGGATTCCTCCGGGTACTCCGGTTTCCTCTTAAAGTCCCAAGACATGCACATTAGACTACTGCTAACTGGATCTTCTTGATTGCCCCTAGGTGTGAGTTTGAATGGTTGTGTGTTGATACTGCGATGGACTGGCGAGCTGTTCAGGGATCCCAATAAGATTAAGCGCACAGAATAAACAACACATAATTTAACTCAGGTCGGAGACAAAATCGGAGGTAAATAAATGTTCATGGCGCAAACGCCAAAATCAGAAGGATTGATTGGCTTGATCTGACTGTCAACCTGCATCCCTGCACTTCGGGTTCTGCACGTGTCTGCACTCTTTCTGTGAAGCTAGGCAAAAATATTGCTAAAGCTAACAAGCTAATTGACAGTCGTGAGCAGTTAGGATAGCCGTTTTTATAGTTTACCTTCATTAGCTCCCGCCCACAAACTGGCTTGGGACCTATAGGAATGGGTTCCATCTGTCCATCCGTCACACTTTAGTTTCTGGACATTTACTTGCCGCGTGCTGAAGCTGGGGCTTTCAAACTTGGTATGCTGGCTCTCTACTATGAGTGCTAGGATAAGTTTGTGTGCGAGTGACCTTGACCTAATTTTCAAGGTCGGTAGAGGCAAAACTGTATATTAGGTTTCCGGACATTTACTTGCTGCATGCTGAAGCTTGATTTGCTTGTTCTTTATTGGCATATTATGTAACAGGCCTTTCGGCGGAAGCGTCTCGACTCATGTGGTGTATTTTTTGTAATAACTTTATGTGTACTATAAATGTGAACGCTGTTGCTTGTGAACTGGTCCTCCAGCAGTACTCAGGTGACGTATGTTCTTGTGTGCTTTTAAAGGAAAACCCATGGCTACCACAGCTGACCAGTGAGAGATCGACACACACTTAAGATTATGTACTTGTGTACAATGGTAAAACTAAAATATGTATCTTGTAAATTTGAGTGTGTCATATGAAAATGATATGCTGATAAACAGTGGGTGGAGTCTTGTTTCAACAGACTAAACGAGTCATCGGATTAATGTTGGTTTTGACGATGTTTCGTTCTCTCCTCACACACACAGCATTGAGTCAACACTAATTCAGCTCCAAAGGCAGACTTTGACCTCATGACCTTTACCCTTTTGCACCTCCTCACCTTTTTTGTCCTCTCTATCTCCAGAGGTTTTAAACTCCAGTGTCTGGAGGATCCCGGGAATTGAATTATACTTTAATATCTCAAAGTGCTATCGACCGGCCATCGTGTTTATATGATGACTGCGGTGGCGAAATAAAAGTGTAGAGTGGCTAACGTAACTAATATTACGTAATGTTACATAAAAACATTTCTCCTTATAGAAATCTTTGCCAAGTCTACGATCGTCTGTTGTATATGTTTCTGCGAATGCATTACCATAGAAATGATAACGTAATGAGACAAGCAGATTAATACGCATGAACCTGCGTTACGGTCAGAGCTGCTGGTCTAAAACATTTAGTAGTGCCTTCTGACCAATCAGAATCCAGAATTCGGGTCTCACAGAATCCTTGGAAGGTAATTGAAGGTTCTCTTTCTCTCTTTCCCTTATTCTCTCTCTCTCTCTCTCACTCTTATTGAGTTGTCATAATCAGTACGCAGTGTGGTGAACTAGCGCTGATTAGCTCCTCATGCTCACGTCCTCCGCTTTGTTGATTTTATCGCTCCATCTTACAGCTTCGTTTTAACGGCATTACCTTTACGTTACCTCCATCCTTTATGTACCTGGTCTTAATCGTCTCCATAAGCCTTGGAAGAAGTCCGGAATGATCCTTATCGAGATGTACTCGGGTGGGAAAGTCACCATGGACCACAGATACAGCAACGTTAGAGCATTATGGGAAATCAAGTATGCAGTGTGAAAGATCATGGGATGGATGCAGTGCCTTCGTTTTCTTCCTCATTTACAAATAAAAAACACGAATGGTGAGAATCGGATTCTCCTGAGAGGTTTAATTAAGTCGAGGTGATGATGCGTGAACGTATGTGAAGGGTGCGTGCGTGTGTGTGTGTGTGTGTGTGTGTGTGTGTGTGTGTGTGTGTGTGTGTGTGCGTGTTGTAACTTAGGAATAACAGTTGTTTATTACACCACTATGTATCATACATGTGCACAACTCAATAAAAAACTCTGTTTTCTTTTAAACATGCTCACAAAATTAGAAGTAAAAGAATCATGAATCAGAAATCACTAATAAATTATTTATTTATTTAATCATTCATTCGCCGAACTGCTTAATCATATTAGGGTCTCGGGGAGGCTGGAGCCTATCTCAGCCGACTCTGGGCGTAGGTGGGGTACACCCTGAACAGCTCCCTAGATCATCAAAGGGTGACACACACAACCATTCACACTCACACTCACACCCAGGGGCAAATTGGAACATCCTAATGTGCACGTCTTTGGACTACAGAAGGAAATCGGAGGACCCAGAGGGGAAGAACATGCAAACTCTGTCCAAAAACACCCATGCCGAGCCCGGGACTCGAACCAAGGATCTTATTTCTGTGAGGTGGACGTGCTGTTGTCAATTTTACCTCAAGCGGGATTGTAGTTTGTTCATTTTTGTTTGTTTGCCTGGCAAAAAAAATCCTGATTATTCCCATGCACAGATTTTCACCTTTCTTGGTGTAGATACCATCTTTCCTGAGTCCCAGAGACGATTAATTTTTTTCTGGAATGTAAAGGTCAAAGATCAAGGTCAGAGCAAGGTAAAAAAATTGGGGATAGAGTGAGTAAATTGGAAGCGAGTGTTTCTAGACATGCAGTTACTATGGAGCACTAATAGAAAACCATACATGGACTATCAAATGACACAAATACCTTTGACCTTGAAATAATTACTTTAAACAAGAGAATTTTTTAACCACTCATTTATTTATAGAACATATCATTAGATGAGTACATGGGTAATTAAAACTAGTACCATGTACAGGGCGGAGCTACCTTACACTTTATGGGGGCTATTATAGTTATATATTTGTAAGTACAATTTTGTTTTAATTTGATTTTCAAAAAAGGAGTTTGACAAAAAAACAACAAATTCATTTAGTTTCTAGGCTGCCTAATCCTACTGGGAGACTGGTAGCCATCTCAGCCAACTCGGGGCAAAGAGTACACCCTGAACAGCTCGCCAGGCCATTGCAGGGCCAACACACATACAACCATTCACACTCAGACTCACACACAAGAGCGATTAGGAAACTCCGATCAGCCTACTGCGCATGTTTTTGGAATGTGGGAGGAAACCCACACAAGCGCAAAGATAACATGCAAACTCCACATAGAAATGCCCTGAGCCCGGGAATCAAACCCGGGACCCTCTTGCTGTAGACGAACGGACGTGCTGCCCATCCAACTGGTTGTGGCGGCCTTGGCCCCCGTCAAACGGGGGCTTTTTTAGCACTGGGTGAATTCCAAATAATGTCTGAATTATAGATCTCTTTTAAAAATCATATATAAAGTGATGTTTTGTGTAGGAAGAAATGGAAGGAGTCTCCGGTTTCAGAACTAAAACTGTACCTTCAGGACAGAGACGTTTACACTTTATTACACTTTGTCGCTAATGTCTGAAGCTGTTTTTTTAAACGTTTTATTTATTTATTGTGTTTATAGTGTTTCCTCCCCATCACCTGTGGCCACCACCAACCAGGGAGGAGCATAAACAAGCATGTGATCCCTCTGTTACACATGATGCTGCCACCCGCATCTTTACAAACTGCTGCACATGCGCATTCAGCAGCAGCCTAAAACACTCTGAGGAAAAACTCACAGCCACCCATGATTGGCTGGCAATAGCTGTAAGAGACAGGTATGCCATCCCTCTTGGCCTTAGGTGGCTGCAGCATCAACCTGGATTCTCCAGGCTGCTAGTCTCGCATTGATGTGCCACTCGGGAGCCCATTTCTTTTTAATCTTGCTAAAATCAAGACTAAACAGATGATGTGTCAGTTAGTAAATGAGAAATTGCAACCTCAGGCACATCGCTATGGTATAAGAGGAGTATGATGGTATGAGCATGAGCATGTCCAATTAATTCCTGTTGTTGATCTTGTTGTTGTTGTTCTTGTGGTTGTTGTTGAGTCTCTTTCAGGAGCTCACTTCAGCCTCATTTTATAGTTCTCCATTCATTTATTGATTCATCCCTCCATCGATCAGAGACATCGACCAGCCCGCTGATCCATCCTCCATCCGTCCTCCTCTGACAGCCTTTTAATTGATGGGAGAGCAGGTCAAATCAAGCAATTAGCAAAAATAGGGGAGAACAAGCCTCTCTCTCTCTCTCGCTTTCTCTCTCTCTCCTTTCTTTCTCGTCCAGGTGAGGGATGAGAGTGAGGTGATGTAAATGGATAATGAATGCGAGAGGAATAGGCAGATGCAGGGTGTTTACGCTTTTTCATTTCAGAACGTGGATGAATTTTTCATGGCGATTCATAAAAAATCCATCAATATTTTACCTGGGGAGAGTAGAGGGGAGAAAAAAACAGGAAAGGACAAACAGAGGAGAGATGAGAGAGAGAGAGAGAGAGATAGACAGAGAGAAAGAGAGAGTGAGAGAGAGAGAGAGAGCTTTCAGGAAATGAGTTGTCATGAAAGTCCATTGAAGCTACTTGTGCTACAGAAGGAAACTTAGGATGATGACGGAGGGGAACGCAGTGAAGGAGAGAGAGAGAGAGAGAGAGAGAGAGAGAGGACGAGGGGGAGATGAAGGGGTGTGTTTATGCACAGACAGAGAGTGAGGAAGGACAAACCCTTCAGTAAGCTTGAGGGAGAAACTTGAGGTCTGGATGAGAATAAGAATAGAGAAGGAGGGGAAAAGAAACGACGAGTGGAGTGAAGACACAAGCTACAGAAACACCCGAGATGTTCTTATTTCCATCCGCCGTTCCATTATTCCAAATTAAATTCAATTAAAAGATGCTGAAAGGAAAACAAGAGAAATTACTAGAAGTCTTTCTGTTGGAAAGATGGCACAGGGTGATGTTTTCTCACTCGACTCTTTTGGAAGAAGAAAGAAAAGCTAAATTCTTACTCAAATAAAAAAACTCACATTTTTTTCCAGCTAAATTTCCATCCCAAGTCTAAAACATACAGTAAAATGCCCGGGCCGTCTGACACATCTGTTACGCTGACCTCTCACCTCTGGAATGACAGCGCTAAATTGACACTCGCTTGGGGTCAAGTTGTTGTCCCATTTACAGAAATTTATGTGCGTGTGGGATGCCATCATCAGTCTACAGATAGTCAATTAAATATCTAATTAACTGAGGAGCAGCTTTAAATAATTCAGACATATTGACTGACCAGAGGGAGAGACAGGAGCGGCTCGTAAATCACACCCACACTGTCGGGAGAGCAGGAGAGACACTGAGAAAGACACAGAGAGACACAAGGACAAACACTGAGAGTGACATGGAAAGAGATAGAGAAGGATAGCAAGAAACAGAGAGCCATGGAGAGACACTAAGAGGGGCATGGGGAGACAAAGAGAGAGAATTTAGTTATAGAGAGGGAAATACAGGGAGACACTAAGAAATACAGAGAGACACTGAAAGAGACACAAATAGGGACATGGAGAGACACAAAAAAAGGCACTGAGATATACAGAGAGAGAAACATAAGAGACATGGATAACCACAGGGAAGGACACACGGGTAAGACAGGGAGACATAGAGAGAGAGAGAGAGAGATAGATAGAGAGAGAGAGACAGAGAGCGAGAGAGAGAGAGAGATAGATAGAGAGAGAGACAGAGAGCGAGAGAGAGAGAGAGAGATGGGGAAATAATGAAATTGAACACCTTCAAGAAATAGACAGAAATGATAACTAGTGCGAGCATGAAAACACACAAACACACACAAACACACGCACACACAGATTGAGTGAGAGAGAGAGAGAGAGAGAGTGAGAGAGAGAGAGGGAGAGAGAGAGAGCTTCACACACTGTTCAGTGATTATACTTCAACAGGCAATGGAAATAAAGATCTGCTTTAAGAATGAGGCGTAATGTGTTAACGAGGCAGGAATTAATTTTTTCTCTTGATCATCACGGCTAATTTAGGATTCAAACTACTTTTTAGTTTTATCTAAAAAACGATTCAGTTTTTTACTCTCACTCACTCATTAGCTGAATGGGTTATTCCTGCTCGAAGCCTATCTCAGCCAACTCTGGGCGAAGGTGGGGTACACCCAGAACAGCTCTCCAGTCCAGTCTCAGGGCCCACACACACACACAACCATTCACAGTCACACCTAAGGGCAATATGGAACAGCCAGGTAGCCTAGTGTGCCTGTACTCTGAGAAAATGCACATGCATGTGCTTGTGCATGTACCCCGAGAAAAACCCACACAAGCACTGGGAGAACATGCAAACTCCAGGGACAGTTAACTGATGATTTCATTTAAACAAATAAAACACGTACGAGCCTTCTCTTCACTGTGTGATGATCTTTGTACTTGAATCAATATCGGATGATGGCGCTTATGATGGCGTTTTGGACAACGTCAATCCTGGATGGTGATATTTGTATATTCTGTGCTACATCAATATTCAGTGATAATGTCACTAAAATAAATAAAACCAGTGTTTATTAAAAAAAACATGCTTGTGTGCTGTACATGTGATGATAATGTAAGTATATTCTGCAGTGTATCAATACAATCGCATGGTGATGTCACTCCATTATGCACTGAGTCAATATGTGGATGTGGAACGAGATATGATCTGTTTATTACTGAAACACTTTTTTACATTTATTTATTTATATAAAATGCATGGTTTTGGTGTGAAATGTTGTCTAACACACACACACACACACACACACACACACACACACACACACACACATACACTTTGTGTAGTTTATACGGATGGAAATTCCAGCTCTTTTTAGTGAGTCAGTTATTTGACTCAGCTCAGCAAGAAGAGTCGACTCTTTCAGTTCCCAAATGATTCTTTTGGGCCTTTTTTTTGTACCTGAGCTCTAAGGATCTTTGTGATTCCTTCTCCTGATGTTCTTGCTTGACCTGGTGAATGTCAACTTTTGCACAGGCCCAACAGCCCCACAAACCAAGAAGCCAGGTACTAGATCCCAAGAAGAAACACTCAGTGAATTAATGCACACACAGATGGTTCTTCAGGGAATCTTTGTATAATTGAAGGTTCCTAAAAATGGCTCTCGGGTACAGGTCATGTACCGATTCCCTGTTTAATGGAATGTTTACTGCCGCCGAGCGAGTCCGAATTTTCCCAGGGAAGGAAGTGATGGTCGGATAAGGTAAGCTCCGCCCACTGTGGGAATGACATACAGGTCAGCACTTTGAGAAGCAGATAGCGGGTCGGGTATCTGGGAAAAGAGCGAGTCAGGAGTTTGAGATCGTGTGATCATCAGGCTGAGCGGTGAAGAGGAACGGGAAATGCGGGTACACCGACACGGACATGCAGCGATGAGGAGAGTCAATTAAAAAATATATGTATGTGAGTGTATAAATAATAAATAAATAAACAAATTAATAAATAAAGTACATATTATTTGGTTAATTTTAACCAATTTTTTGCCTGTGTTTTGTTTGTCTGTTTATAGTGAATAGCAAAATTTAATCAAACAAACAAACAAACAAACAAACAAAAACACAACAAACAATTGTCTGTAAATATTAGTAATTAATAAAATATATAGAAGAGATTAAAAAAATTTCCATGCCCTCACTACAACATTCTATCTGTCTGTCCATTGTTCCATTGACTGAAACAAACAAATACATCGTCAGTCATCACTCAACCCCTTAACTGATCCTACTAGGGATAGAGGCTGGAGTCTATCTCAGCCAACTGTGGGTGAAGGTGGGGTTCACCCTGAACAACTCACCAGTCCATCTCATTGACACTCACACACAGGAGCAATTTGGAACAGCCGATTAGCCTAATGTGCATGTTTCAACTGTGAGAGGAAACCGGAGTGCCCGGAGAAAACCCACACAAGCACAGGGAGAACATGCAAACTTAACAAAGAAGCCCCTTTGTCGAGCCTGGGACTCGAACCCAGAACCTTCCTGCAGTGAGGTGGATGTGCTGACCCCTACATCACCGTATCTCCCTGAAATACATCATGGCTCTGAATATTTAAATAGAATCCTAAATAAACACAACGAAGCTGCTTCATTTCTCTCAAGGGGAACCAGTTCCTTCTCCAAAATCTTTGTTTGTTTGTTTGTTTGTTTTTGTTTTGTTTTCAGGGATTTATTTTTTAACTCATCGAACCCCGTGCAGTTTTCTCCTCTCATCCATTCTGAGCTTTAATTGGAGGTTTGTTTTGTGTCATTATCAGATTTCCATGTTTCTTTCATGATGGATCGAAAATTTAGCAGAATTACACAGAATGAAAGACAGCAAAACCTCTAACACACACACACACACACACACACACACACCAGTGATGCCTGTATCCTCCTCCCCTTCCTCCTCTTCCTCCACTCCCAAACTCCTCCTCCTCTTTGTCCCATTACTCCTCCTCTTCCCTCTCCTCCTCCTCCCACTTCTCCTGTTCTTTCTTCCTCTTGCTCCTCCTCCTCCTCTTGCTTCTTCTCCTCCTCCTTCTCCTCTTCCTCCCACTTCTCCTCCTCTTGCTCCTTTCCTCCTCTTTCTCCCATCCTTCTCCCTCTTTTCCTTTTCCTCCTCCTCTCACACCTCCTCCTTATCTTCCTCCTCCTCTTCCCTTTCCATCTCCTACACGATTCACTCCAGAGATTGAGTTCTCAACAGCCTTCCTGTGACCCTAATTAGGATTAAGAGGTTCAAAAAAGGAATAAAGGAATAAATGAATGAATGAATGAATGAATGAATTTGATTAATTTGTTATGATATACATATTGCTTTGTCCCAGAAGCTTGGTAACTTTTCACATGTTGAGTATGTGTGTGTATGTGTGTGTGTGTGTGTGTGTGTGTGTGTGTGTGTGTGTGTGTGTGTGTGTGTGTGTGTGTGT
>JAOUQZ010000017.1:857015-867659 GCA_028564935.1 Neosilurus hyrtlii | reverse complement strand
AGAGAGAGAGAGAGAGAGAGAGAGAGAGAGAGAGAGAGAGAGAGAGAGAGAGAGAGAGAGAGTGTAAGAGAGGGTGAGGGCGTGTGAGTGTGTGTGAGAGAAAGTGGGAGAGTGTGTGTGTGTGTGTGTGTGTGTGTGTATGAGAGAGAGAGGTGAAAGGGAGAAAAAGAGCATATGTGTGAGAGAGAGAAATAGAGAGTGAGAGAGAGAGAGAGAGTGTGTGTGTGTGTGTGAGAGAGGTGAAAGGGAGAAAGAGAGCATATGTGTAAGAGAGAGAAATAGAGAGTGAGTGTGTGTGTGTGTGTGAGAGAGAGAGAGTGTGTGTGTGTGAGTGAGTTTGAGAGACAGAGAGTGTGTGTGTGTATGTGTGTGAGAGAGAGAGAGAGAGTGTGTGTGTGTGTGTGTGTGTGAGTTTGAGAGACAGAGAGAGTGTGTGCGTGTGTGAGAAAGAGAGAGTGTGTGTGTGTGTGTGTGAGTGTGCGTGTGTGAGAGAGAGAGAGAGTGTATATGTGTGGTATATCCCCAGTGGTTGAGGAGATCTACAGGCTAAAGCGTGAATTTAGCTCTGATCAAACCCAGCTGTCTCGCGCTAATGCTAAAATGTTAACACTGAACATTTCCGCCTGACTGATCCTGACAGACGAGAGTCATTGAGTTAGCGCTAAAGTTCACACGCTAACACGTTCTCACTTATCACCTTTTAATTAAAACCATAAACTGAAAGAACCCAGTGAGGTAAATGCTAACTTCCTGTTAACATGACATGCTAAGCATGAATAAAGCTTGTACAGATTAGCACACAGAAATTGTACATATTATTATTTACTTTTATAATTTTTTTTTATTCCAACACAAAAAGACTTCACTTGATAATTTTTTATTTGTGCATAAATAAACTAAACAATATTTGGTCTGAAAATCATTTCTTAACTTTGAAAAGAAATAATATCTGTTTTGGGGGTCATTTATGGACAATTTTTTTGTTTATTTATGCACCAATAAATAAATATTATCAAGTAAAAAGTCATAAATGTGATTGAAAGACATTTGTGTTGAAAAAAAAAAAAATATATATATATATATATATATATATATAAATAAAAATGTAAGATTTTTGTGTGCTAATCTGTACAATGAATTATTTTGATCCGTAAAGTTTTTTTTAATTGTAAATCTTAAAAATAGTTTTAAAACATTTAAAAACAAAACATTTCAGAAGTTAAAACCTCCAGCCTTTAAACTGCTCCATGATGTTTTGCTCAAAAGTAATGGAACCCCATAGCTCCTCTTTAAAGAGGTGGAATAACTAAATAAATAAATAGAGCTTTAGACATATTAAATATGTAGTATTTAAATACATGTGTGTGTGTGTGTGTGTGTGTGTGTGTGTGTGTGTGTGTGTGTGTGTGCTTGCTAGGATTAGCAGAGCTCTTAATGCTACTCCCAGCAAGTGATAGTGAAGGTGAGCGACCTTTACATGTGTATAATTATGAGAATATGAGAGACAGTCACAGGTAAAGACAGGGTCTGCTGCTGGTGTGTGTGTGTATGTGTGTGTATGTGTGTGTATGTTATCTCTCATGGTCTCCATAATAATACACCAGTTCATGTTAGCTTTTATGTTATCACGTCACACCTACACCTCAGCACCTCAGGTCCATTTTTTGTGAATAATTCAGCGCAAATACTCATACTATTTCTACGTTTTCATTATCCTATTGATTTAATATCCTAATAACAAGTTTGCTTTTGTTCTCGCGAACATTATAGCAGCTAAAAACAATTGTTCTGTCACCCTTTTCTGATGCACATTATACAAAAAAAGCAGCAAGAAGGTCCTGGGTTTGGGCCCCGGGCTTGTCAACAGTGTTTCTGTGTGGAGTTTGCATGTTCTCCCCCTGCTTGAGTGGGTGTTCCTCTGGGTACACCGGTTTCCTCCCACAGTCCAAAGACATCCAGCTGAATTGTCTCTAGTCGTGAGTGTGAATGGTTGTGTGTGTTTTGCCCTGGTTCAGGGTGTACCCGGTCTTCACCCAGTGTTGATAGGCTCCAGCCTCTCTGCAGCCCTAGTAAGATTAAGTGGTTTGACAAATAAATGTCTGAATGAATGTTAAAAATCACTGGTACTAGAGACTCCTTTCCTAAATTATAATGTTAAACAAACGCGTGTTTTGTTCATGAAATAAATTGGTACCCTTCAGGTCTTGAAATTTATTTATTTATATATTTGCCATCCTAAAATCATCATCATAAAATATTACTAAAATTTACAAGGTGTAGCAAATTCCACAAAATATATTTTCAGTTGTTGTTTATTTTAATGAAATTAAACCTAAAAAAAAAAAAAAAGATTTTAAAAATATGTATAAAGTCTTAAGATTTTTATAATCACATATTCAGTGCTAGTGAAACCAAACAACAACAAAAAAAACCCAACAACACTGTTAATAAAATAGCTAGCATTCGTCACGGGGATGCTGAGATTGACATTTCAGTACAATGATAATCAAAATATATCATGTTACCATGACAACCACGATTTTGCTCATTGCTAACATTAGTTAGGCTCTTTAACTAGCTGGTTGTCAAACCGCTAAGGAAGGATGCATTCTGTAATGAAAGGTTGTATAATGTGTGAATAATTTTCATGTTAGACTGTGATTGGTCGAAAATGGTGGAAACTGTTTAGTGACATCATAGTGACATAGCAACAACCTTTCATTATTTTTATAAATCGTGTTGCTGCTGTTGTTATTGTTGCCTGCTTGGGTATTTTATACTGTAGTAAAGTGTACAGAACTTTAGTGCACACACACACTCACCCACACACACACACACACACACACACACACACACACACACACACACACACATGATGAAGACAAGAAACAGGGCAGCTGTTACTTGTTATCATGCCTAAATTTGTCATAAAATGACCCTCCCCTTTCCATCTTATAATCTCTGTACAAGATATTAGGGTGTGTGCGTGTGTGTGTGTGTGTGTATGTGTGTGTGTGTGTGTGTGTTTTCCATTTCAGTGTGTAACAGTTTAAACACACATATGCACATGGATAATAGTGGAAACACACACAACACACACCACATTTTCTATCTTTGTGGGGACTCTCACTGATAAAGTGCACTCCCTACCCTCTTACCCGAACTCTATCACAGCTAAATTCTGAACCTTGACCTTTACCCCAACCTAACCTAATTTTTCATACCTAACACTATACCCTAAAATCATCTTACCCCTTAAATACCCCTTGTTTGGACAAACAGTGTGTGAGGACCAGCCAAAATGTCCTCTCAGTTTGTTTCAGTTATAAAACAGAAAATATTGACTTTTTTAATTGCTGCTCAAATTTTATTCTTAAAAGTTTTTACTTGCTTCTTAAAAGTTGCTTTTAAAGCCGGACTCACATGGGCGGTTCTGATGATGGTTTGACGCAGTTTCAAACAGTGTTGGACCACAGTGACATCGTCTTGACACTGTAATTGTGCCATTGACCATTGTGGACCATAATAAACTTCATGATTTTCAAATGCTGTCAAAACCATCCCTTGTGAGGCCAGCTTAACACTTTAAATTATCTTTTTCTAACAGCTTTTCTTATTCCACATGTGCTGAATGTATGCACGAATGTGCTGTTGTTGTTGCTCCTTTAGCCTTGCTTACAGCACGTAATCGTCATGCCACTGTTTCAACAAACTTAATCAACATAACGTTAACTTTCATCCAGTGTCGGGTTCATTTCTCACCGACGTCTTGAATCGATGAGAGAAAAACTGAATCACTCCATAAAGTCTTCTGCAGCACATCCCCAAAACTTTCAGTAGGGTTAAGGTCAGGACTCTGGGGTGCCAATACTTATGTGAAAATGATTCCTCGTGCTCCCTGAACCACTCGCTTATTGTCTGAGTCCCCATTTTATATCCGTGCCATCAGGGAAGAGAAAGTGCATTGATGTGATAACCTGTTTATTCAGTACATCCAGATCATCAGCTGACTTCTTTTTATCACCACATTAATGTTGCTGAGCCTCGACTGGACCAACTGAAGTAACAATGCCATGCATATATTGTTCAAGATCATCACCAAAAGAATATCCTGTTTTTACTTACAGTATAAGCACAGTGCAGTGGTATAGGGGTTAGCATGTCTGCATTGCAGCTAGAAGGTCCTTAGGTTCGAATCCTGTGCTCTGCGAGGGCGTTTCTGTGTGGAATTTGCACATTCTATAGGCACTTGAGTGGGTTTCCTCCGGGTACTCTGGTTCCCTCCCACATTCCAAAGACTCATAAGGCTAACTGGTTGTTCCAAATTGCCCTTAGGTGTGAGTGTGAACGATTGGACTGGCAAGCTGTTCACGGTGTCCCCTGTCCTTGCCCAGTGTTGGCTGAGATAGACTCCAGCCTCCTAGCAACCCAAGTAGGATTAAGTGGTTCAGCAAATATATGAATGAACGTGAAAGAAAATTAATCAACACCTAACCAATCAGAATCAAGAACTAGGGGCATTTTATCATGTTGTTAGCATCCTAATTTATTCATTCATTCATTCATCTGCTTATTCCTAATTAGGGTCGCGGGGAGGCTGGCACCCATCTCAGCCGACTCTGGGCAAGGGCAGGGTACACCCTGGACAGCTCGCCAGGCTATCGCAGGGCCAACAGTCACACAACCGTTCACACTCGACACTCACATCTAGGGGTGATTTGGAACAGCCAATTAGCCTACTGTGCATGTTTTTGGACTGCGGGAGGAAATCGGAGTACCCGGAGGCGGACGTGCTAACCACTGTGCCACCGTGCCGCCCATGCAAACCCCACACAGAAATGCCTGAGCTGGGAATTGAACCCAGGACCTTCTTGCTGTGAGGCGGACATGCTAACCACTGCACCATCGTGCCCATCCTAATTTACTCCTTGCATAAATAAATAAAATGTAACTCTTAAAGCTCACTGAAGATGTTTCCATGACATGTTTAACTGGGGCAGATCTAATCCATGGCCCACATGGTGAATAAACCTTTAACCTTGTGAATATAAAATGCCCCACATGGCCACATGTAACTTCAATTAATTACCGGCTCTGTGACACCTATTTGGTAATAAAAATGGCGTCGAACGTCTCACACACGCGAATGAGCAGCAGGTGGTGGGTTCAGGAAATTAAGTGAGGCGTAGGCATTTAGCAGAAGAAGATGGAGGTGAGCCGAGGGGTGAAGAAGGGAGGAAGAGGAGTGGTGCTGGAGTTTCTGGAGGTCCCGTCTAGACACCGTAATGAAGGCTGTGGTTTAGAAAGATTCCTGCTCCGCAAGTCGGCCACAAAGATCGGCACCACGCTGCATTATGGGTACTTTGAGGTAAACCGAAGCCTTCAGGTTCAATCTGTTTGAATGTTCTCATTTTCCGAATAAATGAATGTACATAAACGCTTGGAAACTTTTACCTTCTGCTTGGTTGGAAATAACCAGATTCATTATTCAGATAAAACTGAATGGAACATGAAAATAAATTATTTGAAATTGGTCAATTATCAGATAAATATGTCCTTGGCGTGGTAACAATGACAATGAATCAAACCTTTAAGGGAATAATATGATTTTATTGCCTGTCCCACAAGGAGCTTTACTGGGCCTTCATTACAACTCCATTGGGGCCCGATTGCAATTCCAGTGGACCTTCTTTGGGCCTTCATTTTGGTTTTATTGAGGCTTCATTGCTGACTCATCACAGCTCCACTGGGCCTACATTGTGGTTCTATTGGGCCTTCATTGTGGCTATACTTTAACTTTGGTGGTCTTCATTCTGGATGTTTTAGGACTCAATTGTTAATAAATTGCAGCTTTATTGAGCCTTCATCCTGTGATGGCGTGGCGAGCTGTCCAGAGTGTACTCTGTCCTCACCCAGAGTTGGCTGAGATGGGTGCTGAGTCTTCTCGCAGCCCTAATTATGATTAAGCGGTACAGAAAATGAATGAATGAATGAACTGAGCCTTCATTGTGACTAAATAAGACCTTGACTGGGGCTCCATCACAGCTCCATTGTGGCCACACTGCAATTCATTGGGCCTTCAGTATGGCTGTATTGGGGCTTCATTGCTGACTCTTTGCCGCTCCGTTGAGCCTTCACTGTGACTGCATTATAGCACTATAACTGACTCATTGCAGCTTCATTATGACTTCACTGTGGCTACATTTGAACTTTTTTATTGGGGTTCCACCACAGCCTTTTGGGCCTTCTTTGAAACTTCATTTGGCATTCACTGTGGCTTTATTGGGGCTTCATTGTGGTTCCTCTGGGACTTCACTGTAGCTACACAGTGGACCTTATTGTCTCTACAGTGGGGCTGTATTGTTAACTCATTGAGGTTCTACTGTGGCTTAATTGCAGCTCAAATAGGACACCACTGTGGCTCCAATAGGGATTCACTGGGGCATCACTGTGGTTTTAGTGGTGGTACATTATGGTGGCTTTACTAGGGCATCACTGTGGCTCCATTGGTGCTACATTAAGGGGCCATGTAGGATCTTCATTGGAGTTTCACTGGGGCTCCACTAGACTTTCACAGCAGCCTAACTAAATCTCCAGCCCACCTATTTGTTATGAGTATCTAAGTCTTTATTTCTTCTTGCTAGGTTGAAGACAAGATATACTGGATACTTTACATTAAGCTACATTATGGCGCTGCTGTACAATCAAAAGAGATAGCTGGTGCTGGGCACTAAACAAAACAGAATGATTAAGACTGAACCCTTCAAGTGTGCAGCACCAAAGTTATTGTTTTGTGCCAGACGCTGGAGAAACCACTGGATATCCCATGTTTATGAGGAGGTGGTTGGTTCGTACCATCTGTTAGTGATTCCTATCTAACCAGGACTTGACTGATGTGAACCACCTTCATGCACAGATGCCCACCCAAGTCTACAGTGTACAATACCTCTCGAATCTGGAGCCAATTTAGAGTCAGAAGCCCACATTGGCCCCTGTGGAGGCACACGTTTCATTTAAGCATTGCTGCTTTGCTCTTAAACAAGCTACCAAACTGCCGCAAAACCATATTAACATTACCACGTGGCTGACAAAGTTAAATTCCTGACTAGGTTGAATTCCTGCGTACCCACTCTGGCACGGTGCTCAGTGTTTCCTGCCAGCTGGGTTTCTTACACATTTTGGGTGGGGACAACGTGGCAGAAAGAATGATTATGCCAAAGTGTGCCATGGAGATCAGTGGTTAAAATGTTTTAAATAAAATCCTGAAGTTTGAAAATGAAAATTTTAAGAGTCTGTGGCCTCAGCAAAGCATTTAAAGGCAACTTACAGAATACAAGTCGTGATTCTAAGCCCAGCATAAAGAAATTAAGATCTTATACAATTAACTTTATTGTTTATTTTCACCAGAGCCTGGGAACAGGTCGGATTTATCCAGCATAAACTCGGAAAAGATTACTGAAGCTACATGGAGCAAGTGTGAACAGACCAGGCCGAATAATGAGTTAAGAAGATCGCCACGAGAACAATGATGAGGCGAAGACATGATGTTTCAATGAAGAGTGGTGGACAGTTTGTGAGCGGCTCCAGTGTGATGACCTGGCTAACAAGCTAAAGTTTTGTCAAGGCTGTCAGTGATATGGAACCCATAAGATACAACCGTCATTTATAGCTGCAGGCTGGAATCTGAACGAGAGCACGCTGAAGGATAGCTTCCAGTTTCACTTACAGTAATGAAGTAGTGTATATTTGTTCTAACAAGACAGAAAATATTAAATAAAATAAACTCTTTTTTTGTTTTTGCTAAATTTAGTATTGTGTATATATAACCATACAGCGCTAAAGCTAACAGCAAGAACGGTCCGGCGCTTTACTAACACAAGTTACAATGTTTGTTAACATTTACAGAAATTCAGATCAGCATTCAGTACGTCCACGATTTGCCCTAATGACGAATAATTAGTTTTTATTCCACTTATTTGATATACTGGCAGGTTTACAGGATTAAGTAATGATCAGGTTATGAATGTTTACAGTTTATCGTTCACACAGTAAAGTGTTTAATATGTGTCTGAAAACTGACATAAACCCCCGTAAGCGTTTTGAGAGCTGTATTCCAGGGCACTGTTGAGTTCTCAATTCTGATTCTTCAGGATTCATTTTACTGGGTTTTTATTGGAGCAGAGTTGCAGTTCCATTGGTGCTTTATTAGGACTTCATTGCGGCTTCACGGCAGATCCACTGGGGCTTCACTGAGGTGTCATTGTGAATTCATAGAAGACTCATTTGAACTCCATTCCAGCTTCATCTCAGATCTATTGGGGTTTTTATTGGGGATTCACAGCAACTCTATTGAAGTGTTGTTGTGGCTTAATAGCAGATCCGTTTGGGATCTAGTGGGGCTTCATAGCAGATCCAATGGGTTTTCACTCTGGATTCATAGCTGGTCTACTGGGATTTCATTTGAGAATTATTGCAGCTTCATAACCAATCCATTAATGTTTCATTGGAGCTTCATTGCAGCTCCACTGTAGGTTTAATTTGGTTCTAGTGGGGCATCACTGCTGTTTCATTGGGGATTTATTAGGACTTCAATGCAGTTCCATTGGCATTCCATTAGGATTATACTGTGGCTTCATGTCAGATCCACTGGGGCTTCATTGATGTGTTATTGTGAATTCACAGAAGACCCATTTGAACTCCATTCTGGCTTCATTGTAGATCTTTTGTTGAGGATTTACGGCAGATCTATTAAATCCTTACTGAAGTGTTATTGTGGCTTCATTGCACATCCGTTTGGGATCCAGTGGGGCTTCATAGCAGATTCATTGGGTTTTTATGGTGGATTCATAGCAGCTCTTCTGGGGTTTCATTAGAGTTAGATTCATATCCAATCCATTGATGTTTCATTGGAGCTTCATTGCAGCTCCACTGTAGATTTAGTTTGGCTCCACTGGTGCTTCACTGTTGCCTCATTGGGGCTTTATTAGAACTTCAATGCAGCCACATTGTTAGTCCATTACAGCTACACTGGCGAGTCATTACTGCTTTGTTGGGAAACTATTGGGGATCTGTTGGGGCTTTGCTGAAGGTTCACTGGCCTTTATTTAGGCTCCAATCTGACTTTCTTAGGACTCCATACATTATCACTGTAACTTTACTCCAAATAAAAACTTTGGATGTTTCATGAGAATTACAGGTTATCTATTTGTAAGAAACAAAGAACACCATCTGGTTTTTAAAATCATATTCAGGTAAAAACATCTATAATATGCATCCGCTGTTCATTTCTTGAAAGATTTTATCACCACCCTGACATATCTGTAGTGTACTTGTCCTCGATTTGCCTTCAAAGTCCATCTCCGGTATCTGTGTTGGACTTTGACACCTTCCAGAAAATAACATGCTGAAAACGTGACACTCGGCATTATCACGAGGCAAGTCAAGCGATCTGCACATGCCAAAGCAGATAACGCCGTCATTATCAGGATCAGGCCCGAGGGAACGAGAGAGAAAGACTCGACTTTTATTGCCCCGATCTTGTAATGGAGATCCACATTAACGTGGCGTCCTGATTGAATTTGAGAGGAATGACTTTGTCAATGGATTCCATTCGACGTGCAAACACACAGCTGTGGGGCGATGGAGTTACACAACAAAGCGCACATATGGGACTCCTCGGAAAACACACAGATAATCGCTGAGCAAATACAGAACAGACACAACAAATAGCCTGAAGTGTGGCACTCAAAGCACAATATGGAGCGTTTCCACAGACGAACATCTCCAGAAATCAATCGCCGCTCCAGGAAACAACAAGATGGAAAATAAGAAAGTGAGAAAAAAAAGCTCCTCTAAGCTAAAACTTCACTAGCAGCCTGACGAAAACTTCGCTTTAGTTTCTGAGGAAAATCTGCATGGAGTCATAAGAACAGAGCTGAAAGCTGGCGAGTGGTAACTTGTGGTAATATTCGTGTTATTAATAGTCCCATAGCTCGTGGGCTGAAGCGGTACATCATGCAGCAGAAGGGGCTGATGGGAAACCCAGAGTCTCCCCCTGCACTCATCTTTGTCATGTGCATGATGTGTAGCTTTCTCCGGGACGATCGTATGTTTCTGTCTCCAGAGGCGGAACGTCAGATTCAGAAGCCTGTAGTTATGTTCTGTTTATTATTATAATTTCTGAATGAAAAATGATTTATTTTCCCAACAACACTGTTTATCCCAGTGTTTTCTACTGTTTCCATGACAAAGTGGGAGGAGTAATATAAAAAGCCCCACCCTTCCAGCTCAGACCACGCCCCTTCTGTATAAATATAATAAAAGATACAAATTTTTGAGAATGAATTAAATACAGGGTGATATCTATCTATCTGTCTCTTTCTCTCTGTCACTCACTCTCACACACACACACACACACACATACACACACACACTGTCTGAAAGAAGGGCAGTCATGTTGTTTTTGGAGGGTGTGTGTTTTCAAATAAGACTTAATGGAAGGTCACTGGGACACCTGACCTCCTTTCTCCATCAGGAGACAGAATGGCGCAGCACAGAGCTACTCCCTCACACACACACACAGACACACACACACACAGACACACACACACACACACACACACACACACACACACACACACACAC
>JAOUQZ010000017.1:831481-848665 GCA_028564935.1 Neosilurus hyrtlii | reverse complement strand
ACATAATCAGAAACCTTATTTCTAGCTGCCTGTGAACCGAGTACTAGTACTTCTGTCTTATCAGAGTTTAGTAAGAGAAAGTTAGTAAGCATCCACTCTCTAATGTTCTTGTGGAAAACCTGATGCGACCCAGCCTCACCCAGATCCTGCCTCCAGCGGCCCCTGGGTAAATTGAGTTTGAGACCCCTGCTTTAAAGTATTCCTATTCTGATTCTTCAGCTGATGTCATGCATTTCAG
The DNA here is from genome assembly GCA_028564935.1 of Neosilurus hyrtlii. Classification (NCBI taxonomy): domain Eukaryota; kingdom Metazoa; phylum Chordata; class Actinopteri; order Siluriformes; family Plotosidae; genus Neosilurus; species Neosilurus hyrtlii. Next base: position 848,427 of record JAOUQZ010000017.1, on the reverse strand, counting down.
AGATACTAGCCTTCTTCCTTGCCAGGTGGTCACTGCAGTATAACAAACACACAGTATAACAAATAAATTAAAATAAAATACTAAAAACTTTTTGTGCATGAAGTACTTTAGAAAAAATAATTACCAGCAAATCTGGATACTTGAAAATTTTTTTTACACTTTTGTTGTATAACTAAATATTATTTTTAATTACATAAATACATAAATACACAATTATAGTATTTTCAGTTATTATTACAAATTTTTTTGGATAATAAACACTGTGTAAAATCTACAACATTAATTAGTTAATTATCTTTTAAATATATATTTATTTATTTACTGAACCGCTTAATCCTACTAGGGTCGTGGGGAGGTTGGATCTCAGCCGACTCTGGGCAAAGGCAGGGTACACCCTCACCAGCTACCCAGTCCATCGCAGGGCCAACACACTCATATTCATACCTTGGGGCAATTTGAAACAGCCAGTTAACCCAATGTACATATCTTTGGACTGTGGGAGGAAACCAGAGTACCCTGAGGCAAGCTCCGCAAGTACAGGGAGAACAAGCAAACTCCTGACAGAAACATCTTTCCTGAGCCCAGGATTCAAACCCAGGACCCTCTTGCTGTGAGGTGGACATGATAACCACTACACCACTGTGCCACTCCGTGTCAAGTGAAGATGAATGTTTCTGTTTGTAAAATTGTTTCATTAATGTAAATGTTTATATTTGTTTATCGCTAATTTTGTTTACAGACTTTTATATCTGAGCTTCTAATAAAATTAAATATAAAATAAAATAAAGTTGTTTTACTGAACTAAGAGAACAGACACCATTATTATGCGTATGATGTCTATAGCTAACTCATTCGCGCACAAACACGCCGACACAGACGGAGGGATGGCCGGTTCCATTTTTTTTTTACCATGAAGAGTGGATAATCAGGAGTGTGTGTGGTGTAATTAGGGCATGCTTGTTATTTTAAGGTTTAGGGAACACAGTAATTACACTCTCTCACTTTCACTCTTAGACGGAGACAGAGGGAGGGACGGAAAGATGAAGAGACACTGATTGGAGGCGTTTTCACGTTAAAGTAAATACGTTGCATCACTGTAGTTTGCTACTTTACAACTGCATTAACTCATTTCTCATAAACACACACTTGTACAAACTTGTTTAAGAAAAACACAACTCTGTTCCCCTCATTATGAAAACTTCTTTTCAGAAACTTGTGCATATATATATATATATCATCATTAGAGCTGAAATTCCTATATACGTCGATGTCTCTTCACGAGGAAGTGTGTTTTAGTTTATATACACCGTATATATATTTATACCCCAGTGTGTTAAATTCCCGAATCAGATTTCCAAAGGTTCCAGCTATAATATAAACCTCAGAATTTCTAATATGTCATTGATTCCAAAGTAACAGCTCATATAGGGGATACAATGCTTATTACAAGATATGTCATTGTCGCGGGTGGGCGGAGCTAAAAGCTTAAAATGTTCTACAAATTTCCAGATAACAGGTTTGTCACATTTGGACAAAAGTTCGATGGAAACTGTTTAGATTTTGTCCACGCACGACCTAACTAGTTGAGAGAAATACAGTACATCATAGCATGATTGGGAAGTGGGCAGAGCTTAAATCTTTTGACATAACCTTCTTGCTATGTTTGCAATAATACAAACATCACAAGTAAACAAGACCTCAAAAACAATGTTGGTTTCCATGATTTTGTCCTTAAATGATCTACATGTTGGCTAATCAGCGATTTGTGAGATGATGTGATTGTGTAGTGGGCGGAGTTTAAAGCCTTCAGAGTTTAAAGTTGCTATCTAAAATATTAGATACTGTGGTAGTCGCAAATGAACAAAAACTCTGTAGAGAAATATTTATAACTGTGTTTTTGTCCATTTTAAACTAAATCGGAAAGTTTCAGAGTAATATGTCATGGCGTGATAGTGAAGTAGATAGTCCTAATGCCTGGGATTCAACCTTAAAGGTGCTGATTCCTATTGATGCAGTGTTTCCATGGTTTTGTCCACTCATGACCTAAAGTTTCTAATGAGAGATATACTGTGTGATCTACTTGTAAAATAGGTGGGGCTTAAAGTCTTCTATCAATAAGATTGATAATGTGATAGTAGACAGAAAATGGATAAAAACACAGAAGTATTTTTCCCCATTCATCACCATCACATAACCTGAAAATTGGGAACATTTCAAATATACTGTATTTATGACATGATGTGATTGTAAAATGAGTGGAGCTTAAGGCATTTGTCAAGATAGTTAGTTAGATAATTAGATAGTTTTTAGCAGTGGTGATGCAATAGGAAACTGATTATCTCAGTAATTTTGTCTACTCAAGACCACTGTATTACTGGAAAGTTAGCAACTTTATGGTGGAGCTTAAGGCCCTTATGTTTAAGTTTCCAATGCTCAGACAACTTAAATAGATGCAACTGGATAAACACTTATGTGGTAACTTTTCAGAGATATGAGATGATATGATATGATTTGATTGCAAAGTGGGTGGAGCTTGAAGCATTTTTTAATGAAAAAAAACAAAAAACAAAAAACAAAACACTGAAATAATCATTCATTCATTCACTGAAATGCTTAATCATATTGTGGTCTCTGAGCAAAGGTGGGGTACATACTGAACAGTTTACCAGTCCATTGCAGGGCAACACACAGACACACACAAACAAACAGACCCCAAATAATTGTGTTTCCTTTGTATATATTTTCCATATTTTACTTATTGTTGCTTTTACCCCAAAAATTACAATTAACTAAAATCTAGATAACTCTGGCAGTAATGATTTATGACATCCATACATGCATAAATGCAATCAATCAATAAATAAATACATGTTGTATCTCATTTAAATTTTAAATCTCTTCTCTTCTATCACTTGCCTTCATGATTTTTCTTCCTTGTGAAACTCTTCTAATAAACAAAAATGTTCATGAAATAATAAAACATTATGGTATTATTGATATTCAAATATTTAACATTTGATTTCAGACACTGATTTATTTATCCTTATAATGCTAATAAATAAAAACCTATCTAACTGACATCATAAACTCACACACACACACACACACACACACACACACACACACACACACACACACACACACACACACACACACAAACCACTTTCCCTCATGTTCCTAGAAACCCAAACTTGTCCCCACCACAGCCCTGAACTTTCTTTTCAACACGGTTTTGACAGTTAGCATTCTGAGAAGCTAATTACACCCTACAAACTCTCCTCGCCCTCCTACACCAGCACACACACTTCCCACACACACTTCCCACGCACACCCACAAACACACACACTTCACTGGTCATAAAGCTACACTCGACTCGAAAAACAAACAAACAAAAAAACGTTCTTTAGAATGCTAACGTGGTTAACGATGACTAAAAACCCTTAGAGACGTATTACTTATACTGATTAGCCATAGTTTGCTATGTTAGAATTTTATTTTGTATGAACACCTAGACAGCTAAATATCCTTCAGTTTTTTTTACTAATGTTTATATTGCTTACTCATCCTTCACTCTTAATCATATGATAACTTTACACAATTGTGTTCTTATTTATTATTATGTTCAGCTAGCTGTATGCAGGTATATTCATGCTAACTGATTGTTTATTGGGTGACACTGTGGTGTTGTGGTAAGCACATCTGCCTCACAGTAGGAAGGTTCTGGGTTCGAGTCCCAGGGTCGGCAAGGGCGTTTCTGTGTGGAGTTTGCATGCTCTTGCTGTGCTTGCATGGGTTTTCTCCAGTTATCCCGGTTTTCTCCCAGAGTCCAAAGACATGCGCATTAGGCTAATTGGTTGTTCCAAATTGTGCCTAGGTGTGAGCTTGAATGATTGTGTAAGTGTTGGCCCTGCAATGGTCTGCCTTTGCCTGATGTCTGCTGAGATCCATGCCTCCCTGAGACCCTAGTAGGATTGAGTGGTTTGGCAAATAAATGCAAGAATAAACGACTACTTTTGTGACAAAGTCTGTGATAAATCTGTCATTTATCATATTAGCATTTTTTTAGGTGAAGCGTTTAACAAAATTCCCTCCTAGCATGATGCCAATAATGCTGCATAGTTCATTTTCAGGTACATTCTTGGTTCAGTATGTTAGCATGTATGTCATTCATTCATGTATAAGTAATATGTTACATTTATATTTTTAATTAAATATTGTAGCTATGTAGTTGCAACAGGAACATTTATTTGTGTCCAGCTAGCATGATGCTAATGTGTGTTCCCACAAGCTAATCATCTCTATTGTATTCTTTGCCACATTAGCAAGCATTAATTAATACCTATGCATTTGTATTTGGAACTTGTGTTCCTTACTACAAAGGTGTCATGACTACCAACTACATGTGTTAATACCAACTAAAGATTCCTGTTTACTTTCATTAGTTTTTAAAAACATTTTTTTCATTTGTTTGTTTGTTTTTGTTTTGTTTTTTTTTTAGAATTATGGGTTTTTCGAATTCCTAAAATGTTAAATTAACTCCTCTGGTGTTTTCTTTGTGTCCTGTTAGCATGAGACTAGTTTGATTTTACTTCATTGGTCATTATCAACAACTAAAACAGTAAAGGCTAAAGCTGAACTCCGCGATTTCAGTTTTCTTCCATATTTATTCACACCCAGTTAGCATGATGCAATGTAATACTTCCTATTTACGTTTAAATTTACAGTGTAATTAGCTTGATGCTAATGTGATCCTTTTCGGTTTCATGATTTAGCATTTTTTAAATAAGTATTAAACAGTGTTGAATGAACATTGTATTTAGTTAGCCTCAGGCTAATCAGACCACTCTGGGCTTATTTCCTATCCATTCTTTTTGTTCACATTGTTTTTGGATGAAGTATTGCCTGAAGGTCAAGCTTAGCCAGCACATAATTATAGGGGAGGATTGAGACAGCACACGCATCGCCAGCCGCCAGACTCCATGTCGGCCATCATGCTCGGTTTGCCATCGGGTCAGCCGTCGGTCACACACTCATCCTGAGGTCAGACTCACAGACTTGTAGGCTGCTCCTAAAAAAACTCTGAAAGAAATTAAACGAACTGCTCGGGGTTAAAAAAAAAAAAGTGATGAATATTTACATGAACACAGGTTTATGTTTTTGCACTAACTCCCATTTGAATAGGGGAGCACTTTTTATCCATTCATTCATTCATTCATTTACTGAAGCGTTTAATCCTACCACGGTCATGGGGAAGCTGGAGCCTATCTCAGCCGACTCTGGGAGAAAGCAGATATGAACAGCTCTCCAGTCCATTGCAGGGCAACACACACACACACACACACACACACCCACAGACACACATACACACCTAGAGGCAATCTGGAAAAGGTAATTCGCCTAATCTGCATGTCATTGGACTGTGGGAGGAAACTGGAGTACCTGGAGGAAACCCATGCAAACACCTGGAGAACAAGCAAACTCCTGACAGAAACACCCTTGCCAAGCCTAGGACTCGAGCCCTGGACCTTTTTGCTATGAGGATGACCTGCAAACCACCACACCACAGTACCACTCTAGTACAGTCTTTATGCTAGGTTTTATACTAGTCATTGCTTCTGAAAAGACTGATGAAATGACCCACAATTTATATATATATATATATATATATATATATACACACAAATCTGGTGTAAAAAAAAATTAATTTAGCATTGTGGCATTGTGTACTACTGCTGTAACATGCTACAATGGCAAAAGTAACTTAACTTTTCTTTGCTATTTTCAATTTTCCCAAAAATGCAGCCAGTCCTTGAACACTTTAATTAGGAAGTTAGTCCAAAACACTTTGAGGCAGTTAACTTTTAAAAATGTTCTTTTTTGGCACTTTTTACACATGATAAGTTGATCCTTAAATTCGACAGCAAACTACAAAAGTTAGAAAATATGTCCCCCTCAAGCTAATTAGCCTTTAGACATTTTTTTTTTTGCTCTTGGGTGATATCGACTTTTCAGGAAAATCCTACAAATCCCTAAACTGCTGGAACTCACGCTCAGACCGAGATGGGGAATGATTTCTTTTCCACTGTGGTCTCGACAAAGCAAACACTCGCCTGCCTGTGTGAGTTTTTCTCCCCCGCTAGTCTTCTCTTCTCGGACAGAGGGTCTCTAGTATAAACACTGCTTAGCCTTGGGAAATGGCCATCGCAAACAAAATCTCGCTCGCTCTGTCTATCCTCATGTCTCTCGTCCACTCACAGCGGAAGGAAGACGCTGATTGAGGGCCATTAACAGGATGACGGGGGAGAGATGTCATCGTTATCGGTGTGCGCTGCTGTGGTTTGTTAGTATCTTAAACTATTGGACGCATTGTTTACATGCTGTACAATCATGATACGTGTGTGTACTAGGGTCATGAGGAGCCTGGAGCCTATTTCAGCCGGCTCTGGGTGGAGGTGGGGTACTCACACCTAGAGGCAATTCAGAGCAGCCAGTTAGTCTACTGTGCATGTCTTTGGACTGTTGAAGGAACCCGGGGTACCAGGAGGAAACCCACACAAGCACGGAGAGAACACACAAACTCTACACCCTCACCGAACCTGGGATTCAGACCAAGGACCCTGCTATGAGGCAGACATGCTAACCACTACGCAACCATGCCACTTCTATCAGAAATATGATACTGAAAATAGCATAGGGACAGAGAGCAACTCACTCAATGATGTCATACTAATCAAAGTAGACAAGACAGCAATCAGGGAGACACAAGCACACACACTAGAAGAATGTACTGTCAGTGGACTTGATACTAGAAGGAAACGTCCCACTCAGAGCAGTGTGCGGTGTGTGGAGTTTGTTCCTGGCTTATCAGGTGTCAAGTCACGTCAAGTCTCTTGGGCTTTTATTGTCATTCCTCTACATAGCTTGTATACCTTGGAACGAAATGTCATTCCTTCAGGACCATGGTGCAACACGGAACAGTACACAAGAGTGACGAGAGTCCAGGACAAATGTTACACAGAACAGGAGAATAAACACCCAGGACATGGGCTGTAAATTGTAGGTTTGGTAGTGAAACAGAGGTAGGTATATCTCCTCCATAAAGTTCCTTAAAACATTCCGTAACACGTCTGATGCAAACACGAAGTGGTGTAGCGACAGTAAACATATCTGGAGCAGCAGTTGGTATATCTGTACCACAAAGTTCTACAAAGTTCCACAAGTATATTTGTTCCATACAGTTCTGTAAGTGAGCTGCACCTTGTCTTCCTATACATTCATGACTGAAGTACCCTTGAGCAAGGCACCTAACCCCCAGCTGCTCTCTGGGCGCCACTGCTCCAAGTGTGTGCCCAATATTTGTGTGCCCAATATTTGTGTGTGTGTGTGTGTGTGTGCGCTCACTTTGGATGGACTAAATGCAGAAGTCAAAATTTCCCTTCTGGGATTAATACAGCATAAAAAATAATAAGTAGTTTATTTATAAGACATGGTGTATATGTGTGTCTGTGGGAGTGTGTGTGGGAGTGTGTGTGTGTGTGTGTCTTTCAGAGATGAAGCTTGTTCTGAGTGGTAAATTGGAAGCAGGCTGCAGAGGAGGACGGAAGCAAGTTCGCAACCCACCGCACATACACACACACACACACACCTACACAGGGAACAGCCCAGCTCCTTCTGTGCCCCAGCCAAAGCCCTGCGGTTACACCAGCTTGTCCGTCCTCACACACGCCTCTACATGAATGTGTGTAAGAGACACTGACGCTTCTCTGTTATAAAGTTTACAAAAGTCTGATTCTGTAACTGAAAACTCGTTCCTCTGTTATGTAAAGCTTATTATTTGAGGTTTAGTCTTAAATGTAAATTTACAGAAACTCAGGAGCAAAAATAAAGATTAGAATCTTTTTATTCCTGGACTAGCTGGGTTTTTTTCTTGAAGCTACATTAATTTATTTTTTTTTTTTAATGAATAACATGATTCACAATATTTTGAGGTTGGAAACATTACCAAGCTTCTGATTAAAGTGATACTGCAGACCTGCTAACCTGCTAACCATTTTGCAAAGACCTACTTTTCCTGCTCGCAGTTATGAAAGCCCCGCCCCTTTTCCTATCCCACTTGTAAAAAGCCCAGCATCTTCCCTCATTTGGTTATTACATGGCTCTTTTCTCGACACAATTTTATTTATCTAAAAACATGCTGATGTACCTGATTGTTAAATAAAACTTTTCTATCGATCATTCAGTGATTGAGCAATGAGCTGTTGCCATAGAAACACTAATGTGTTAGAAGTTCCCATTGTCGATTATTTAAAACAAACAGCTAGACTGTCTTGTTAGTGCTATCATGCAAAATATTTAAAGGATACAATTTTTTTAACGTTCTGTGTTACGAGGCTGATAATTGAATCAGTTGATCGAATCGTCATTTTGGTGTGTAGAGGAAGCCCTGTAAGTGATAGCATGCACCTTAAAGGTGATTTAATAAGCATATGGAAAAGAATTGACTTCGCATATGAAAATAGGTGATATACATTGTAAAATAAAGATTTAGATACTGGTAGATATCTCTTTTGATAGGTATCGGAGGCTTGTGTTATAAGAGTACCGCGGCTCCTTTAAGGGCTTAATAAAACAAATAAATAATTCTCCCATGTTTCCTGACTACGGTCTGGAGCAAAAGAAGGAAAGGTTGACACTGAGTTTTCTTTTCACCACCTTTTGCTCACTGATTTCTACCTTCAACTGTATCCTCAGTCTAGTGAGTTTCATTATCTAATTAATGAGTTCATCTTCCATGCACCCGTTAAGTTGCCATACTTTGTCAGATTGTCAGATTGTGTGTTGCTTATTCTGTGCAAATCTGAGCAGTAGTGTATGAGCCTCTATTTTTATTTTTATTTATTTATTTATTTTTTGTGGAGCTTTAAAAAATAAGGATGCCGTGTAGGACGTCACCATTTCCACGGGGAGAAAACCATCTTCAGGGTGTGTGTGTGGGTGTGTGTGTGTGTGTGTGTGTGTTGAATTATCCAACCCCAGTAAAAAGGTAAGTACAGGCTGGTGCTGTTCCAAGCTTCACCTTGTGTAATAGGGAGTGAAAGGGGAATGTGCTTAGCTGTGCCTCCTAAGCAAAATCCCCAAATAACCACAGCCAAGTGTCATCTAGAGGCCTTATAGAGCTCGATGCATATCTTTGACACACACACACACACACACACACACACAGAGGTATTGATCTGGATTGATTTCTTGACCCACACTTGAACTTTGATCTCTTTTTTGACAGAAACGAAGCTCCATCATCAACCTCTATTTTTTTTTTTTTTAATTGAAATGTAAATGAGGACGTAACCCCCGAGTGTGTATCCCAAATTTACAGTATGAAAAGTCAACGTTGTCATAAAGTACCCTTCACTGATTGGTAGAGGAGGTGAATACAAGTGTACATTTATTATTTCCTCTTTACAAAAAAAAATAAAAAAATGAAACATGAAACTAAGCTAGAAGCAGTGTGTAAAGTTCTGAGGGTGGGATCCCCCAGGGTCGTAATGCCCATTTCTATGACATCATCACAGACTGTGTCTGTGACAGAGAGATAATGGGTGCATCCCAACACCCTTAAATTGCATCCTTGTTTCCTTCACTTGGGTCTCATCTTTGTGTTTTAGTCCCTCCCACTGAGAAGAGACGCGAGGAAACGATGTGAGGGGTGTGGAATCGAAGAAATGTGTTTCAAGAGAAATGAGACATGCTGCTTTTTATGACGGTGGCACAGTTGACCTGCGACATAAAAGCAAACGATGCTATATAAGGGGCCGGATATTTATACGTTCGCGTGCAGCTCTTCTGACAGGGGTTCTCTCATGTATTCTCGATCTTCATTCCTCGATCCACAAATATGAGAATTGGGATAGCTGGCAAAGATGGCGGATCAGAACTTCCTGTCCAAGCGAGAATCATGTAAGGGTTTTGAGAAGCACTCAGAGAAACAAAGAGGTAGAGCGACTTGAAGTGTAGCCACCAGGGAGCTTCGATAAGTGATCTGAGCAATTCATCTGACATCCCACACTGAGGAGCAATCATTCATTCATTCATTCTTCTAGTCACTCATTTGCTGAACCACTTAACCCTACTAAGTCCATCACCAGTCCATAACATGGCCAACACACACACAACCATTCACACTTGCACTCACACCTAGGGGCAATTTGGGACAGCCATTTAGTCTAATGTGCATGTCTTTGGACAACGGGGTATCCGGAGGAAACCCATGCAAGCACAGGGAGAGCATGCAAACTCCACACAGAAACACCCTCGCCAAGCCTACAACTCAAACTCTTGACCTGACAGAAACTTTTACAGAGATCATTGTAGTGACTTGTAGAAGGAAAAAAGATCCTTAGAAAAATTTAAGAAATAAAAAAGATAATTCAATTTAATTTAAGGTAAAGTCTTTTTTCTCCTTAAGCCTGTAGTACATTAATTTCATGAAGTCATTTAACTCAAAATTATTTAACATCTCATGAAAAAACCTGACATTGCCAATGTGTGTTAGCGCCCAGAGCTAAATCATGCTAATACCTGAATAATACCACAAACAGTTACAGTATTTAGGGTAGATTTGATGTGTAGGTGTTTTGATAAACTTAGTTAGATTAAAACAAACGAACACACACACTGTTTGTGTTCATGGATCACTGAACTTATTTATGTGTAATACTCAATGGGGAGCGTCGCCAGGGAACAGCGTATGTAAACAACGCACAACGCATCGCATTGCCAGAGCGCACGCGCACACACACACACACACACACGCATTCTCAGCCTCTCTGAATTACGAGCCGTTCTGTCTGCACTCAGGGGAATTTAAGAATGCACACATTCAAGAGAAACGCACAAGACTGTTTTACGCCTTGAAGAAGCTTAACGAGATAAACGGCCTTGTTCACATTAACATACAACGAGACGCATGACGCACGTTCCCAGTGGAGACCACGTTACACAAGAGCACAATAACTTTTCAGAAAGGAGGCTATTTAAAATGATTTAAAATGTTTGTTTTTCTTCAAGCTATTTTTCCCAAGTCGTAAATTAAACGTGAGGTCAGGAGTTAGCAAGGTTTTTACCGCTAGCTTAAAATGAAATGAAGAATGATTTCTTAAAATTAAAATTTACTAGGGTTTTTTGTTTGTTTTGTGTGACTTTTTGTACTAAAAACTAAAATTATTATTAAATAATATTAATTATTACCTATAACTGCAAATTTTACATAAAACATTGATTAAATGCAGTTTTCAAAAAGCAATAAATAAATAAATACAGCTAGAAAAAAACAGTGCCAAACTGAAACTAATAATTTAAAAAGGTAAATTCTTTTTTTAAATAATTGTTTTAAAAGAAAAATTTTTTATCAAAAACATATTATATTTTATAGTTTATTTAAATTATAATTTAAAGTTGATATGATAAGTAACTCACAAATAATAAAAAAAGACAGACACTCGCATTAAAGTAAACATGCTACGCTAAAGTAGTGTTATAATAAACCTAGCATTACACAACCACATTACATTATGGAAACAAGGCCAACTCTTGAACTTACATTATGCTAAAGTTGCTAACTCACATGCTAATTCATGAGCTGCAACACTGTGAAGCTAACATGAATTATAAATTATCATTAGCATAAACAACTCCCTTAATCCTGAGGTATTAACAGAAATTTAAATGCTTGACGCACAGTTATGCTGTGTTCTATTCTAACTTGGGTGTGTCGTGTACTGAAGTGGGTGTCCTGTGTACTGGAGTGGGGGTGTCATGTACTGAAGTGGGTGTCTCGTGTACTGATCAGCACCTACTGAAGTGGGTGTGCCATGTACTGGAGAGGGTGTGTCATGTACTGAAGTGGGTGTGTCATGTACTGGATTGGGTGTGTCATGTACTGAAGTGGGTGTCTCATGTACTGATGAGCACCTACTGAAGTGGGTGTCTCATGTACTGAAGTGGGTGTGTCATGTACTAAAGTGGGTGTGTCATGTACTGAAGAGGGTGCCTCATGTACTGAAATGGGTGAGTCATGTACTGAAGTGGGTGTCTCGTGTACTGATGTGGGTGTCTCATGTACAGAAGTGGGTGTCTCATGTACTGAAGTGGATGTGTCATGTACTGAAGTGGGTGTCTCATGTACTGAAGTGGGTGTGTCATGTACTAAAGTGGGTGTGTCATGTACTGAAGTGGGTGTCTCGTGTACTGAAGTGGGTGTCTCATGTACTGAAGTGGGTGTGCCCTGTTGTCTGTGAGACTCCAGACAGACTGTTCTCACTCAGAAGGTTGGATAAACCTCACCATTTCCCCCGTGCCCATATGAGCAAATAAGGGCTATAGAAAGGACTAATCGCAGCACATCAACACTGAAGGTGAAGGTCTCCTGAAAACGTCACAATTCATGACGGATTAATCTGCTGTGTTTGTTCCGAAAGCCCGAGAACATCAAAGCTTTTCTTTGAGGCGTCCATTTTGCTTTTCTGACTTTGTGTACTGGAACTTGGATGTGATTTCATTCTTAGCCCTGATTTCCCACTTCCAAGTTAAATAGAACATGGCGTAAGACACACACACACAAACACACACACACACACACACACAATTTGGAAGTCTTTTAAATATGGACGTTGATTTTCCACTTTATAAGTTACTGAAGGTGTAATTTCTAGTAAAATGCCCACACAGTGTATTAAGTTTATACACACACACGCACACACTCACACGATATTAACAGAACACATTCATCTAACAGCCAGGAGCTGGAAGTGGTTCAGAGAACAAAAGCAAAAAAAAATTGACACAAAACATTTTTCTAGCAACGAGAATAGAAACAGGACGGGAAATAAATGATCACTTTCCAGAGCGTAATCCATTACTCCGAAAGCCAAGGGACGAGTTCCTAAGGCGACTGTGGCGTTCTGAGTTTCGGAAAGCTGGCGGAGGCTGACGCTTCTCACGCAGCCTGTAATCATCCATAATGGAAGAGCATGTTACGTATTTATTACATCACAGATTTGCGATAAATTACTTCTGTCGAATAAACACCACAGAAGGTGTGACTCAGAGGCCATACTGGAAAAGAACCCCAAGTTTAAGTGGGCATGTCTTAAATGCAATTGATGAAAATGTGGGCGTGTCTTTCTGTTTAGATTGGACATAAAAATAGCTGTGATTGGGTATGTTTTAAAGGGATCAGGATGTGTGCGTGTCTTAGACTCAAAATCTAAAAGCAAAGCAGCACTGAGTGGGTGTGTCTTACAAGTAATATATCAGAATGTGGGCGTGTCTGATTCGTAATATGAAAGCAAAGCAACACTGAGTGGGTGAGTCCTACAGGGAATCGATGGGGCATGTTTTTATGTGTATATCGGAATTAAGAACAGCTCCGGATGAAAAGATCTGAATGTGGGCGTGTCAAAAATATAGACTCACACCACATAGTGGGTGTGTCTTAAGGCAATAGATGAGAATGTGGGTGTATCTATAACTCAAAATATGCAATTACAGCCATAATGAGTGGGCGTGTCATTGAGTCAATACGTATGTATTTATGTAATGGTAAAGAAATGGGGTATTTTTACATTGTAGTTTCCATAGTCTTGGTTTTTACACCAATTTGGGCTAGTTTCGGAACAAGGCCGTAGGTAGAGGAAGTAAGGCCCCTAGTGTGTTTTAGGATGATTTTAAAATACTACTAAGCAATATTTAAGAATAGTATAAAAATCATTTATTAATTATTTTAAAATTATTTCATGTAATCTTCTTTTTATCAAACCTGGCAACCCTGTTTGATTGATCGTTAGGTTTTACTGGTCAAATAGGTTACATCGCATGAGACCTGACATATGTGGATTAGTCACATGTTCGTCACCACCAAAAAAGGAAGAGCTTAAAATTGACTTTCACAACATCGACCATCTTACGCTCGACGCTTGTGAAGATCACGTTCATGTTACACAATCCGAAAGGGAAGCACTTTTTTCAAGTTCCTCCATAATGTGCAAAATTCTGGTTCTGGCCAGCTTTCTCTGACACCTTGGACTGGCAATTACACTGCTCGATACATAGTATTGGCATCCTCGCTACAGTAACCCCAGATGGTGGTAAATTTTCAGTGCATGATAAACACGTGCAGGTAAATGGCGTCTAATAAACCGGTGCCTATTTGCATGCTAGCTTGATTAGCCACGTTGCAACAGTGCCAAAAATAAGGAAGAAACCTTTTTACACAAAGCATAAATTCCTAGGGGTGATGACTAGTGAAAAAATGGAAACTACAAAGTCCTAAAAAATATTTCTTTTGACATTTTAAGCATTTCCTTCTTTTCTAAAGTGTGACTTTTCTTTTAGCTCTTGAGTCACACAGCTCTGATTTTCCTCAAGTAATATGATGTCAGGACACGGTCCACCTTATGGAAATCATTTTAAAGACTTTTTTGATGCCCCTGTAAAACTAAGTTGCCTGTTCCGTCCTTCCATCATTCTGCTTATGGCAGGGGAATCTATGTACCATGGACATGTTCTGGTTATAATAGACCTAATTAAACCTGAATACTTACAGTACCCTTTTTTAAAAAAGTATTTGCCCCTCCTGAATTTTCCTATTTTTAAATATTTGCCAAATTAAGTGGTTTCAGATCCTCAATATATAAAATGGTATATAAAGTCTTACAAAACACCGATTTCTTTTGATCATGCTGTAGTGTGCTGCTTTCGAAAAGCCGCACAAAGCTTTTTGATTTACCGATCTATCTCCGCTCCAACCCACACCTGTGGTCATGAGATTTGGGTAGTGGCCGAAAAAACGAGATTGTGGATACAAGTTGCCAAAATGAGTTTCCTTCCTGGTGTCAGGGCTGAGCCTTAGAGACAGGGTGAAGAGCTGAGGGTAGAGCTTCTGGTCCTCTTCATTGAAAGAAGTAATTTGTGGTGGTTCAGGTGTCTGATTAGGATGCCTCCTGCTCGCCTCCCTTTAGAGGTGTTCCAGGGCACGTCCAATTGGGAGGAGGCCCTGAGGCAGACCCAGAAATCGTTGGAGGGATTATTTATATCCCTTCTGGTCTGGTAACACATTGGGATCCTTAAGGAGGAGCTAGAGATCTTTAATCCTACATTCTACATAGATTCTACATACACATGCAGGTGATGTTTGGGTTCATGTCTGGGTTTTGTCTCCTCTAAACATTATAATTTTATAATTTAATTTTAATATTAAAAATTACATTCAGTTGGTTGATTGAGTAACTAAAGGGGCTGGAATACTTTTGCACAAGCAGCCAATTGGCTTTGGCTGTTTTTGTTCTCCAGTGAACATTGAAATGAGGAAATCTTTTTCTCTCCAGAGCAAGAGTGTGAAGTGAAATTCACACTTTGGTTGTTTACTAAAAAAAGAAAAATATGTAAGTAAAACACCAATAAAATATACAGCCGGTCCTTTGTCTGATGCTCCTTAAACTCGAAGAGCTCATGAGAAAGACGTTTCCAGACGTGTTTCTCAACACTGTGGTTTGGTGTACGTATTTAATCTACATCATTACTCATGCAAGGATGAATCAGAACCCAGTTCACTATCAAAACCTCCAGTGACAATACACTCGACTACGCACATGCAGAAGTTCAATTCTTCCTTCTTTCTTCAGAGTTTTGGATGAGACTGAGATCATCCTGAGTTCTTGTATTCCCTGAGCACAGTGAAGGATTTTACACTCCAGCACGGAGAACAGAACTCAGGGTTTATACGGGGAGGCATTATTTACTAACCACATTTTTACTTCAACATTACACTGTACATACAGATCATCTCTAAAAAACAAACAAATAAAAAAACCCAGGATAAATCAACATACCTTCTTAAATTCGGATCTTCAAGAAGGGTAACATGGTAGTGTAGTGGTTAGCATGTCTGCCTTACAGCAAGAAGGTCCTGGGTCCAAGTCCTGGCTCTGCGAGGGTGTTTCCGTGTGGAGTTAGCATGTTCTCCCCATGCTTACATGGGTACTCTGGTTTCCTCCTACAGTACAAAGACATACAGATTAGGCTAATTGGCTGTTCCAAATTGCACCTATGTGTGAATGGTTGTGGGTGTGTTGGCCCTGCAGTGAACTGGTGAGATCTTCAGGGTATTCCCAGAGTTGGGGGAGATAGGCTCCGGCATTCTTGTCACCCTAGTAGGATTAAGCTCTTCAGCAAATTAATGACTGAATGAGATATATATATATATATATAAAAAAAATTTTAATATATATATATATACATATATATATATATATATATATATATATTAAAAAAAATTTTCTCTGCAGCTTGTTAGGAAGTCAGGGTCAGAAACGATATGGCCCCCTGGAGCTGAAAGGGTTAAGTGCCATACTCAAGGACACAACAGTGGCAGAATAGTAGTGCTGGGACTTGAACCCCTGACCTTCTCTCCAAGAGCCCAGAGCCTTAACCACTGAATCACCACCATCCCCATTACAGCATGGCAGGCAGGCAGGCAGGCTTTACAATAAAGTAAAAATTAAACTTTACAATAAAGTAAAAATGTCACTACATTGTCACTTTTCAAGAAAATGATGTGAATGTGAAAGAGATGTGAGTAAGTGTGTGTGTGTGTGTGTTTCTCTGCTGATTCTGTGAAATCTCTGAATCTTTCTTTATAATACAGCTACAGATTTATTCCCGGAACAATCTTTCATTCGACACACACTCTGCACTCTGCACATGCGTTCTGAAGAAACCATGTGACCAGCGAAAGCCACTGTAAATCTCCGGTGATATTAAAGAGACACCTTTAAGAAAAGAAATGTCAGTCTGGACATCAGTCATGTGCAGTGTGTGTGTGTGTGTGTGTGTGTGTGCGCGCGTGTGTGTGTGTGTGTGTGTGTGTGTGTGTGTGTGTGTGTGTGTG
>JAOUQZ010000017.1:773890-791296 GCA_028564935.1 Neosilurus hyrtlii | reverse complement strand
TAAACACACACACACACACACACACACACACACACACACACACACACACAACCATCTCATTACTGTTATCTACTGATTAACACAGAGATCGCTGCGCTTTTCTCGGAAGTGAGCACTCAACAGCGAGCTTCCCATTAGCATTACCCAGACTCCCCTGCAGCTTGGTGGAGTCCATTAAGGCCGACGCATAGCTGTAAATGGCCTGCGAGAGTAGAACGTTTATCCATGACGAGTACTTAATAAAGCGGCGAGCCAAGGGAGGAAGAGAGATCGCCATTGTTTTGTTTTACTTTGTGTTAGCATGTTTTGTTTAGCTGACTCTCTCTCTCTCTCTTTCTCTCTCTCTCTTTCTCTCTTCTTTTCTTTAAAGAAAGCTTTTCAGTTGTCCTAATTACATGTCGGTGAATGCTGCCCTGCTCTGAGGATAAATATTAGCCGTTTTGTTTGTAAATAGGTGATGTATGGCGCCCATATCCTGCTCTGATGAATGCTTTTTAAAAATTTCCTCTCTTTTATCAGTTGGCTAACAAACTCATGTATCACTGCCACCTCGGCCCGCAGGCCACATAAATTAGACAAGTTGCTCCTATCTGTGTTCTCTTGTTTTAAACATTCTCCTGATCTCTCTTTTTGTTCACTTTCTTTCTCTCTTTTCCATCCCTCCTCCTTGTTCATTGTTGAAGCCACATTTGTAGAGCAGCACTTTAAAATATGAGCAACATCTAGTGCATTACAATGAGACATTTTTTTCTTAACAGACTCTCCCTCAGTCACCAAAAAACACCAGAATTTCCCCCACAGTGATGTGAAGCACTGGTCTCTACCTACGCAAAGACTTTGGTTGGTAAGTTGTTGCCAGTAAAGTTGGGAGGTTTTTGTGGTTTTCTTTGTTTTGCCTTTCCTCAGGTTGTCGTCATCAGTCTTTATCCTCCTTGACCTTTTAAAAGAGTCAACAAAAAGACTCTTGGGATTCAAGGCACAGCTTGGACGTTCTTTGCTTTCTACATGAAGGGCTGTCATATCAGGTGACGTGAAAGGGCTCTTGATCTGTTCTTTGCAGACTCTTCACTGGCGTCCCAAAAGTCTCAGTACTTGGTCCTCATTTATTCTCCCTCTATATCATTCATCAGCAGCCCTGAGATCTTCCTTTCTGCAGGCTCTCCAACAAAATTATATTACATTTCTTTTTGCTGATCGAGAGCTTAAAGTCAATAATTAGATGGTTCGGGTTGGAGCCAAGTCTTCAGCGAGGTAGAGATCCAGGGATAGGGTTGGTGATCACTGCTCTATAGTTCTGTTCTTTTTGCACGGTTATATGAATATGTCATAGATGTCTGAAGAATGGAGTCACTGGCAGTCTTCCTGCTGTCACAGATGTCAGATAAGGCAGTGCAAATCCTTACATATTGTTGCTGCAGGATCTAGACACTGGAGGATCATCTCAGTCAGTTAAGGGGAAAAAAGTCACTGTGCATGAAAGCTCTTATTGAGAATCAGAAGGGACAGTACCTCTTGAGATCATCAAGTGATAATGGAATGTTGTTTTATGAACATCTTTAAGAAATAGTGCTGGTTTCAAGATAGGTTGAGAGGAAGCTCTGAAGCCACTTCATGGAGTCAGACCTCACAGGAACTCAGGCTGGAGGTGTAGCACTTTATGTTTTTTGAAGGCCGTGAAGATCTCCACTAACTTGTCAAGAAATAATGGGTGTGATGGGGGCTGGGCTATGGTAGGGCATTGATCAAGGTGTGGCCTTTCCACCTGCCAATGTTGACCATAACTGCATTAATGGTACGGCTACTGCTGATAGGACTTTTAAATGTGCTTCAGTTTGAGTGGTTCCAAAAGCCACACTGCTGACTTTGCTGACTGGTTTATTTTTTCCCCCTAAACATCCAGGAGCATACTAATCTTGAGCGAAGTGAATGATTGTTGGTCTTCCCAGTTGCTTTGTAGAGATCATCACATGCTTGATCTCAGCATGGAACATTTGGGTTTCTTCAGCCTCCAGGGATGAAGCGCCTGTTGAAGCAAAATAAAGCAAAGCAGACTTCAGTTATGTTGGGAAAAGGGTCAGGTGAGCATATGGAGTTCTTCAGTCCAGTGGCTCCTGAAAGACCATTCTAGTTTATATTTTGGTCCATTCTGGTGGCTCTTATGGTACTTATACTGTTCAAAAGATGGGCTCCCGAGTGGCACATTGACAAGGTCGACAAGTGACTAGAGACCTGGTGATTGCAGGTTTGAATACAGATTGATGGTACAGTTATCTGAGGCCAGGGGTCCATGGAAGCTACAGTAAATAGCCAAACTCTCATGGGTGGGAGGAATGGCATACGCTTGCCTCCCTGTCACCTATAGTGATCATCAGCGAAACATGGGTGTCTGTAAGCTCATTCATACAAGAAGGCAGATAGTGCTTTTCCAAGTGTTTTTGGCTGCCTCTGGTTGCGCATAGATAGCAGTTCATAAAGATGCGGGTGGTAGCATCACAAAGGGCTTACACTCCTCCCTGGTTGCAACCCATGTTACACCCCTCCCTGGTGGGTAGTAGTCATGTGGTAGGGGGACAATACTGTGACTGATCAAGGTAATGGGTGACGTTTCCAGTTCAACATGATAGGGTTGTTGACTTTACAAAAGGCCCTTGAGCTTCTATAATCAAATGGAGCTGCTGGAGTTGGTTACATGGTGCAGCTTGTATGTCTTGCCCTATTGACACTTATATAGCGAAACAGACAAGATCAGAGACTTCCAGATGGAGCTTGCCTTCAGACTCAGAAGGAGCTTCCTGCAGTACGATGATGACTGTTTGGTGTTGCTTTTTTTAATGGTATTTTGTAATTCCTCATTGATTGTAATTTTACACCACATTCAATGTCCTTGTGCTGATTTCAGATACTGTGTGTGTGTGTGTGTGTGTGTGTGTGTGTGTGTGTGTGTGAGTGCAGTCGAAGGTAAATACGCGAGAGACAGCCCATTAGTTTTGGGACGGTGGTGATGCATGGTCTTGCAGTGAGGAGCCCATTTTTCT
Source organism: Neosilurus hyrtlii (assembly GCA_028564935.1). Lineage (NCBI taxonomy): Eukaryota > Metazoa > Chordata > Actinopteri > Siluriformes > Plotosidae > Neosilurus > Neosilurus hyrtlii. The sequence continues at coordinate 788,261 of JAOUQZ010000017.1, read as the reverse complement.
GAGAGCCGGTGAGTAATGCCCGACTCACCACTGTCCACTCTGCACGCCGCTATTTTTATTATCCGTCTCTTTTCCTCTCTCTTTCTCTTTCTCTCTCTCTCTCTTTCTCTCTCTCAAACAGTTTTCATTTTTCCTATTCCTTTCATACAAACAAATGACGACTGGGTCTAAAGGAGTAGAGGACATAGACAGAGCATATTTCTCTTCTCATCCCTCCATCTTTCTCTCTTTCCATTCACTCTTGTCTCCCCTCATCCTTCTGTCATCTTTCACACTCAGCCTGTTGGTCCATGTCTGTATCATTCTCTCTTTCTCCATGTGCTCTCTCTCTCTCTCTCTCTCTCTCTCTCTCTCTCTCTCGCTTTCTCTCTGGAGAATATCATGAGATAGTAGATGCTGTCCATTTAGCAGATGTTTTTTCATATTCTCCCTCGCTCTCTCTCTCTCTCTTTCTCTCTTCTTGTTTTTCTGTCTTGTTTATTCTTCTTTAATGCCTTTCTATTGTTTTTGTTGCATGTTCTTTTTAATGTCTTTATTTGATTAAAAAAGATATTTTTCTTTGATATTCTCTTTCTTTCATTCTTTTTCTTTCTTTATTTCTCCATCCCCTTTTCACTTTTATCCCTTCCATTTGTTATCTTTCTTCATTCCTTCCTCCCTTTCTTTTCTTTCTTTCTTTCTCTCTCCATCCACTTTTCTCTCTTATTTGTTTTCTACTTTCTTCCTTCCTTCTTCCCTTCATTTCTTTCTTCCCTTCTTTCAACTACAATCATTTTTCAATTTCTTACTTTCTCTTTCCATCCACTTTTCTCTTACTTGTTTTTCATTTTTCTTCATTCCTTCTTTCCTTCCTTTCTACTATAATTTCTTTCTTTCTTTTTTTCTCCCTCCCCTTTTCTCTCTCCTATATTTTACCCATTTTTTACCTCCTTCCCTTTCTTACTTTCTCACCATTTTTATCTCATCGCTCTATTCCAATTTCTTCATATTCTTTCTTTCTTTCTTTCTTTTTTTCTTCTTTATTTCTTTCTTACACTTCCCTTTCTCTCTCAGCTCACCATCCTTCTGTGAAATCACAGCTAATCTGTCCATCAGTACTGCACTGTGACTCACGGGAGATGAAATCAGACTCTGTAAGCGATTTTGGGGGGCAGAAAGTAATGAGTGAGAGAGATGAATGGGTGAGACAGGTGAGGTGGTGAGACATGTTAGGTGGTGAGACAGAAGAGGAGACATGACAGGTGAGAGGTGGTAAGACAGGTGTGGGGGTGTGACAGATGACAGATTCAGGTTTGTGTAATAAATGTGAATAAAAGCAGCTTTTGGAAGCGATGATGTAATAAAGTCGTCCCTGGGCTCCAGGGCCCTGAGGATACTCGCTGCTCTGCATGGTGTAACTGAGCTCAGGCAGCAGGAGGGGCAGCTACAACAGGGTCCTGTTTATTCACTCACAAGGACTTACAGAGCTGAGTGAGGGCATGTCGAGTGAGGGCATGTCGCCTCGTTAACGTCCACTGAAGCTGCACGTGCCGCCAAGATGCTACTGCGCTCCAATGCAGTACTCTGATGCTACGCTAATGCTCAGTCCCTACAGCACTGTCTGTTCTTTCCTCTCCCCTTTTCATCTCTTTTCTTATTTCTCTCACTCTTTATCTTTCCCTGAATTATTCATCTCTCTCCATCCCTCTACCTGTCCATTCCTCCATTTATCACTCTCTCAGCTTTCTTCTACTCGCTCTCATTTATTTATCCTTCTATCTCTCACCTCTTTTCATCTCTCCATCCATCTGACACACATCCTTGTCTCTCTTCTCTGTTCCTTTCTCTCCCACATCTTCTTTCTTCTCTTCTTTCTTCTCTCTTTCTATTCATCTCACTGTCATTCCTCTCTTCAGCTCCTGGAACTGTAGACAGTTCCACAGATTTCATGTCGAACTCAAACTTTCCAGTAAAGTTCTGCTTTCTGGTTCACTGCTTTCAGAATCTTTCACCTGTAGACAGATTAATCTCATCTTTCTCTCTTTCTGTCTTTCTCTCTCACACCCCTTTAGACCCCCCTTCCTGACAGCGGCGGTCTGGTGGGCTACCAACCATCCATCTCTGTCAGATAGATAAAATGATAATGCCAATTAAACCAGAGGAGTAATTTTTTGGCCGCAGGTTCCCTCAGAAGGCCTCACTGTGTATCAGGAATGAAAAGATGTACCTTGGGAGGAGGAGGAGGAGGAGAAAGAACTGGAAATACAGCAGAAGTAAGAGAATCAGTCCTGTGAAATCCAGAGGTAAAGATTTCTGTAACCCCATTTATGGCTTAAGGTTTTCTGAAGGGACAGTGATTGAGTCTCGGTTGAGATATTTAAATTAATATCTTGGTTCTTATTTATTTATTAATTTTTAATAAATGATGATCTGAAGGCAAAAAATTTGTAAAAGTAAATGTTCAATTGAGCGAATAGCTTAACAGAGAAACCACTAGAGAAGAACTGCCCATCTGCCAGGAAAGGCCACGAAACGATTTAATAACTCTGATGGGTGCTACTGTGTACACATAAACCTTCTTTCTTGCCACCCACTTCTTGTTCAGATGGCAAGAGACCTGGAACATGTTCTGGAACAACTTCTAAAAAAGTTAAACAAGTTGCACCCACCAGTCTCAAGTTCTTCCGGAACTAATAGCTGGGCACTGGGGCAAACTGTTCTGGTGGAAGTGCCCGTGTAAAAGCAGCTTTTAAGAGAATGGTGTGTTGGTGCCCCCGTAAATGGAATAATCTTTCTTTTATATTTTAGGAAATATGAAATATTTCAAAAATCAGATCAATAGTCAGTGTTAAGTTGAGATGGTCCAGGTGAGCATTTCCATATTTTTCACAGACAATTTTTTCAACAACCCATGCTATAACCAACCCCTGTTAAAACAACCCCTGTTAAAACAACCCCTGGGAAAACAACCTCTGGTATAACTAAATCCTAGTATAACCAACCTCTGGTATAACTAAATCCTAGTATAACCAACCCCTGGTATAACTGAACCCTAGTATAACCAACCCCTGGTATAACTGAACCCTGGGAACACAACCCCAGCTGTGTGCATGAGTATGTGTGTGTGTGTGTGTGTCTGTGTGTGTTTTGAGGAAACCACGAAAAGATCTGATAATTGAACAGGAAACTTTTCTATTCCAGTCCACTGATGACTGATATGTGTGGTTTGGATTAAAGACTTACATAAACCTTCTTATTCATCTCAAACCACTGTCACATTCCAACACCAAGGAGTCGCCAAACCCCCTGAGTCACAGCGTAACATGCAATCCTTGTAAATTTGATTTATGCCGGTATCGAGACTTCGCGTATAATCCCTCCTCACCACTCTGGAACAATAACAACAACAATAACAATAATAAAAGCGGCCCATCGATCCTGGCTCGCCCGGCCCTTCGCCAAATCCATAATTAGACTCTTTTGTTGGCTCCGTTGTTCGTTGTTGAAAATCTAATTATGAAAGATGAAACACAGCCTTCAGTGAGATCGCTGTAAAATAGCATAATTAATATGGGGATTTATTATTTTTTTGTAAAAGAGAGAGAGAACAATTCTGTTTTTTTAGCGGCCCACGCACTGCCAGTGAAATTAATTAAGTGTGCCAGGATTTATGAGAGAAGCGCCGAAATGAAAAGAATTAATCGGAGGCTGAAGATGGATGGGACACTGGAAAATGATGACGCCCAATGAGAACTAACTGCTTTAGGGGTGAAAATCAGGGGGAGGGGAACACTGACGCAATTACCCATCATGCACCAACAGCTGTCCTGCCCCCAGAATTGGCTAATTTCTTTGGCTGGGTTTCTTCCTTATCAATCTGAGACCACCATTGCTCTGGTATCATCAAACACTCCCAGATACGGGACTTGTTTTGTGAATAAAGTGCCATTAATTGTGTTCGAGGAATGAGTCGGTCTCCGGTTCTGTCGCTCCTCATCACTGACAGTTAACGACTCTTTTCCCTCCATCATAGTCATTTAATGGAGACAAATATGAGAGCAGGCGAAGCATCATTTAATTAAACTCCCATCACGCTGATAATTTCTGAATCTGTAGTTGGTGGACGGCGTGTGAGTGGGTCGTAATCTGTCTCCGTAAATGTGCGTTACTGTGAGACACTTAAGCGAAGTTTAACGAACAACAACATTACAAGACGTCCTAATGAATTGTAATAATGCACCATTAAACAAGACTAACTTCATTTTCTGTAATGAAGAGACTTGTTTTTTTTTTTTCCCCCCCAGGCCTCTCTGGATTCAGAAGAGGGAGGACGTCTCTAATCATCTGTAATCATCTGTAACTTCACCGACTTGACATGTTTGGCAGCAGAAAAATTGTTCCTGACCTCTCGTCCTCCTCTCGTCCTCCTCCTGTCCCATTCCATCCCAGAGGATTAGCTAAAGCCATGAGTGCCCAGCAGATTATTAGGCCCTTTAGCTCTCTCGGCTCTGGCGCTGATGCGAGCTCCGTGATGGCTCTAATGGACGACTAATTGGCCGACTCCTCTGTCCTGGTTGTCCAGCGCCACGGAGTCTGAGAGAGTGAAGAGGCGCGGGATGCTGTATATTTAGGGGGGGTGGAAGTAATTAGCTGTCCTACACACTCGACAAGATAAATGAAGACTCGTTGGGCGTCCGGTTCCAGGACGGTTGATTGGGTAGGTACGCCGGGAGCATCTCAGTCCTCTGGAGCGTGTCCAGGGCTGGTAATTAACTCCACATTGCTTGCTGTGTGTCTGTGTAAACTTGTACTCCTCCCACTTAGGAGGTGCCTTTAGCTACAAATTGGCTTTTATTGTCAGGCTTGTAGAGTGATTATGAAATATTGTTTAATTTGCTGGGCAGAGGAGTCGGAGGGGGGCTGATTTTGATGAATCGAGCGTTTTTATTTCATCATCCGTTTATTGTCTTGCGCAGCGAGGGCCGTCCAGGGTTCGGCGTTCAGGGAGCGTGTGGGACGACCGAGACGAGAACGGGCCACATTTCAAACGAGCCTCACCAATCACCAGCAAGTGTTTTAAAATAAACCTCACCAATCACGGGTCCTGATTGTCCTCTGGGGCCTCGGCGTGGGACAGCTGCATTAATAATGAGTCAAACACCTGAAATTTTCGCATTATGTGCATTGTGGCAAGAACAGAAAAAGAGGAAGTGGGACTCTGGGAAAAAAAAGAAGAAAGTAAGATAAATGAAGTGGGGGGAAAAAGCACAAATAAAGAAAGTAATAAAGGAAGCAGTAAGATACAAAGCAAGACTGAAGTAAGGACACAAGTGTTGGTTCTGTTATTGTAAACTAATTCATGATGGGACGGTGGGATGATACTGTTACTACCTCAGTGTTGATTATTTATCCATTACAGCACTTCTTAAAGTGGTTTGTTTCTCTTATAACACAGTAGTACTTTTATCCATTTCAGATAATTTAATGTTTAGAGACCAGAAAAAAAAAACAAGTCAGTTTCTGACAAGTACGCCAAAGCTTTTCTATCCTAAAAATTACTGACGCTGGAGACAGAACTTCACCGGGTCGACTCATGGTCATGCTGAGAAATAATGGAACAAATGAAAATGTGCACACAGGACGGTTTGGTTCACACCTGCATGAGGGTACAAGACGCCTCAAGTCACTCTAATTGATTTACTGGATATTGAGAGGGATGCAGAAAAGCTACGTCTCTGTCAGTCCTATGAACTGCTTAATCCTACTAGGGTCACTGGGGGCTGGAGCCTATCTTAGCTGACTCTGGGCGAAGGTTGGGTACACCCTGAACAGCTCACCTGTCCATCAGAGAGCCAACACACACAAACAACCATTCACACTCACACCTAAAGGCATTTTACATTTACATTTACAGCATTTGGCAGACGCTCTTATCCAGAGCGACTTACAATTATCATTTTTCATACAACTGAGCAATTGAGGGTTACGGGCCTTGCTCAAGGGCCCAACAGTGGTGATAGTGGGGATTGAACCTTCAGATCAGTAACCCATCAACTTAACCACTAAGCCACCACTGCCCTTTTTTGGAACAGTTAGCCTAATGTGTATGTTTTTGTGGGAGGAAACCGGAGTACCCGGAGAAAACCCAACCAAGCACGGGGAAGAACATGCATGTCCACACAAAAAAGCCTATGCTGAGCCCGGGATTCGAACCCAGCCCGTCCTGCTGTGAAGTGGATGTGTTAACTACTACGCCACTGAACAGCCCCCCCCTACCCGCCAACCCGCCAACCCCCCACGCCAACCCCTAGTGAGCGCAATATCCCCAAATATACTTTTCCTGTGAAAATATGAAAGATCATAACACCAAGGGCAATAAAACTGTTGAAAATCACCTGATCACTGTTACATCATAATATGCGTATCCTTAGCGTGTGTCCAACATGTCTCCCAAGTTTGAAAAAATTCCAGGAAAAACTGTAGGAGGACTTTATTTAAGAAAATCCGGGGATGGATGGACACACGGATATAAGGATGGACTGATGGATGACACCGTGACATAATTCCTCTTCAGGCCTTCACCTGGCGCAGGATAAAAATATACTAATCAGCAGATACCGAGCTCTGAAGCTTATAAAACACTCGTTTCTCAGCCTATCTCAACCAACTCTGGGTGAAGGCAGGGTACATCCTGAAAAGCTTGCCAGTCCATCACAGTGCAACAACATACAACCATTCACACTCACACCTAGGGGCAATTTGGAACAGCCAATTAGCCTGTAGCCAATTAGCTAGTCCATGTCTTTGGACTGTGGGAGGAAACCAGGGTACCCGGAGGAAACCCACACAAGCACAGGAGAACATTGAGTGAGCCCAGGAGTGAGGCAGACATGCTAATCATTACGTCACCACACCACTCTTCTGATTACTGCTGCAGATAAATCAGATAACAAGTAAAACTTCCAGTTTATATTCACTTCAGGTCTTTTTCCTAAAAAACAAAATGTGGCACTTATTTAAGACATTAATAGTTTTTTCTTCCTTCATCATCTCTGTCACATAAATAAAAGATCTGACTTATGTATGACGTGCTTGCGTCTGAGCCCAACATGGATGCCTTTGCTTATTAAATTAAATAAATGGAAACGTAGATTTCGAATACTAATACAGCATGACATAATCAGCCGCAAAGCTCAACCCGATACTCCCAGACACAGTTAATCTCTTTCTAACGATCTCTTTCAGTCGCACTCGTATGAATAGTTAGCAAGATTAGCAGGCACGCAATAGGTTGACGTGATCGCCACAACGCGCCACTCGGGATCTGCCAATTGCAACGTGATGATGTCATGTGAGACTCTGTGGTTAAACCGGGGGCAGTGATTGGACTCGTCCTCGTAAACCAATCAGCAAAGATCGGGGAGTTCATTAAAGATGGTTAGCGCATGACGCTGATCGAGTTAGCGGTGATTAATTTTTAAGAAGATGGCCTAATGACGCCATTATATGTGTATCTGTTGTCATGAGAGGACGTTTTGATAGATCCAGGTTTATTGGCTGGTCGGTGATCTCACCTGGATAGCTGATTGGTTAGCACTGACATGTGTTCATTGATTGGAAGTTGAGATGTGTTGCGGTCAGACGGCGCTGAAGTTCCTGTCATAATGACTCACATAATGATTGTCAATTCGAACCCCAAGACCTGCCAAAGAGCCACTGATAGCCCCTGAGCATGACCTTTAACCCTTTAAGGCTCAGATCTGTGCTTTGATTGGGCTTCTCCACATGTTCAAAACATGCTTATCTTTTCTATAGTAACAGCTCGTACAGTTTTCTAATAGAGAATAATTTATTTCCCATTTATGGAAACATTCTTATGAGTTGGCATGTTTTCAGTATTCTGATGTTGATTTGCATGAAATTGAACATGGCTTCAGATCCTGTTTCGGCCATGCGGGAGACCAGAAGACAGATCCTGCCTATGCCTAAAATACATAAAATCTCCATCTCTCTCTTTCTCTCTTTTTATTTATATATAGTGTGCAGAAGGGTGGTATAGTGGTTAACATGTCCTTAGAGCAAGAAGGTCATAGGTTTAAATCCCGGGCTCACCAAGGGTGTGTGAAGTTTGCATGTATTCCCTGTGGTTCCATGGGTTTCCTCTGGGTACTCTGGTTTCCTCCCATAGTCAAAAACATGCACATTATGCTAAGTGGCTGTTTCAAATTGCCCCTAGGTGTGGGTGTGAATGGTTGTGTGTGTGTTGGCCCTGTGGTGGACTGGAGAGCCTCCCCTCGAATCTAGTAAGATTAAGCAGTTCAGCAAAGAAAGAAAGAAATAATAAATATTGACTCTTTTTTAAATACTATTTTTCCTTTAATAGTTTTTATCATTATAATTATGAAGATAATTAATAATCAGCGAAATGTACTTTTTGTTAGCAGTAACACCAACACGGTCCTAAGGTGAAGGATCAAAGTTTGAACTCCATCCGTTCGTCTTGCTCGATGAACCAAACTCTGAGAAACTGGTTAATCATTTTTAGTTAATCCTTTCCTTCCATGCAGTTCTACATCCTCCCGGCTAAAGTTATTTATCTGGATGCAAACGGGGCTCTTTAGCCCTTTAATCCCGTCCTGCATGTTTCTTTATTTCCTCATCCCTCCTGAGGGGGAAAGAGGTACGAAATCAGAGACACTGAGGGACATATCAGTGGATTTATACGATAGACGTGGACAACGTCTTTGTGCTTGAGCTGATTTACAGGCAGTCAGGAGTCGGACTGATCTCACAGTGATGAAAACAACACGGTTTAAAGCTGTATAGAGGGGTTAGCACTTGCACCGAGGGCCCACTAGCTTACAGACATAGGAGTTAACGATTAGATTTAGAGTAACCACTAAAATCTAGAAAGAAAAAACAAACCTGCAGATGAAGGTGAATGTTTCTGAGTCTCATTAATGGTACATAAGTCCAGACTCAATACACAAATATTAACCATTAACGAAAATGAAAAAAAAATAACCACAACATGTTCCATTAACAGCTAATTATTACTTAAATCAGAAGGTGGATGTGCACAAGGAGTGGTTTATTCCTTACTAATACACTCCTTGTGGTTTCCTGATGAAATATAAAAATGAAAGTTAGATCTACGCCATTTCATGTTCTCATTGATTCATTCATCCATTTGCAGAGCCGCCTAATCTTTACTAGGGTCTAGGAGTTGGAGCCTATCTCAGCTGACTTCTGGGCAAAGATAGGGTACACCCTTAACAGCTTGCAGGTCCATCACAGGACCAACGCACTCACACTCACACCTAGGGGCAATTTGAAACAGCCTAATGTGCATGTCTTTGGGCTATGGGAGGAAACCAGAGAACCCGGAGGAAACTCACATAAACACACAGAAAACCTTCACATATAGCCTGGGACTCGAACCCAGGAACTTGTTCCTGCAAGGCGGATGTGCTACCCACTACACAATAATGGTGCCCAATTCATGCTCTTGGGATTAGACTTCTAGATCCAATGCCATAAAAATAAGAAGAAGAAGAAAAAAAGAATGCAGCATTGCTTGCTACATTGAAAGGGGAAAAAATGGGGCACCATCTGTTAAAAACAAAAGAAAAAAATCTGTCCAATAAGTTCATGCTGGAAAATATCTAATATGAAGACAAAAACTGGGTGTTGAATGATGTGATGTGATGGAGTTGATGGATGAATGGATGTGAGGAACGCGGTGACAGATAAATTTGATTTAGCCAAATGAGAAAAGAGAGAGAGTGAGTGTTAGAGAGAAAGGAAGATAAAAAGAAAGAAGGAGTGCGCGGCATGAGTATCGATATAAATCAATTATCAATCGATAGCACTTTTCAATTTGCATGAATTAAGGAGCGCTGCGGAGCATCTGTTATTCTCGCTTTCCGCTGATGAGAGATGGATGAGGAGCGCTCTCTTCATTTTTTCTCCTCACTACCTCTCACTACTTCCTTTCCAACTGTTCATCTCTCCAGGCTTGGTGTTTAAAAGGTGACATTGGTCCACACGGGACATGAGAAGACAGCATTGGACTTGACAGCGAGAAGAGAAATTGAATTCATGTGCACTGCTTTCGGTGAATCAGATCTGGCACAGGAGCATCGTCCTGCTCGACCCGGAATCAATAGATTTAGTCTGGGACATGAACTTTGGCCTCGGAATGCAGGGCAAATTCGAGAAAGTGTTCACAACATGGCTACATCTTACTGTACAAGCGTTGCAAGTATAAGTGCAAAACGTTCCTTAAACACGAATCCGGAGCTAAAATGTCAACCAAAGTCATACTGCAGAAATAAATAATCATTTATTCATTCATTATCTAAGCCGCTAAATCCCAATTAGGGTTGTGTGGAGGCTGCTGCCCATCTCAGCTGACTCTGGGTGAAGGTGGGGTTACACCCTGAACAGCTCGTTAGACCACTGCAGGACCAACACACACATACAGCCATTCACACTCACACATAGGGACAATTTGGAGCAGCCAATCAGTCTAATGTGCATGTCTTTGGACTGTAAGAGGAAACCGGAGTTCCTGGAGAAAGCCCACATAAGCACGGGCAGAATGTGCAAAATTTGTACAGAAATGTTCTAGCTGAGCCAGGGAATCGAACCCAGGTCCTGATCCAGAATTACATCATATTCCACAATTAAAGATCTGAGTTGAGAAATAAAAGTTGAAGTAAAAGAATAAAAAATTGTGATTCAGAAATGAAGGTGATTGTCCAGACGTGTTACAGTACAGGGATCGATGTATAACTTATAAGGACCTGACAGAGAACATGAGAAACACTTCAGGGTGCTGGATCCAAGTCTTTAGATGAAAAGGTTTTGGAGTGGTTTTTTTTGTTTGTTTGTTTTTTTTGTATTGGAGTGTTCTCGGTTGCTCAGGGGTTCATCTTTTAACTTTTATTTTTAAAATAGCTGTCATTTATTTATTAATAGATTGACAGGCGGATCGTTGCAGCCTCTGCTGTAAAGCGGAGCTTGTACCGGTCCGTCATGGTGAAGCGGGAGCTGAGCCAGAAGGCAAAGCTCTCAATTTACCTGTCGATCTACTTTCCTACCCTCACCTATGGTCACAAGCTTTGGGTAGTGACCGAAAGAACAAGCGGCTGAAATGAGCTTCCTTTGCAGACTCCGGGGTGGACCCAGAACACACTGGAGTTGCTATGTCTCTGGGCTGGTTTGGGAACGCCTCAGTGTCCCCCGGAGAGCAGTAGGAAGTGGCTGGAGAGAGGGATGTCTGGAACTTACTGCTTAGGCTGCCGCCCCTGCAATCCAACCCCAGATTAGGCGGAACAAGATGAAGACCCGGATGAAGGTATTTATTACACATTTCTATATAAACCATTAGAAGGATTTTCCAGAGGAACAAACTAACTGACCATTAGAACAGAATCACTGTAGAAATGAAGAAATTCTCCAATCAGCACTGAACAGTCTGCAGCTTGTTGCAGTGGAAGTGTATAACCCTACAGCCAGCGCTTTATGAGGTGTACAGATCTTTACTATGTACACTAAATCCAATCCAATAATTCCTCAGAACCTTACATAATGATTAAAAGTAGCACTTACAATTTTCTCCCAGCTAAATGTGAAAGCATGCGCGAATGAAATACGTTCGGAAAACCCACACTTGTCATTTGCGAATTGCAGGAGTCTATTGGGAGGAAGTGTAAGCGCAAAAGACTGTGTGTGTGTGAGTGTGTGTGTGTGTGTGTGTGTGTGTGTGTGTGTGTGTGTATGTGTGTGTAGACATCAATTCTGAGCCGGTAATATTTGTGAGCGGTTGTGTTTACTCCAAGGCACAGCTGCTCTAATGTACTGTTAATCATGCTGCCTCCATGACTGGCAGGAAGTTAAAGTGCACTTCCAGAGCATCGCTTATTACCACCTTCCGCTATAAACATAAGTACACACACATACACACACACACACAAACACACAGAGTTCATGTGCATATACACTTACACAATCACACATAAATACACAAGCTAACCTACACACACTGAACCTGATGCAGGCGTAAATCAGCTGTGCTGTGACACTGGAGACAAATGGCCAATAAAAGTGCCAAGGGTGTTAACACACATGTTTGGGGCACAATCAAATCAATTTCCTCTAAGTAGCCATAAACATGTTGTCTTTTAAAAGGCCCAAGCCGGGGCTCCATTATACACCAGGTCCTCCAATCATGCCTGCTAGGACAAGTGTTCCTGCTGTGCCTAAATCTCTCTCCTCGTCCATCCAAAATATTCTAAAAGAAGTTGAGTTCGCAACTGCAGCGTCCCATTAATCACTGCTTCCCAAGAAGCTCCATGACAAAAAACAGGGAGCTGCGAGAGCACAGGGGGGACCAGCGGCTCCGCAGGAGGTCGAGGTCCAGAGATCGGCTTCTTTCAGGATGCCCTGCAGGCCTACGAAGAAATTAAACACACAAGAAGCAGCCTTGTGCCCATTTTAATATATGTTATCATGTTTCAAGGAGACACAGTTGCTCACTGTTTGTGATGTCACCCAACAGTGTTCGGTTGAATGTTCTTTCTATTATCATACAGCGTTTTGAGTTTTTCCACAGGAGGCACAGGGACGGTAAATGAAGGCGATGCCTCCCCTGCTGTGTGAGATTGTAATTGTAATTGACCAGAACAAGTCCTTACATATGAACCCTCTGTAAACTGCCCCCCACCCCGTATTAGTCAAGCGGAGGGATCTGTTTCTCGCTCATGGGAGATGGCACTTTGAACCAAACCAAGTTAATATTCAAAGCCTCATTAAAAATGAATCAGCGGCTCGTTAAAAAAAAATCGGGCACATATGAGAAGACAAAATCCCGGCATTTATTTTTAATTATTCTTTATGTTTCAAATTTGTCCAGAATGCTCCCACGACCCCTGTCACAGGCAACTAAACACACAAAAACAGTAAAATACCGACATCAAGAGAGGTTGTAAATCCCAAATTGGGGCAATCTTATCCCGGATTGGTCCAGTGAGACCGTGGTTCATTTCTCCTGTTGAAATATTCAAGAGCTTCTCATTGCCCTCAGAGGCACTGAGGAGGATCAAGTCGAGTGTGTTCACTTTCCACCAGATGGCTTTTGCTCTCAGAGGCTAAAGAAGTGTAACAGAGAAATACAGAGATGGGGTAAAATCACATACACAATTTACTGCTGTTGCCAGACCCATGGATCTTCCCCTTGCCATGTCTGTCTGACCCTCACCAAACATAATTTCTCTAATGTCATTTATAAAGCAGGCCAAGAAGGCACACTGTGTCATCGGGACTCACTGAAAAGGCAGGAAATAAGAATTGACACTTGACAGATTCTTGGGTTTGTGCAATCAGACAGCTCGAGCCCCAACACTCAGCATGATGAAACCCTCTGTTTGAACTGCTACGTAACAACCCACAAACCATCTAACAAACCAACCCACAAACCATCCAACAAGCCAACCTGCAAACAAATCAACAAACAAACTATCCAACAAACCAAACCACACACCATCCAACAAGCCAACCTGCAAACAAATCAACAAACAAACTATCCAACAAACCAAACCACACACCATCCAACAAACCAACCCACAAACAAACCATCCAACAAACCAACCCACAAACCAACCATCCAACAAGCCAACTGGCAAACAAACCATCTACCAAAGCCAACTCACAAAAAACATTCAGTTGAACAACCCACAAACAAAACATCCAACAAACCAATCCACTGACATACCATCCAACAAATCAGCCAACAAAACAACCCACAAACAAACCATTCAACAAAATCCACAGACAAACCATTCAACAAACCAACCCACAAAAAATCAACCAACAAAACAACTCACATACATACCATCCAACAAAGTAACTAACAAAACAACCCACATATAAACCATCCAACAAAGCAACTGACAAAACAACCCGTAAACAAACCATCCAACAAAACAACCCACAAAAAAAACTGTACAACAAAGCAACCAACAAAACAACCCACAAACAAACCATCCAACAAAACAACCCACAAACAAACCATCCAACGAAATCCACAGACAAACCATTCAACAAACCAACCCACAAAAAAGCAACCAACAAAACAACTCACATACATACCATCCAACAAAGCAACCAACAAAACAACCCACATACAAACCATGCAACAAAGCAACTGACAAAACAACCCGCAAACAAACCATCCAACGAAACAACCCACAAACAAACCATCCAACAAAATCCACAGACAAACCATTCAACAAACCAACCCACAAAAAAGGAACCAACAAAACAACTCACATACATACCATCCAACAAAGCAACCAACAAAACAACCCACATACAAACCATGCAACAA
>JAOUQZ010000017.1:729528-747907 GCA_028564935.1 Neosilurus hyrtlii | reverse complement strand
CTCTCTCACTCTCTTTCTCTCTATCTCTCTCCTCTCTCTTTCTTCTTCTCTCTCAGTCTCTCTCACATACTCTCCTTTTCTCTCACTCTCTTTTTCTCTCTATCTCTCCTTTCTCTTTCTCCTTCTCTCTCACTCTCCTATATCTCTCTCCTTCTCTCTCAGTCTCTCTCACACATACTCTCCTTCTCTCTATCTCTCTCCTTCTCTCTCTTTCTCACTTTCTCCTCTCTCTCTTTTTCTCTCTCACTCTCTTTCTCTCTATCTCTCTCCTCTCTCTTTCTTCTTCTCTCTCAGTCTCTCTCACATACTCTCCTTCTCTCTCATTCTCTTTCTCTCTCTATCTCTCTCTTCTCTCTCTTTCTCCTTCTATTAATATGAGAAATATTACACAGCTCGTTTGAATACTCGATTCTGATTGGTCAGTTATGATATTCTATGGTCTGTTATTGTGGAGCGTGTCATTAGCAGAAGCGATTAATACAATTTAAAGTCAATAGAAATATTTTTAAATCAAATATTTGACTTCTGATTTGACTATTTAATACATTCACTATTAGCTGCACTGCTTGCTCTGTTAATATGAAAGTTATTACAGCAAAATGTAGAACTGATGGAATGCTGCAGTCTGATTGGTCGGTAGATGTGTGTTATATAAGGGATAAAGTAGAGCAAATGTGTCACTATCGCAAAATAAACCCTGACACACTGATTCAAGTCCATGAGGCTAGACGTCAGAGTCCTGATCAGTCTGCTAGGGTTTACTTTGAGATAGCGACACATTCACTCTACATTATCCCTTAATAACACACACCTACTGACCAATCAGATGACAGCGTTCTCTCAGTTATACGTTTTGCTGTAACATTCTCATATTAACGAATGCCAGCGAATGAGTTCGCTAATGTAAATCAATGGCAATACTTGAGAGTTAAGCTAGGTGTCATTTATACTTTACACTTCACATTAGAAAGGTTACTGACTAGCATTCCGCAACAAGAGTGTTTCCTTTTTCTGGTTAAGTAATTAAGTCAAAAGAATTTTTATAGCAATGTGTCACGCTCGAGATATTATCAGGAAATTATATTACTTCTTATTTTATTATTTTTAGATGTTAAGTCAAAATTAATACATCACTCACATTCAGGGATTCTATATTAAACTTCAATATAGAATTCCTAAATTTCAGTATGTGATTACACTATAGATAATTAAATAATAAATGTACATTTCTGTATTGTTTCCATTTTATCCTGGAGGCACAAACTTTTGCACTAAATATAAGCATGCATTTGTCACAAAAACCCCTTAATATCTGTCATTTTGTACTGAAAAAATAAAAGCAATGTTTGTGTGTGTGTGTGTGTGTGTGTGTGAGAGAGAGAGAGAGAGAGAGAGAGAGGGAGAGTTGACATCTCTGCAGTAGCACAAACACATGTCCGTCCCCCCTCCTTCAGTCCAGGCCTCATACTGACACATAAATCACTCAAGCACTGGGTTTAAATAATTAAAGAGCTTTAATTTATCAGGATTTAACGCTTTCAAACATCACATGTGACAAGGTAGAGAAAAGAAAGAAGAGAGAGGAGACATCCAACGATGGAGGAGGAAAGAGAGAAAGAGAGAAGGAGAGAGAGAAAGAGAGGAGAGAGTAAAAGAGAGGAGATGGGGGGGGGTGATGAATGAGTAGATGAGAAAAATACAAGATGAGAAGAGGAAAAGACAAAAAAACCCAAATCAAATCGATTCAGAACAGAAGATGGTTAGAAATTGTGTGTGTGTGTGTGTGTGTGTGTGTGTGTGTGTGTGCAAGCTAGCATGGAGAATTAAGTAGTACAGTGGTTACAGGGAAGATACACAACATCATCCATAAAATAAAAAAAGGAATTTATTAGAAAAAGGTGTCTCTCATCTAATCCAAATTAATATAGATTATATAATAATAATAATAATAATAATATATATATATATATATATATATATATTTCATGTTTCTTTGTGTATACTTATTTATTCTTATTTATTTATTTGTCTGTTTGTTTGTAGTTCCCAATGTCATTATACTTGTTTATATTTAAATTTAAAAACGTTGTTTAAAAAAAAAATTTAAATACAATCATTTTATAATAATAATAATAATGTAATAACAATGTAGTAAATGTTGCCTGTTAAACTGTATATTTATATTTAACTTTCAAATTTATTCATTCAATTATTCGGTTCACAATATATTTTATATACATTTATAGATGTGTCTCAGATTTAACATTCATCATAAAAATCAAATATTTTTTCAATTGTTTTCTACTTAATTTATTACTGTGTTGACTAATAATCAATTAATTACTATTTATTTTATTACTATTTCAAGATTATTGTATATGGTTTATATAATCAGTGGATAATTTCTGAGATGCTTATTTTAGATTAAATATGAAATTAAACATTTAAATGTTTTCCAAAATTAATTTAAAATTAAACGATTTGTTTTGGGAATCATTTATATGGAGGATGTTGATTGGCTGAAGCTGCTGGGGTGTGTGATCATCGTGGATGCCGATTGGCTCATAGACAGAAGCTGATAAACCCAGAATTGTTTTATTTGTCGGGTAGAACTTTTAAATAAAAACCCAAAATAAAACATTTTACAAAACCAACACACTGGAGGCTGAAGGGCGGATTTTTTTAATCAAAACATCAGGAAGAGAATTAAAAAGATACGGTTGCAGAAGGACGGGATGTTTATATTCCACCTGCCCACCACAGTCTGGGCAAATCTGAAAGATTTCTGAATTAAAAAATGTTTGAAATATTACAAAAAGGAAAAAAAAGTTTGATCAACGAAACATTTACAAATAAAAAAACAGCGACATCATAAATCACATCATAATAAAATTAACGTCATGTTTTAAAAATTGAGGATCGGCGTGTGGATGTTCCAGAAACACCAGAATATCACCATAATATTACATCCAGAGAGGCGTTACCACATGATCGAGTGGAGCAACACTGCCCCCTACTGCTCGGGAAGGAAACTAACGCTCACACAACAAGAAAGAAACACAAATACACCGGTCACTGTGCAAGCTCTGATTTTATTGATTCTGTGTGTGTGTGTCTGTCTCTCTCTCTCTCTGTGTGTGTAAAGACTGTAATATATTACAGAGTGTAAATAAACCAGCACCGCAAATGTGGCATCTCCTCTTGATTAACGTTATAACCTCAGAAAATAACAACACTAATAATAATAATAATAATAATAATAATAATGTGTACATGTAAAGCAAGAACTGGGAGTATAAAGACCTGAAACGGAACCTGAAAAGGCACTGAAATTACACTTTAATTACTCAATAACAGCAGGTGAGTAAATAAAAGAAAGATGCTTATTAGTTTCCATGGCGATACGTCCTGACAAAATCCTCTACAAATGTGTTATTTAAACATTGTGCACTTTAACTGTCCATATAATAAAGCTGGAATCTGATTAGTTAATTTCACAAATGCAGGCATGCGCACGCACACACACACACACTTTCAAAACACGCTGTCCGAAATATAAAACAGACAGAAAATTGTGAGATTTGTTTTTTTATATCTCAGACTACACACATCCATTATTCAATAGCTGTTATAAAATACACACACTCACACACACACACAGCTTTGGTTAAACTGATTAAAACAACCAAACAGCACTTCTATCAGAATATGGAGGGGAAACCCCGGAGCTCAGTGAATTATGGAGTTTAATTGTGTTGTAAAAGGTCTGCCATGTTCTCCTGTTCCCCCCGGAGAACTCTCAGTTATCCATGAGCGAGCGCTGGATGGCCTCCTGCATCATGGTTTCCTCGTCTACCCCGTAATCCTGAAACACGGCAAGCAAACAAAAACGTTAACAAGAAAGAATAAATAAATAAATAATAAAAAAAGAATAAATAAATAAATAAAATAAAATAAAAGAACTATAACATTTTCCGTCACCATTTATTAAAGTATCCAGTCTCGTCAGGAGAATTAAAAGTAAATAAACTAACAAAAAACAGATATATAAACAAATAAATGTCCTATTAGTAAAAACTATACAAATATATTATATATTTTTCCCTTTTTAAAATTTATTTCCTTTTTTAAACCTTTAATTTTTCTTAACAAACTTTTGTATCAGCTTAAAGAAGGCACTTTTGTATTACAGGGCTTATGGGAAGCCAAAAAAAAAGAAAAAAAAAAAAAGAAAGAAAAAGGAAAAGAAAACCCCACACAATTTATCCACATAAACAAACAAAAACTAAAAATTTAATATGAACCTAATAATTTTATGTTTTATTATTCACATTATTTCTTTAAAAATAGAAACCCCTGCTGTTAGCACTCAAAGCTAATCATGAAAATAAAAGCACGTCATTGAGTGATGTTACATAAACATCACAAACCTGCTCAGAAACCAGCCACGCTAACCAGCAAGTCGCGCCGCCACTGCATCTCAGGAATTCCCATGGCAGGACAACAACACTGTGTTAAACCGGTCTGTGTGTGTGTGTGTGTGTGTGTGTGTGTGTGAGAGAGAGAGAGAGAGAAAGAAAGATCAGACTCACCACGAACGTGTCGTAGGAGAAGGGGTGTCTTATCCGGAGATGCTGAAAGAAGTCCGCGCTCTTGTAGGACGGATCTCCCCACGGCATGGAGACGCAGATGGGACACACCTGCACAGATGCAGAACTGTGACCAGAACACCCTCAGGTGTTAACAGAGCTCCATTTCAATGCCACGCTGATCCGGGACCTATTTAAATTCCGAATGTCATATGCAAATGAGTTGCACCGCTGTAAAGCCACAAATCCAATCGATTGGCTCACGTGACTCCTCAGATTGATCCTACAATGACTTTTTTTTTTTAATTCCTCTCTCACAACTGTACAAACACCCAATCCTGTCCTATGCATCCTCTAATCAAATGTGTATGAAGAAAAATAAAGCCTGGAAGGAAGAAGCAGTGATCGCACCTTTTGCAAGCGTACATAGCAAGTACGGCTAGCTCACTATACTAATGTAATCTAGGAACAAATTTAGCACGAAGCCAAGCAATAAACTCATAGAGAGATACATATATCTAGCTCTGATACAGCTAGCAAAATACATATATAGCTAGCAGTTAGCATTAACCATGCTACGTGGTAAAATCGCCCCCTCTAAGAACATTTGCTCAAAAAACATGAACTTCTTCAGGGGAATCTTACTTCTTGTGATTCATGCTTTAGACCACGCCCCCATAACCAACCCCCCAAAAAAAAATAATAATAAAAAGCTTACCACTTGGCGTGGATCACGGGCATGCTGGGAGTTGCAGTGCTCCACCAGGCCGTCCTGGTCGAAGTTGGGGCAGTTGCAGTAGGGGCAGGTGAAGGTGTAGCGGTTAGGCACTGAGCTAAGAAAGAGGAAAGGAAACAGGATCAGGTTTATTACCAAACACCGAGTGTGTTCTAATCCCGGCCGTCAGCTTACACTCGGAATCTCACCTCACTGCATTGGGCTGAACTGGGGTGATGTTCTTCAGCCCTTCCTGGATGTAGTCCTGATATTCAGAGCAGCCTCCCATGTGCACTCTCATCTCCGACAACATGATCTACAACGGGGACGAGAGACATTACGGCCAGACACGCAGCAGGGAAAAGATTAGGCACGACAAAAAAAACTTCATTATCGCTAGAGTGATTAAATATCAGTTATGGTAGTAATATAATATAACTTCATAAATAAACGTTACTGACCCCGTGCATCATAACACATTATGGGCCAGTGCTGAGCCGCACAAAAAACTAGCGTAGAAAGCACGGAAAACATTTCTTTTTGTTCCTAAACCAACTGACAACAGGAAAGTCGAGTCTGCAAAAACGTTCGCTGCATAAGCCTTTTTTAAATTTACCGTCACGCTCATCTCCAGCAGCGTTCTCGTCCTCATAGTCATTAGAATGTGATGTCTCACTGTCTCCACAAGAGACTCCTCCCTCTCTGGGTCAAATAGGTCACCGTTGTTTCAGCCCCGCTAGTAATCCATGGGAGAGAATTACCCAGTTTTGTGCCATTTCTAGTCATTTGCGTTAAAATAAGCGACTGGCTGTATCGCTTAAACCTAATACATACAAACAAATGGTGCTGTAAGGATAACCAAAACCACTACTCTTTAAGGTGAGGCGTTGCGTTTTCAGCTCATTATGGGATCATTCATCTCGCCGTCCTTTTCATTTCCCATCAAGTCCATCTTTGTCTCATTTGTCCAAAGGATGTTATTCCACAACTCCAGTAGTCTGGAGAAGTCTTCTCTTGTTTGTCGACTCTGAAAGAGATCCACCAGCCTGGTGGAGCGTGTTCCGTATCTGACAAAAATCATCCACCACAGCCGGTTTCTGTGGTCTTCCGGGTCTTTAGGTTCCGGAGCTCACCAGGGTACTTTTTTCTTTTTAAGAATGCACCATTTAATTGATTCGGCTACACCCCACGTTTTAGCCGACTCTTTGAAGGATTGTTTGGATTTTTAATAAACGAGGATGGGCTTCGGTTTCGAGTCTAGTTCCTCTCGAGATTTCTTCCTCGGGTTGTCTGAGGGCGTTTTCCCTTACCACTGTTACCACAGGCTTGTTCATTAGGGATGTAAAGAGTTTATAGAGAACTTTTTAAATTCTTTACCAGTGACGTAAAGCTGCTCTTTAAAAAGCGGGATACAAATAAAACTGAATTGAGTTGAAAAAAAAAGGTAATCTTTACACTTTGGGCTTAAGACTGTGAGATATTCACTCCCTACACACAATAAGTAATGCACACATGCCTATCTGTATGGTGTTGGTGTTAAAGTATTGGTGCCCCTGTTAGCTCCACCGGGTCTTGTGCTTGCTATTAAATACCTAGTTTTATTTTTTAATCTTGGTGTTTACTTCTTGTGCTGTCTATTAAGTCAATACCCGAAAAGCGTCATCAACAACCCCTCCATCCTTCCCAGGACGTACCTTCTGCCCGCAGCCCTTGCATGGTTTGTCTGTAGAGTGGATTAAAGCCTCCAGATCGATGGCTTTTCCCCATTTGTCTAAAGCGGCTCTGCACACCGCGCACACCGGCTTTTTGGGTCGCAAACATTCCTGAAGGCAACTGTTGCAGAATCTGCTCTTAAAACACACCCAGGAAACACAAACAGGAATGATCTTTAGAAATTAGTCTGACATCAGTACAGTGGTGGTTTGTTCAGATCACATAAGCATACTTAAATCAAGATATTCGAATGGGTTAAGATCATGTCACATAAAAAAAGAAAAATATTAGCAAATAATTTGATTGAATTTGGGCATTTTTGAAGAGACTATATTTCTATATTTAGTAGATAGAAAATGGACTACAAAAAAGGACTACAACTACCAGCCTCCTTCACCCAGGGAAAGTCCCACCTCCCACCTCCCACCTGAAAGAAAACAAAACTGAAAGTGAATCACACAATGTTGGGGCTTTTCCTTTCATCTACAGTCTTAACTGATTTAAATAACAAATATGCTCATTTAGAATCAAAACAAAGTGTAATGATGAACCAAAATCCCTTCTAATCTCTTGATGACATCTTATTTAACACGAAAAAGGAGTAACTAAACAAAACAACTTTCGAGTCGACTCTGAATCATGATTCCAAGTATGAAGTGAATCGAATCCTCAGAACAATCATACTTTAAATGACGACTACGAACTAGGAACCGGGACTAGGACACAAACCTAAAAAGCGTACATTAGTGAAAGGAAGAAGATACAGTGCATTAATAAATCAGCCTCTTTGAACATATGAAGTGAAGAACAGCCCGGAATCGAATCCATACTTGAAGCTTTGGCTTCGAAGCAGTCAGAGTCGACTCCTTTATAGAAATAGCTAGTCATGGAAGAATCGACTCTGCTTCTAGCCGACTCACAGCCTGGACAGGAGTATGTTAGGAAAACACAATCTTAAGAGGTTTTAGATTCAGACTTACGTGTGTCCACACTCTGTGATCATAGGTGAGTCAAATATTTCAAGGCACACCGGACAGACAAACTCGGTCAAGTCCCTGTCACCAGCACCACCGAGGCTTTTAGCAGTTCCACCAAAACTACCCAGCTTCGCCATGATATCCTTAGTGGGGGTTTGTGTGTGTAAAGGGTTTTTTTCTTGACCGGATGATAGAGAGAGGTAGGCAACCAGTGAGTGAGAGAGAGAGAGAGAGAGAGAGAGAGCGCTTAACCTATAAAAAAATAACCTGTTTCACTCCTGAATTGCTGTTTTTTTTAAACTTGAATGATTAAAACAACTTGAAAGGCTTTTATCTTGTGCATAAACTAGCTTTCATCACCTAAATTACAAGCTAAACAAGCTAAAAACACGCTAAATATAACCAAAACACCGTGGTTGTCGTAATAAAAAACAAGCTGGAAAATGTCAGAACTCAATTACACGACACCTAAAGTATATCTTAAAGATGTGCTAATAATAATTAAGCAGTTTAAAAAAAACAGAACGAGTTAGCTAAACTATCTCTGTCTACCTTATCAGCGAAGCTCAGACGAAGTTGACAATTCTCTTCCTGTTTGTGTGACGATACACTTTACACAGCCCCGTGTTTCAGTCATCTTGGAAGGGAATACGTCACAAGGTCGGCCATGTGTAAACGGGAGACTTTACTACTGTCGGTTGGTTCACTGGGTTGAATAAAAATTTGAAGAGGAAACTTTTAGTGAGGAGAATTTCATAGCGCTGTGAAGTAACTCGATGTAAAAGTTACTGAGACATTTAAACAAGAGAACAATGAATTTATTCCCCGTTTTAAACCTTCTGACAGTCATAGGAACTGCAGTACGAGTGTCGCTTTGTGTTCTGTTAAAATAAAACACTGTCTTTAATAAAACGGCTTTGTGTGTTATTTATTGCTGTTACTTTTATTTTTAAATATATTGCATTTTAAACTGTAGTAAATGTGCAGGTGCCGATACCACTTAAACACTGCTGCTTTGATCAAAGTTTACATGGATTAATCAAAATCACTAAAATAAAAAATGCAGATAGTATTTAATTAAATATACAACACCTGCATTGCGAATAAGCAATTTGCTTTAAGGGAATCGTTTACATATTATGCAAATTATAATCATACATCTACACTAGCAACGTTGGACAAGAGACCACTTTCTCCTTTCCAAAATGGCGGACGCGTTGACGTATTCCGGTAGTGTATGATTAATAGTTCCGTACAGGGCCAGATAGTGGTGGTATCTTTGTGCGCATGTGCAGATATGTAAGGGGGGGGGTTTCCGTCGGAACGTTAAAGGTAAGAGCTACATCAAACCTTGTTCATGGCGTCTAACAAAATTCAGTGTTCGTATTTTAGGTTGATATGGAACTGTGTTTGAATTTGATGCGTGTCAAAATTTATTTGTATAATTCGTCTGACTGACTAAACGCCGGTTAATCATAGTGTTTAAGAGAGGATGCTTCAGCTAGCTTCCTTCCTTGCTAAAAAGCTAACACGCTACTGAGTTGGGCGTCTCTCAATCTTTCTTCTTTCCCCACCCAAATTCTGAGTAGACATATCCACTACGCGTTGATTGGATAAAGTTTGATCTTTCGTGTTAACACTGGAGTGTTAGCCAATTATGAAGTAGGAGGCGGGACACGAAGGTGTCAATCGTTTCGGAATACGGGTGCGAAAGGAAAATATAATGCTAACTCGAAGGGGCCGATATTGCGGGGCTAAGCTAGTTAGCTTGCTGCATTACAGAACAGCTTAGAAAACAGACTGCGTAAATAAAATATAATCGAAGGATATAATAGACTGTTTTTAAATATGCAGCCAAATGTTAACGCGTTTTCATGCTAATAATTCAGTAATAATAATATGTTAATCCTTTAATCAATAATGCTAATGTTATTTTCCTGGAAGATTCTGGTTTTCGGTTTAATGTGACGTATTAGGTGTAATATTTAAGATATAAATGTTTGTTTTTTCTGGGACAGAGATATAAATGTGAGTGTAATAAATAAACAGGATATTTATACATATATAATATGGATATAAAAACAGCAGCAGGGAGAATGAGGCTGAAATAAAGGTCAGAAATGGAGTCAGAATGATATCAATCACTGCAACTGGAGTCAGAAAAGAAATAAAAACAAACCCATAAGTACAAACATTTCCAACTGAACTAAACCAAAACATTTAAAATAATCACCCTGTAGCAGGGGATACTTGGTAAATTTGTGATGAATCCAGTAAATGTGGAAAATTAAACAAATTCCATCTTTTATTTATATATATATATATATATATATAAATTTATTGTTTTGTATAAATTTACTTAGATTTTTAAATTACTGCCGAAATAAAGATGTCAAAAAGACAAACTGTAAGAATTGATACTGTCCAGTTAGGTTTAATAAAAAGATTGTATAAGATAAGGGTTTTTTTGTTTGTTTGTTTGTTTGGGTTTTTTAATTTTATTTATTTTATTATATTTATTTTTTGTGAAAGGTTTAGAAAAACTTATTGTATTTTTTTTAATAGACAATGCAGGAAAAATTTAAATATGAAATCTAATATAATAAAAGCTAAGCTTCAGGATTCAAATGGTCAGACAATAAAAAGTCATCGTGTGAGAGAGGGCAATTATTTATATAAAGTTTTTTGATCTTATAATTTATTAATAAATGAATAATACAAATAATTTATTAATGAACTGTGTAATATTTTAACATTTTCTGTATCTTCTTCTCAGCTTTGGCTTTTTAGTCTAATGCATTGTTTAAAACCCACATCCATAAACCAAATAAAAAAGAGGAATTTTTGGATACATGTATTTATTTTTTATAATTTTTTTGCTTGAAGCATTACAAACTCTAGAAACAGCTGCATTAAAATGAAAAAGAAGTCTTTCATTTTTATGTTTGTAAAATGTTTTTATTATTATTATAAGAGGATTTTCATTATATTTTTGGGGGGGATTAATTTCTATTTTTGGGATTAATTTCTTTCATGGCCCTGCAATGGCCTGGCGAGCTGTCCAGGGTGTACTCTGCCCTCACCCGGAGTTGGCTGAGATGGGCGCCAGTCTCCCCGCGACCTTAATTAGAATTAAGCGGTTCAGAAACTGAATGAATAAATGAATTTCTTTCATGCTATTTCAGTCTCAATTTATGTATTTATTTATTATTAAAATTTATTTTTTTTATTGATCAATATTTTAAGGTGTATAAAGATTACTACATAAGGAGATCCAAGTATTTATTGAATGAAGATAATATAACGGTTATTAAGCTATTTAATCATGTTATAAACGTATCGTTAACACCATCAGCAGTGAACGTGTCCATCCCGAGACGGCAGCTGACGTCAGTTCTTCCTCCGTTTACGACTTGTGTTTTGTTTTTCAGCTGTCGATCTTCACACACAGACACGCACCCACCCACCCCATGACCTGGAAAATACTGCAGCTGGAGGAACTTCACAGAACCCCTCCAGGGACTCTACACTCAATCCTTCACCCAGTTGCCGTTCCACGTACTTTAGGGACTTTCGGTTAACGAGGCCTCGGAGATGGTGAGCTACGCAGACGTAAAATGTGAACTAATTGAACCTCGACTGTTAATTCAGAGAAATGAAAAGGCTGTTCTTTAAATAAAGGGAGACACGAAGGACAGAGGATTGGCGTAGAATAGCGGCAGCGATGTAACCTGCGCCGTGGTCTCACGTGAACGCTGCGTGGTTTTACATTAGAAAAAATCTGCATGCTGCTTTTTTCCCCTACAATTTTACATGTTATAACTGGATAAACCAATCAGACTGTGAGCTCCAAATCCAGGTGTGCAAGCGAGCGAACAATGGCGATGGTGAAAACACACAAACAGGAAATGATCAAATCCTACCGAGCTGCTTCCTGTCTGACTCTCTCACGCGTTGTGTTATGGTTTTAATCTACTGCGTCGCGCTTCGTATCAGTCGATCATGCACAGATGGGACGCTCTGCCTTGTTCGTTTTCTGTCCCAGTGGAACTGAACCTTCACCTAACTTCTTAGCCAATCAGAGTAAGGGCTCATGAATACGCAGAAGTGTGTGCGTGTCACTCTGTAAAACCCTGCAGCGCAGTGATGGATGCCAAGCTTTGCGACGATTTGTTCCGGAGGTACGCAGCCTTCCTGGAGAAGAGACTCGAAGAAGGAGTGGGCGGAGCTCAGGGAAATGCAAGGGAGGAAGCCCTTGTCTCTACGGCGACCGCTCTGCTAGGGGCGTGTGAGGCAGAGGCAGGTCAGCGGTTTCGCATGATACGCTTCTATGACATCGTTGAGAATTCGCTAAGAATGTTGAGGGGCGCCAACCTGCATGCGCTGGAAAACGCCTTCGCCACGCTGGAGACCGTCTGCACCAACCTGCTGCTCTTCCCCTGGAAGAAAGAGTTCCGCTGTATTAAGGTGGGTGTGGCTGTGGAAGTGGGTGGGGTTTATTAATGAGCTCCACTAGCACTGGATATTTTGTACTAAATTGTAATCAGTTTCCATTAAAATTTTTGTTTTCTGAGAGCTGATTGGCTGATCTGCGTAAACTCTATATTTTCAGTAAGTTTTTGTTGCTTAGCAACCAGAGTTTAGTGTTAACTGGCTGTTGAAACATTTTATTGTGAATGTTTTTAATAAATAAATAAATAGTTTCTAGAAAGTCTGTGTTTTATTAAAATGTTTCCTCGCGATTTTATAAACGCATTAAGCCAGAAGATAGCGTGCGTTCAATATCATGGCGATGTAGCGTATGATGGGTTTGTTCCACATCATGTGTTGTTCTTGCAGACGTTCACCGGACCGTACGTGTACCACCTCCAGTCGGCCATCTGCGATGCCGATCTCCGCTCCGTCCTGCGCTCCATGGGCTACTCACGGGATCAGGATCTGCAGTACGTGATCAGAGATCAGCACGCCACCGCTGCCGCACATCACCTCCGCCAGCTGGCCTTCGAGCTTCTCCTGGCGCAGGCCGAGTGTCGCCTGCTGAGGGAGCGGGGAGGGGGAGTGGCTGAGCTGGAGGTCGTGGAGGCACGCAGGAGCTCTGGCGAGGACGTCACGCGCTTATCGGCGCGCCAGTCCGACTCAGACCGCGCCCACCTGAGACGCGGCGGACGGCCTTCCAAATCCGTAGACGTAACGGACAGCGCTGGTCACTGGCACCAAGCCAACAAACCCGTCCTCAAGACATCTCTCAGCCTCCGCAAAGAACCGCTATTCGTAGACGCCGAAGAGGACACGAAAGATGAGATTATCCGTCCCGTCGGTGATTACCACCCCTCTCACCCGAGCGAACCGTACCCTTACCACCTCTCCTCTCTGGATGAGATCGACCTCTATACGGAGCGCGGTGTGAGCGGGCGCCACACGCCTTCCCGGACACCCAGCAGGGAATCATGGGAATCCTGGGCGCCGAAGAGCCACGGCTTAAAGTGTCAGGGCTGCGGCTTGAGCTCGCCGACGCTCTCCTCCTGTCAGAGGTGCGACGCCATCCTCTGCCCGACGTGCCACGGATCGGAACCCGCCCCCTGCTGCGGATTTCCGGATTTCTCCAAGAACTCCTCACGCCCTCTCGACGGATACTTACCGGTCAAAGAGAAGCTTTCGGTTTATTCCAGCTCGCACCCACACACTCATTCTCACACTCACACCCACACTCACACACACCCACTCTCGCATCCTCACTCCCACTCTCCTCTTCTGGACAAACCCGCCATCGGCACCAAGCTGTTCCCGAGTAAACCGCCCACCACCGGAGTCTCGTCGTCTGGCGCCGGAGCTTCGCGATGCGGCTTCTGCAACAAACCTGGAGCCTCGCACACCTGCGTCAATTGTTCCAAGGTGTCATGTGACATGTGTACGGGCCTGTACATGGGCGACGTCTGCACACGCAAGAGTGCGCACCATAATTTCATCCCCAACCACCAGCTCAACTACAAGTCCAGCACCATCTCTCACCTGGTGTATCGATAATATCTCTCTCTCTCTCTCTCTCTCTCTCTCTCTCTCTCTACTTCATCTCTCCTCCTCTCCTTCTTCTCCTCTTCACTCTCTCCTCTTCTCCTTCTCTTGTCTCACCTCCTCTCCTCCTTCTCTTTACTTTCTCCTCTTCTCTCCATCTCTTCATCTCGCCTCCTCTCCTTCTCTTCACTTTCTCCTGTTCTCCTCTCTCCTCTTCACTCTCTCCTCTTCTCCTTCTCTTGTCTCACCTCCTCTCCTTCTCTTTACTTTCTCCTCTTCTCTCTCCTCTTCATCTAGTCTTCTCTTCATCTCTCCTCTTCTCCTCTCTCTTCTTCATCTCTTCTCTCTGCTATACTTCTCTCTCCTCCTCTCCTCCTTCATCTCTTCTCTCTCCTTCTCTCTCCTTCATCTCTCTTTTCTCTCTCTTCCCCCTCTCTTCTTTCTCTTCTCCTTTTCATCTTTCATTTGTCTTCTGTTTCTCTTTTCTTCAATCCTTGTTCCTTCCTTCTGTTCTCCTTCTCTCCTTTCCCTTTTTCTATTTCTTTCTCTTCTCATTTTCTTCTTTCTTTGATTCCCTTCTTCTTTACCCGTCTCACCTTCTCTTTCTTTTGCTGTCTTCTTCCATACTTTTTTCTCTCTTCTCTGATATGATTTTCTTTCTCCCCTTCTTCTCTCCTTCTTTTCTCCCTTCACTCCTTTATCCTCCCCATTTATCATCCAGTCACATGATTGTCTCGCTGCAGTCCCCCTCTCTCTCTCTCTCTGTCCTCCTGCTTTCATTTTCTTGATTGTAGAGAAACAGAAGAAAAAACTGAAGCTGGAAAAAAATTAAAACAAGAAATAAAACCGGACATTCCCAGACAATAACATATGCAACGCACGTCGTGCAAAACGTTGAAGACGACATGTTTTCCTCGCTCTGGAAATAAAAGGAAGCTGGAACAAACCTGAACAAAGGGAAGGGACGACACACACACACACACACACACACACACATATATGCATACACACTGGAAATTCAGTAGTATATATTTTGAATCTTGATTCTACAGACGTGTGTGAGAGTTTGGATCGCCGTTGTGAAGTGTCGGTTGAGATGAGAAATATTTTCACGTGTCCCATGAAGCTGTCCGAAATGCTGCTGTGAAATAAATCAGGTGGAGAAAGTTAACGCCCCCATCACATTGATTGATTGATTGTGTCGGAGGGAAGCTGTAAAGTGCTACGAAGTGCTACTTTACGCTACACACTGCGAGTCTTCATGTGTTTTTCTGTTTCTAAAGATGTTGATACGCAGCGTTTCTTTTGTTTCTAAAGCGTTAGCTGTAAAGTGTTTACACACGGGCTCCTACAGAAACACGTCCGCTCAGAGAAGCTCTTTTGTCTGTTAACGGCGAGCGATTACGACACAAATATCATACCGACGATATTTCAAACCTTTTACACCAAACCTGATAAACAATCACAAGTAAACAACTTTAATAGAATTAAAAAGGGAAAGTTTAAAACCTGAGAGAGTTAAAGGATGTTGTGTCACTGCCTGATTTTGGTTCCACATCAGACTGGTTTGCATTATACATATAAGATTAATGCTAACAACAACAAAAGATCCAATTTAAACATCTTTACAATATCTGATATTTTCTTTGATAATCCAATCCAGCATTTGGTTTTGACTGGTACTGGTGTTGATATCAATCGTGAGTATAGTACCAGTGTATCACTAATTCAAACGTCATCAGTTGGGATGTGGGTTAGGGTTCTTCAGAATCTCTTAGAAAATGTATTGAGAGGATTTCGATATCGATTTTATAACATTGATGTTTTAATTCTACCCAAAATATTTAAAAAAAGAAAGACCTTGCAACCAATCAGCTCGCAGTTTGAAGTGCAAACCAAAACAAAACCATTCGATCATTAGCTAACAAGTGAATAAGAGGAGAAGGAAAATAATTTCCACTTTTGTAATAAATAAGTAACAGGGCGATGACATCATCGTCAGAGTCACACTGATTATATCCTCTTAATTTCAGAGAGTGTTACATTTAATCCAGAGCGCTAGCTTGTCCGAATTAGTTGGGACAGAAATCACGGTTGCACACGTCGAATCGTGTCATCTAACGTGTTTTTCCAGTCCCGTCCTGGAGAGTCCGAACTCTGAAGAGTGTTTCCGTGACTCTCCTGTTCCCTTTTTCCTGTTCTTTCTATAACCAGAAGCAGCTGGTGTTTAAACTGCCACGCTGGGTGGATTTTTTTGGCACCTAAAAAATATTTTTCTTAAAAAAAAAAAAAAAAAAAAAAAAAAAAACAAGTTTTGTGATTAATTGAGTCACAAGGTTGTTGTGGAAGTGGGGAAGAGGGGGGGCGTGGCTTAAAGAGAATAACACCAAAATGACAAACAAAACTATCGGTTTTGATCAGTTGATCTCAACATCAGGAAAACTAAAAAAAATATATAAAAAATTACAGAATGAAGAGTTATTCGTTGAAGGCAGGAAGTTTCCTGAGACGGGGCTATGATGGGACTATTCAGTAAAATCACTGATTCTGACGTGAATAAATTATAGAGGAGTCATTTTTTACTTCATTTTATTAGGATCCCTTTGAGACGAAAGTGGTGATGTATAATCTTCAATGCGTTCTACTGAACTAACCGTGACCACGCCTTCATTCACGGTGCTCGCTGATCTTTTTTAACTCACTCAAACTGCTTTTTTAGAGGTTTTTGGCCGCCCCTGTCATTTCAAGCATTATCCACTCAGGATAATTTTTTAATTTTTATTAAAAAGTTAATTATTGTTCGTCACAAGCAAGGTGGATGTCACTGAACAGTCCCAGACACGGAACATCCAGACTAGGGGGTACGAGGGGGTAGTAGACTCCTTTCGACACTAAGCAGTCACCATGTGGAAATTAGAAAAACTAAAACAAGATTATTTTATTTTCCCTTTTAAAAATGTGATAATGATGACGCCGTCCGCTCCAAGTGACCGTGACAGTCTGTGAGTGTCCGTCATTCCGATTCAGGCATTATCCACTTGAAAGAATGTTTTTTGTTTTTTTTTTTTTTTTTGAGATAGCAACCAATCAGATTATGCCTTTCCTGTGTGGTATAAACTAATGTCTATTAGCCTTGGAATTGCAAACCAATCAGATGACACCGTTTGTATGTAGAATATAATAATAATAATAAATCGAATCGTAGTGTTTTGCCAGCGAGGTTCCTAAAAACAATGAGTTCAACACATGATGAAGAAAATTACAGTCTGCAAATAACGACGGACTTGTTTAACTGACGTCCAGATTAAAATGTTATCTAGAAACCTGACATCAGACTTGAGGGGGTGTAGAATTAAAGGTAAGGATTTGACTTGGACAAAGTTTGGAGATTCTGTTAAATGACGGATAAAATAAAGATCTCTGTGATTTCGGAGACGCGGGGGCTCGTCCGGAGTTCTGGGGAAATGGATCAGAGCTTGTGAGTGTAAATTATAACGCTGCTTTTCATCTGGGAATTTAAACAGAAGCACCGAAAAAACGTGACGCACATGTGATAACAATAACAGTGGATTGAACATGATTTAAAAGTTTTGCTTATGATTTTATTTCTACACTGAGATTAAATCAGTGTGATTGGGGTGAAACTCCTCTCCGACTTCATGATCATTAATTATACACTTCTCTAATTTTTATTTCATTAATTCAGATGTACAAATGATATTCACGTCCTCAGAACTGGGGTTAAATGATTACTCCTACACATTCACATTCTTTTTATTATTTTTTTTTCTTCTCAACATAATAATCATGCAGTTATGCTGTGTTCACATGTTCATTGTGTAAATCAGTGTTTTTTAACCATTTAACTAGTTCCACATCCCTTCAAGCTGTCCGTCAGAAGGTTTATTGAGTTTTTTAAGCTACAAAAGCCTTAAAAGTCTACAAAATGACCGAAGTTTTGATCAACAGGATTAATATAAAACATTTCTACACAAAGAGCATCTCAATAAAGAGCCATTTGATAGAAATTTGAATTTGATTACATTTTTATTTTGCATTCTGAAGTAATTTAAGCATTATTCAATTAAGGAAATCAAATCTGACCATCCAGAGAAATAAAAAAAATAAAAATAGCAAAAATACTACTGATATCTCAAATTTAAAAAATGTATTGCAGTATCACTTATCATGGTATTAGAATATATCGTTGTATCGTGCAGCCTTAAGCGCTCTGAAGTCTTTACAGGAAATACCTTATTAAAAGAAATATAAAATCAATTCTTTATATAATAATTAGTTTATATATATATATATATATATATATATATATATGTGTGTGTGTGTGTGTGTGTGTGTGTGTGTGTGTGTGTGTG
>JAOUQZ010000017.1:713828-723933 GCA_028564935.1 Neosilurus hyrtlii | reverse complement strand
CTAGCCATAAGCCTTATTATTATTATTATTATTATTATTATTATTATTATTATTATGTCATGTCATGTCATTTTCTGAACCGCTTAATACTAATTATGGTTGCAGGGAGGCTGGCGCCTATCTCAGCCGACTCTGGGCGAGGGTAGAGTACACCCCGGACAGCTTGCCAGGCCATCACAGGGCATTATTATTATTATTATTATTCATTCATTCATTCATTTTCTGACCTGCTTAATCCTAATTAGGGTCACGGGGAGGCTGGTGCCCCTCTCAGCTGACTCTGGGTGAGGGCGGGGTAAACCCTGGACAGCTCGCCAGGCCATCGCAGGGCTATTATTATTATTATTATTATTATTATTATTATTATTATTATTATTTACAAGCTCATGTTAAGTTTGAATAAAGTGCCCTTTTACCTTGAAACACAGGGCAGCCATGTTGTGTAGTTTTCTTCATATTTTTTGGAATTTCCAAAACAGTGAACATCACAAACCGTGATCTTTGTCCGGCATTTAGGTTCAGAAACTATACACATGGGATAATGTCTATTAGCCCCCAGTTAATGAACCAATCAGATCACACCGATCCTGCATAGTATATATTAATGTACTGTATCTAGGGATCAGGGGTAGTGTGCAGTGCACGGTATACTCTGTGGCAGGGAGTAGTTTGTCA
This sequence comes from Neosilurus hyrtlii, assembly GCA_028564935.1. Lineage (NCBI taxonomy): Eukaryota > Metazoa > Chordata > Actinopteri > Siluriformes > Plotosidae > Neosilurus > Neosilurus hyrtlii. Next base: position 723,258 of record JAOUQZ010000017.1, on the reverse strand, counting down.
TACACCATTATGGTGTTTCCTATATGACTCACTAGTGAGCCTTTAAGCAGAAATGTGCCACACTAAGAGGATGAAGTGATACTCATCTTTCTGTGTCTCACAGCAGGGACTCACCACAGTGCCGTTTTTCTCTTTCTTACCTCCGTCGCTTTTGATAACCTCTGGCTGCTTGGATAATGACGTCCATGCAGTAACAAGTCTTAGATTGTTGGCATCCTGCTGGGTTAAGAGCCTGAGCCAGTGATTTTAATTATAGACAATGGGCCAGAATTTCTCTAAGAGGAGGAGGGGAAGTGAGGGATTAAAAAAAAAAAGCTATTCACTCTACCAGAGGTCTTTGATTAGAGTTCAGGTTTTTCGTTTTTATCACTTTATATTCATTTTATTTGCATTATAATCTTTTATTATTTTTAAAACCTTATATATATCTTGAGTATTTAATGTACATATGCACTTTTAATCCAACCAGTAACTGTAACTATATATGGTATACATGGTTTAAAGAGCCACCCATAAATTCTTTAACTATTCTCGAGTATTCACCATGATCTCTGAATGTTCCTCATGGATTGCAGAACCAAAAAATTCATTTTGATCATGTTTCCATTTACTTGTTTGTAGTGTCGCCCCCTTCAGGACGGTTTAGCAAAAAATGTTAAAGTAGCGATGCACTGTGCGAAGTGTAGTAGAAAACCTGATTGCATTCACATATTTAAGCAATGTCACATGACTTTCGTGACGGATTCAGCTGCAAGGTGCGTGCTGTAGTTAATCGTTGCTAATCACTGCTGTAGACAATTTCATAGAACTGCATGATTTACGAGTGCGATATTGCTTTTATACGACGGTTCTGTAGACAATACACCACGTGTCACTGTATACACGATATGGAGAAATGTTCTGTTGATTTATGTTTTTTTTGTTCTGCTCATGGAAATAGATCCTGAAGAAGCCACGCTCACTTTATAGCATATCAGGGAGTTACGTTTTGCAGAGAAAAGACCCTCAGTAAAGGAATCTTCAAACAGCTGAAACGAATTAAACTGGTTGTACTGCCTGATGTCTTTTCATTTATCCTGAACCTGGAAACCCTGTGACGAGACAATAATTACAGCCTTCAAAATAAATAAAATATTTGAATTTGTGTAATGAGCAAGAAATAATACCTGTGCTGGAGGAAGATAAAATCTAAAGCACTGATTAATTAGTTTAAGTCCTCAGGGCTCCTAAAAAAGTGATGAAACTCTGGCTGGTTAATAACATGAATAAAACTCCGAATCAATCGGAATAGAATTATTTACATTATACCATAGCAGCTACAGGGTGAGCCAACATCATTAAAGGATGAAAGTGGAGTGAATGGATTAAAGATGGAATCTGGCAATGGTTACATTTATTAGCATTCCTGTTATTATCGTTAGCCATAGCATCTGATTTTTCATAAAAAATTGAGCAGCGCTGACAGATCACAGGTTCTTATTCCCTCTGTCAGGAGGTTGTTTTCACCTGTGTTGGTTTGTTTTTGTTTGTTTGATTGTGTGCAGTACCACTGTAAGGGTGCGTAAGGGTGTGGTACAAGTAACAGACCTGTGAGCCATACATGGGATCATGCTGAAAAAAGTTCTCGAAATCCCTAAAAATACCCATTCTTTTAAGAATATAAAAATAATAAAAATACTTATTCTTTTAAGAATATAAAAATAATAAAAAATACTTATTCTTTTAAGAATATAAAAATAATAAAAATACTTATTCTTTTAAGAATATAAAAATAATAAAAATACTTATTCTTTTAAGTCATAATAATCCATTTGTGCCTCATGGTGGTACCTTGCATTCTATGAGGATACTGCTAGTGCTACTACTGCTAGAAGCAATAGCACATTCTGATTGGTTACTCTAGAATTAGGATGTAAATGTGTATATTATTAGTAGGTACATCACTACAGAAAAAAAAAAAATACTGACAGAATCGGTTGCAGTTCATGCCATAATGTTAATGTTAGCCTGCTGGCTTTTCTGCTAATTCCAGCCTTATTCCAGGAGAAGCAACAAAATTTTGAAATTAACTTATGTCATTGATTTGTAAGTATTTGATGGTGATGATCATTTTTTTTCCCCCAAGAATTAGACATTGTGGGGACAGGCCTCCAGTCCTTGGCGTTGCCTGATGCCAGTGACTGGGAGAGGGGCATTTGTAACCGGAGTGTTTCAAACAATAGTGTTTCAAGACTCCTCTCTCAGCTAACCACTTAGAGTTAGCATGTATACTACTAACTCTAACCAGCTGGCACTTCCATTCATTCTTTGTTATGCTAAGAACATAATTTTTATTTTCAAGACTTTCACAATTTTATCAGCCTGCTGCAAGAACACTAGGCTATGCAAGGCTAGCTGGCTCCCCCATAAAGTATTTATTGGTAATGATGTATACTTTTAATTTTTACAAATATAAATAGAATAATTCTATCCAGTGAGCGCCCGGCGATGGCCTGGCGAGCTGTCCAGGGTGTACTCTGCCCTCATCCAGAGTTGGCTGAAATGGGCACCAGCCTCCCTGCGACCCTAATTAGGATTAAGCGCTTCAAAAAATGAATGAATAAATCTATCCAGTGAGCATGGATAGAATAAGATACTTATTCCAGTCACTTTCATCAGCTATGACTGATAGCCACCAAGGCACGAATGTATCAGTGTATATACGCAAAAAAAACTAAGCTAAATCAGCAGAGATTACGGTGATGTGGTGACGGTTTTAAAAGGAAAAATGTGTTTATTTCACATTTATGGAAGACGTCTCCCATGTCAGTGCATTGGGAAGTGTGTTTATAGCTGCGATAACATAAATGACAACAGGCAATGACTTTTCATTAAGGTTCCACATCATTAAATGTAATGATGAACGGATCAAAAGTACGACATTTTGCTTGTTAATAAATTAAAAAATCGCTTGTTGCTGTGGTGTAAACGGAATAAAACATTCATGACATCCGTTATAAACTTTACATGGAAACTGTAACTCTCTCATTCACATTATCCTTTCGTTGATTATTTCCCTTTACCTCCATGACATGGTGTGTTTTATTCCTTAAGTTTTGGTGGTAATGGAAGTAATGGAGGTATTGACTTGCTACTGAGTTTCAGAAGAAAAGAGAAATTATGACACTAATCGGTGTCTCTCCTCCATATTAGGGAATAGGTTCTCCTCATCCCATGCCGTGTTGCTGGTGGTCGGGGTGTGGTGCTACTCCACCGTCTTCGCTGTAGGTCCTCTGTCTGGTTGGGGACAGTACAGTTATGAGCCCTATGGCACTGCCTGCTGCATTGACTGGTTTGCTCCCCACCACAGCCTTCTTGCCATGTCCTACATCATATGCCTCTTCTTCTTCTGCTACATCGTGCCCTGCACCATCATCTTCCTCTCCTACACCCACATCCTGGTGACAGTCCGTGGGTCTCGACAGGCTATCCAGCAGCACGTGTCTCCACAGAACAAGATCATCAACGCTCAAACCCGCATCATCAAGGTGGTGTGATCTGAAAATCAGGATCTTTGCAGGTCTTCAGTAAATACAGTCATTTCTGTTCAAGCTCATGTTAAAGTCATTAATTGTTTTAGTTCCTTATTCATCCTTCTTAAAGATCTAGTTTAAAAAAAAGACAAGACATTTTTAGTGAACCTGAAGAAAAGATCATTATTTTAGCTTCCCAAAGCAAAAAAACTGCATTTCTTTCCAATTTTTTTACACAGAGTAATGCCACCAAGGACATAAAAATAACAGATTCAGACTGAGTTCATGGCATTTTTATATTCAGCAGCATATATATTTATATACATAACTGCATCCAATCAAAACGTCAGAAGAAATATTAACGGGCATGTGACATCGATCTGGTCGACCCTGGTCCAGTCCACTGTGTGCATTCGTGTCCTTTCTACATCATCAGATTTCTTACAGCGTCAACTTCGATATTTCTGTGTTTAGCGAACACTGGAGACAGGGTCACAGTTCTGTACTGGTTTCACATGAAGTCTGCATTTCTTTAGCACAGCAGACTCAAGCTGTGTCTCAAACAGCTCACTACTTAGCAAGAAGTGCACTCATGAGGGCACATGCACCATTATTACACACCCTTTCAAAATATATGCACAACTTGGAACCTTAATAGGGGAAAAGAGAAGGGGGAGAAAATAACAGTACAATACCTTAAAATGCTAAAAATAAATAAATAAATAAATAAATATTAATAATAAAAAATATACAATTAATCATGGATCAGGAGTCCACACACCTTATCTGGAATTGCAAAAAACAAAACATCGGCTTATTCCACTGAGCAGCCTATTGTCCATGCATGAGTCTCTCTCTTTCTCTCTTTCTTTCTCTCCCACTGACCAGCCCTAATGATAGAACATGACTGACTGACAACACAAATATATTTAAAATAAACATAAAGATATGCGCTTTATTCGATTGGGATGCCGAAAGTGATCTTTCCTCGACTGTGCACTAAACCATAAATGTTCTATTTCTTTAAATAATGAAGAATCTATCGACAATAGCAGTGTGTGTATGTGATCAGTGAGAGGAAGAAGTGATGGATGGTAAGGGTAAGTGCAATAGGCAGGTAACTAATGCTACAGCAGAACAGGGTAAATTATTGTCATCTTTTTTCCCTAAGAAAACATTTTAAACACTGAAAGGTGAGCTGCATTACGGATTAAAGGACAAACGTTGTTCAGTTTAACAATAACAGGTTCATTAAAGACATCAATATGGATGTAAGTGAAAGGTTACGCTTACTTTGGGGTTCTGAAAAATAAATAAAGAAATAAATAAAGAAAGAAATGGGGCTAAAATAAAGTGGATCTCCCGTAGAGATAAGGTCAGAAGTTCTGTCATCCGGGAGAAACTCGGAGTAGAACCGCTGCTCCTTTGCATTAAGAGGAGCCATTGAAAGACCTTGGGGACGACCCAGAACACGCTGGAGGGTCTACATCTCTCGGCTGGTCTGGAGACGCCTTGGCGTCCTCCTGGAAGAGCTGGAGGAAGTGGCTGGGGAGAGGGAAGTCTGGACCTCACTGCTTAGGCTGCTGCCACTGTGACCCACCTCCGGAACAAGTGGAAGAAGATGAGATGAATAAATAAATAAATCTCTGAATTCTTTGAAGAAACTTTACATCGCACACTATGGGATCAATCAAATTCATTTATACACACTACACCTTAGATTTCTTCCCGTCTCTTTTATTACTAGCGCCCACTGCAGGGGTCATTAACACTTGCGTACAGGAGTAACCAAATGGCTTCAAAAAGACAAGTGTGGTCAAATCCAATTCATTTCCAAGACTGTATTTCATTCATTTATTCATTATTTTTCTGAAGCCCTTAATCCTAATTAGGGTTGCAGGGAGGCTGACACCCATCTCAGCTGACTCTGGGCGAGGGCAGAGAACACCCTGGACAGCTCGCCAGGCCATCGCAGAGACTGTATTTCATTTTTATTTAATATACCTGGAAACTGAATGGGAAACTTTAAATATTTCAGTTGGACCTTTTATCTTTATCACTGATATCAGATTGTTCTTCTCTCTCTCTCTCCACTCAGCTCTCTGTGGCAGTGTGCATAGGCTTCCTGGTAGCATGGAGTCCGTACGCTGCCGTATCCATGTGGGCAGCATTTGTAAATGTGAACGCAGTTCCTCCAATAGCATTTGCCACTGCGGCTGTGTTTGCCAAATCCTCTACCCTTTATAATCCACTGATCTACCTGGGCTTCAAGCCCAACTTCCGCAGGTCGGTTCGCAGATGGACATTGTGTTCGTGCCTGTGCCGGCCAGTGATGATGCGGAAAAACACAAACAAGGAAAATTTCCATTCCACACACAATTCCAACGGACCTCACGAAAGCCACAGAACTTGCAGGACCTGGCTAGACCACACTTCTGGTCCCTGCTTGGGCATCATGCCTCAGAGAACAGTCCTGATCCTGAATAGCTGCACTCACAGCGAGATAGCGGTAAGTCAGATGTCCAATGAGATGCAGAGTGACTTCCTTTAGATCTTTCTAGAATACAGGCCACACAAACAGAAAGTAGCACACCTCACTTTCACTGCCAAATACAGAAAGAAGAGGAAGAAGAAGAACCTTAAGAGGAACCATGGATGAGATCTTTGTACTCATGAATATTCTGATCAACAAGCCGTTGAATAAAAAGTGCAGGACCCCCATGACGACAGACGAGGTGTCGAAGGATTCCGTGAAATCTCTTGTAACTATTACATTTCTCAATCAAGCCTCAAACCCAAATTCTATGTTTTGATATTTTTGTGCAATATTATTTTTTAACGTAAATGATTTACTTCCTCGGTCATGTGACCCTGAATGTTAATTAAATAATAAATGTTCTCAAACCAAATCCAACTATCTATGGGCAATTTGGAACAGCCAATTAGATGAATGTGTATGTCTTTTGATGTGGAACGAAACCAGAGTACCCTAAGGAAACCCACACAAGCACAGGGAGAACATGCAAACTCCACACAGAGGCCAGGACTCGAACTCAGCCTACCCACAACCCTAGTAGGATTCAGTGGTTCAGCAAATGAATGAGATGAGTGGGTTTATATAGAACTTTTTATAAAAACAAATAATAAAAAGAATAAGAATAAGAAGCAGAAGAAGAAGAAGAAGAATATAACTCACAGTCTAAAATGTTTCACCAGCAAACATGTACAATATATTCAGGTTAAGATCAGGTTACAAATATACAAAGCAGTTTAATAAAATAAATAAAGAAAGAAATAAGATTTATTTCTATTAAACATTTTCAAAACCAAAGGTTAAAAAGTATTTCATAAATATGATAAATAAAGTGTAATGAGAGGTCCTTTTTTATTTATTGTTGTAAAAATCTGTCTTTATTGATGTTTAGTGTTAAAATTTTGGTGTAATTTTTATTATTATTGTTTTGTGAGATTTTAAAAAATCTCCAAATGCAAATCCAAACCATGCAGCAGCTCGATGTCACCAATGATTTATATACAAATCTCTTTTTGTTATATTCCTTTATTTATCAATATGCAAATTAGACATGCAGCTTTATTTCAATCTCTGATGATGTGAAATTTAATCAGCCACATTGCACATTGTGCTGCATTTTAAAAAACTTTATTTGATTTTTATTTCTTAAGAATACATTTTAAAGCATTATTACAGATACAACAGTTTATTCAGTGGATTCTGCCTCACTCTCTTCTGATGGGTCGCAGGCCGACTCTGGGCGAGGGTGGAGTACACCCTGAACAGCGCGCCAGGCCATCACAGGGCCAACACACACAGAGTATAAAGAGGAAACCCATGCAAGCACCGGGACAACATGCAAACTCCACACAGAAACACCCGAGCCCGGAAAAGAAACCATGGATTGTAATGAATTAGCTGTTCACTGCTCACAGTTTCATTTGAAAACATTTTGCGTGTGGGAAACATGCAAGAGGGTTACCTAGACAACCAGAGCTGGTCACGAGAGCAGATTTGATTGTGTGGCGAAACAATTCACATGTTGCTTGTCGATCATCACTTCCTGTGTGGACGCCGATTACCTAAATATATATATTTTTAAAAGTTAAATGTGTATTTGTGTCTGGGGAACAAATGTGGCCTTTTATTTTATTTTTTCATTAAAGAAATCTGAATGATAAAATGTTCAGAGTTGAATAAATATGTAAATAATAACATAGTTTTCAAATATCAAAAAAAGCAAAATAAAAACGCCTTTTCTGTTTTCAGTTATTATTCATATATCGCATTCTTTCTTAACAATTGTTTTGTATTCATGTTTTATTATTATTTTTAGTATTACTGTTATTATAATAATAATAATAATATTAATAATAATAACAATTATTATTATTATTATTATTATTATTGTTGTTGTTGTTGTTGTTCTTCTTCTTCTTCTTATTATTATTATTATACATTAAATGGAGAGTAAAAATAAAAACATTGTCAGTTTTTCTCCTCCATGTTCTGGTGTTTGGTATTAACTCCTCACACTGAGGCCTCTGACTCAGGCGATTTATTATATTATATCATATATTTATGATGTTCTCTTGGTCATTTCTGTATTATGTTTAGAAGATTGTAAATTGTTGTATATCTTACAGTCCTTTAAATTACATGGGATGGTGATTGGTCTGCTATCACGTAAATAAAATACATTATTCTGAGTGGATAATGCTAGAATCAAAATGACACAGCAGGTAATGTCATCATCGTGTTTTAAAATTTAAAAATAAATCATAAAAATCATGTGTTCGTTTTTTTCTTGTGTTTCTGTGTAGTATACAGTAAAATTATACAGTCTATTATATTATATATTAAAATACTTTCATGGCCTGCAGTTAACTTATGTTTCCGTATAGTTTATACTAAACTCTGAATGAGTCGGATAAACAGACGCTGTTAGCTACATCGCTTAGTTCGGCTTGCAGCACAGAGCTCTCCTGACCCGCCTCTGCAATGGCTAAAATATTTTATGGTTAAAATATGTAAATATAAACTATAAATATCTTGTTTTAGTTTGCTTTTCTTTATATCTCCATGTGGTATATACTAATACTCATAAAGAGACGCTGTTACACTGCTCTTATGCACCTGCTCAACTTCGTCCATCATTTTTCAACTCCAGTGCGAGTTTATGGATCTCTCTGGTTTATCAGGTGTATGTTATGTGAAAACATTCATTACCTGCTGATTATTACCTTTTTATCATCATTATTATAATTTTGTTGTTGTTGTTGTTGATGATGATATTGATATTGTCAGCCAAGTATAAAACATCAGCTGTGCACGACTGCTGTGTGAATTTATTATGGGCAGCTTTACTGAACCTCATCTTCTGTCTGTTCTCTTATCTTTTCTCACACCGGATAGTGGAGCTTTTAGTACTAATTCTAATAAATGTTAAAATAATAATTATAATCATAATTAATGAATTATTCATGAATTTTGATATTTCTCTGAAGGTCCTTCAAAGGAACAGAAAACCGTATACAATCGTGGTGTAGCATTTTAGGAGCAGTTTATACACAGATATGGGAATTATTTATTTGTTTTGGTGTTTATAAAAGGCAGCAGTGGGAATGGTTGTGTGTGTGTTGGCGCTGTGATGGGCCGGTGTCCTGTTCAGGGTGTTCTTTGCCCAGAGATAGTCACAGGATTAAGTGTTTTGGCAAATGAATGAATAAAAGAGTGAATGTAAAATTAATTGATAGTAATGCATTGCTGTGATGGTATATAATTCAATGAGTTTATATATCCCTATCCAAAGTCTATACTTTTTATACATTAGTATGGACTCTGATTAGGGTTATATAAACTAATTGATAATAATAATAATAATAATAATAATTATATATAAAAT
>JAOUQZ010000017.1:663601-674327 GCA_028564935.1 Neosilurus hyrtlii | reverse complement strand
TACACTTTATAATATTTGTACATGATTGTTCATGTTCTCCATTGTGTTCCTCTGGTGATGTCATGCTTCATGTGTGTGTTTACATTGTTATCAGGAGCAGAACCACTGGCATTTATTCAGTCTTATCTCAGGTGCTGATTCACACTGTTGTGGCTCAGCGTCAGGCCTCAGCGTGGTGTTTAGACTAGTGTGAATACTGTCTCTTCCATCTCTCTCTCTCTCTCTCTCTCTCTGTCTCTCTTTCTCTCTTGCTCGTTTGCTCTCTCTCTCTCTCTCTCTCTTTCTCTCTCACTGTAGATGTGAATGAATGCTGGCGTTACTCGGGCAGGCTGTGTGCTCAGACGTGTGAGAACACTCCAGGCTCGTATCGCTGCTCCTGTACCACAGGATTCACTTTATCCAGTGATGGCAAGAACTGTGAAGGTACAAGCTGATAAGGACAAGATTTGTGCCGGGAAACAGGGAAAACACTGCCATGACAAACACTCCTGCTGAGTCTAGTACTTTTTTTTTTAAGGATTTAAAAATAGTGGTCACTCTTTATATCATCTGATGAACATTACTGATAAGACGGTACAAGTACTAAGCTAGCAATGTGCTATGCGTGTCATGCTAGTGCTAATACTAGCGTTGTCATGGTTACAGCTATTTGACGTTAATAGACCATAACTATGCTGCCTTATTTTAGCTCAGTAACAACCAAGTGCTGGAACAACAATATATAATATTGGGCTAACTATCAAATTAACTACCATCATTACATTAGACAGGTTATCGCTATTCAGGTTTACTAGCATGTAATGTTAACAAGGTCAGATTACAGTAAGTAAACTAAAATGGGAAAAAAAAACAACCTCTCATTATAATGTTGATAGCTCCAACATGTTAGCATCACAGGGCTTTATCATGTGAGGAATGCAGACTGAAAAAATTCCACGGTAGCTTTTCTCCAACATGGATGATGGATACTGTTCAGAATTCTGTTGACGCTTCCTGAATGGATGTGTGTTTTGATGCAGATGTGAATGAGTGTTTGAGCAGTCCGTGCAGTCACAGGTGTATTAACATTTATGGCTCATACCAGTGTTACTGCAGACAGGGATACTACCTGCACGAGGATGCACACACCTGTGAAGGTAACATTCAATTCACACTTTTATTTTAACATACACTTCACACTAATGGAAAGATACATGATATGCTGTGATGTTCTGACAGTAGATTCCCTTCACACTGTTGCTGTACAGATACTGATGAATGTTCTCAGAGTGTTGGTCATCTCTGTGCCTACAAGTGTGTGAACGTCCCTGGAAGTTACGACTGTGCCTGTCCTGAACACGGATACAGAATGTCTCCGAATCGACGCTCCTGCCATGGTCCGAGATTCTTTACAAAATAAATGATGTGTTCAGCCTGTGATTGATTCAGGTCCAAAATAATTTCCACTGGACTGAATCAGGTCTAAATCAAATCACACTGAAATTAATCGGTTCTAATCTAAATCACACTGTATGGAATCAGGTCTAAATTGAATTACACTTAGCTACACCAGGTGTAAACTGAATCACACTGTACAGAATCAAGTCTAAACTGAATCACATTGTACTGAATCAAGTCTAAACTGAATCACACTGTAATAAATCAGGTCTAAACTGAATCACAATGAAATTAATTGGTCCTAAACTGAATCACAATGAAATTAATTGGTCCTAAACCGAATCACACTAAAATGAATCAAGTTTAAACTGAATCACATTGTACTGAATCAAGTCTAAACTGAATCACACTGTAATGAATCAGGTCTAAACTGAATCACAATGAAATTATTTGGTCCTAAACTGAATCACAATGAAATTAATTGGTTCTAAATTGAATCACACTAAAATGAATCAGGTCTAAAGTGAATCACACTGTACCGAATCAGGTCTAAACTGAATCACACTGTACCGAATCAGGTCTAAACTGAATCACACTAAAATGAATCAGGGCTACACTGAATCACACTGTACTGAGTCAGGTCTAAACGAAATCACAATTAAATGAATTGGGTCTAAACTGAATCAAACAGATGAATCAGGTCTAAACTGAATCACACTGGATTAAATCAAATCTAAACAAAATCAGGCTTGTCCTTAAGTGTAATATTACTTAACTGTTTTAGTATTATTTAGTTTCTGTTTCTGTGCAAGTCTCATTCTGAAGCTGAGTTTGTTTCTGTGTGTCTCAGATATAGACGAGTGTTCGCTTGGAGCTCATAACTGTACCGAAGAGGAAAGATGTTTTAACATTCATGGTGGATTTCGCTGTCTGTCCTTCAGCTGTCCAACAAACTACCGCCGGATCTCTGACACGTAAGAGAGAGAGAGAGAGAGAGAGAGAATTTTCTGTACCTTTAAAAGTTTAAATGCTTAGGAAGGACAACATGTCTGTAATGGATCTCATGCTCAGGACCCTGAAGACTCAAACAGTCAGATAGTTTACTCTGTTTATTCATTTTCACTTCCTTTTTGTGCTTTTCAGATTCTTTATTTCTCTGCACAGATCTTATACAGAGTACCTTTACCGAATGTTATTCACACACAGGCACTCGTCAGCACACAGCTCTCTCTCACTAGTTACTGGCCTCCCCCTTTGGAAACACACAAAAAAACCCACATTAGTTGATGCCGATATTTACACACAGGTGAAACTCGTCAACATGTTACCTGCTGGTTCTACCTGTTGGTCACTCCCTCATTGTCACAGTGTCATCATTTTATCCAAGTAGTGTAACCGTGTTTTGTTTAGCGGCATGGACAAGGGCTCAACAGTGGAGGTATTGGGGCCTGAACCACTTAGATCATTTCTAGTGTAAATTTTCATGATCTTTATGATAGAGCTCACAAACAGAAATAGCTACACTGACTAGCTAATGGCCAGGCTATGTAAAAAAATCTAAGTAATATATCTGGGTACATTTACATTCTCTCTGGCAGTAGGTGTGAGCGAATCAGCTGCTTGAACCATGTGGAGTGCCAGAACTTGCCAGTAAGAATCACGTACTACCAGCTCACCTTCCAAACCAACATCATCATCCCGGCGCTCGTCTTCCGCATGGGTCCGTCTCCCGCTTACTCTGGTGACAACGTCATCATCAGCATCAGAAGGGGCAATGAGGACGGCTACTTTAGCCCCAGGAAACTAAATGCGTACACCGGCGCCATCTACCTGCAGCGCCTGCTCCCGCAGCCACGTGACTTCCTGCTCGATGTGGAGATGAAGCTGTGGAGGCAGGGCACATTTACCACCTTCATCGCCCGGATCTACATCTTCATCACAGCTAACGTTGTCTAACGCTGGACTTGTACACCGCTTACACTCCGGACACTCCCAATTCACATCTAGTTAATGATTTATAGTCTTTATTATTATTAATATAATTATTATTATTATTATTATCATCATCATTAATATTATTATTAGATCTCAACACATAAAGCATTAAATAAACCTATACTGAATTATTAGAGTTATAAAATCTAAAGTAGTCACTTAATGAAGTTTACCTCTTCATACAGTTCATACATTTATTAGATTTGAGTGCTCTGCACATTACATTAATATTTTATCCTTTATTATTCAACACACACGTCTCTGTCCGAAAATAAAATCGTATGCAATGAAAATTTTTTAATTACAAATTCAGTCACATTTTGGGAATTAAATTATTGTGAGTTTATTAGAGCTAAACCTTTAAAATTTTATACTGAAAAATGTTCATAATGTGATTATGATTCATAAAGTTTATGCACTTCCTGTACAACATTAATTGTACGTTCACCAGTGAATGATTACACATCTTACAACTGTAACGTTTAAAGAGCAGGGCCAAAAGAACCACTATAAAGACGAGCGTGGGCGGAGCCGAAAAAACAAAAGTTATATTTTGTAGTTATAAATTATTGAGTTATTTTTGCTGAAAATGATACAGAATCAGAAAGGTTCTTTACTAAATCATTCATCAAATCATTCACCAATTCATTATCAGTGGAGCGTGAGCTGTAATGGACATACCTCTGTATATATCCCAGTGAATGATCTCTTACGATGGAAAAGATAACATATTAGAACAAGTGCATTACTACAAACCTGCACTACTGTCAGAGCTACTGTTATGCAATGTTAATCACCTTCTGACCAATCACAATCCAGAACTCAGCACTTTCTGACCAATCACAATCCAGAAGTCAGTAGTGCCTGTAGAGCTCAGTAGCACTCCCACATTTATTAATTTCTTCTTATTCCACCTTCGATGAAAAACTCTACCAAATCATTACCAGAAATTTAGCAGTACATGTGAAAGTACTATTAAATAAATAAATGTTTTTAAAAATATCTAAATTAACTGAATGCATAAAATTTTTATCTATTTCATTATTATTTCTTATATTGCTGCGTATAATACTAAAAGAAGAAAACATTTTTAAATAATTAAGTTTGTGTGGGATGATAATAATATCCAGCCCCGCCCACTGCGCTCTTTGTGGCTTGACACCTGGCCCAGCCCTACATTATCTTATAGGTCCTCACATAATTATTACATATCTGCTTCTCTTCTTCATTTTAAACTTATATTTACATTTTTCTGGTCCTGAAATTAGCTTTAACCCTACCTGAGACAGTCACTCAGCCCCACCCCCCTTTTCCCTAAATGGCAACTTATTCACGTGGTAGAAATCATTTTAACAGAAGGGGAGGAGTCAGGTTGGAAAATCAGAAGGTGTCTTAATGTGTTTATTACAATTGTACTTTATTTCAGAACCAGCAGAGAGCGGTAAACATTACACACTGCTCCTTTAAAATCAAAGTGAGTGTGATTTATGGGGAACTTTACTTACCAGAGTAAAACTGGTTTTACTCCAGTAAAACTCCACTAGGAAACTGGTGTAAGTGTAAAAGATTCTATTTTTGTGTTTTTTGCTGCTCAAATATAAAGACTGAATATTTACTGAAGAATAATAAATATGTCTCAGGTGTTAATTGGAATTTTACAAAAGAAATAAAAAAATGAATAATTTTAAAATTGTGATATATGAAGTTAATATAAAGCAGCTATAAAAATAGATTTGTTACATGACAACCCGCCCCTAAGTGTTTTCTTTCCTCTTACTTCACAACAATGACATTTTTATTATTTTAAGAATGATGTCATACGTTTGCCCATTTTCAGGTACATCAAATATTTGTGGAATAAGTAACTTTCTATTCATACTTACATTATGTAAAGCAAAAGGGAAAAGTCTGTTGGGCTTTTACACCTGAGCCTACTAGATCATCAAGGCTGGAACTTATACCCTGTTTTCTTAGGATTCCTCAGATGTGGTGGTCTAGCAGGGATTCGAACCCACGTCCTCCGGATTATGAGGCTAGCCTAACCATGACACCACCCCACCCTACTTAGGATAAGGTATATAGATAATGTCGTGTTTTACAGCTTCATCTGTGACACTGGAGACTCCTTCATTGCACAATAAATCGTCTCCTTCCAGATTCCCTTACCATATCAGCAATTATAATTAATTAATCAACACCATCTAACCAATCAGAATGCAGAAGTTAAATCATTTAAATAGGGGCAGTGGTGGCCCGATGGTAGGGTGCTGGATTACTGATCCAAAGGTTGTGGGTTCAAGCCCCACTATCACCAACTTGTCGCTGCTGTTCCCCCAGTGCAGCTAACTGGGTTATTAAAGGCCAGCCTGTCTGTGGCGAGAGGCATGTAAAAGAACCATTGCTCTCGCTCATAAGGTCTTTGGGTTGCCATCGGCGTGTTTCTGCCCTGCGATGGCCTGGCAAGCTGTCCAGGGTGTACCCCGCCCTCACTCAGAGTTGGCTGAGATGGGCACCAGCCTCCCCGCGACCCTAATTAGGATTAAGCTGTTCAGAAAATGAATGCTAATTCAATTGTTATACATTTTTGTCTGTCCTACTCCACTTTGAGACACATGCTGCAGCCTGTAATCACATGATATGAAAACACATCATACAGCAGGAATAACTATACACTCAGCACCTCTATCAAAGTCAGAGTGACTCTAACACTCAGTTTAATTTCCTTAACCACAAACATTTCGTCTAAGAAATTAGGCGTGTCTTTGAGCTCTGGCCTCAAAGAGAGAGAGAATGAAAGAGAGAGAAGGAATTTGCCCAAGAGGATTGTAGGTTGTGATGTGTAAAGATGAAGGTGAAATAAGACTCCCTGTGTGTTTTATTCCTGCTGCAGTATTCTGAGCTCACGGACGGGATCCGGACCGAAGGAAATGTTTCACTGCTGCTGTCTGAGTGATTTACAAATTCCTTTTACTTCAGAATCTTGGATTAAATAATGATATTAAACACAATAATCCAACCCACGGGCAAAATCTGGGGAAGGAGTGTGCATATGTGAATTATTTATTCATGGAATCATTTTCCGACCATTTTATACTGCTAGGATCACAGGGAGGCTGAAGCCTATATCAGCCGACTATCGGTGAAGAGTGAATGAATTATAAAGTATATAGAGTATAGTCACATTTCAGTGGATTTTTGTAACATTTCAATTAGAATATAGTTATAAATATAAAAACATTATTAATTTTTAGTGATATGAAATTTTGTTTATTAAATAATTTAATGAATTCAGTAAAATTTCCAATATTTTTCAGTTAAAGCTGTATTTTAATTTGCGTATGTTTTCCCCCTCCAAGCACTGTTATCCATACTTGTTGGGATGCATGGAGTATTGGCACCTTTGTACCCCACTAATCAAGAGTGGAGTCATGAAACATATAACATCATATTTAACTGCTTCTTTCATGTTCTCAATGATCAACATATCAGTACACAAATTAAAAATCCCAGTAAATGACAGTGTATAAATGTGAAGTAAAATTACATCCTACTATTTTATGAACAAATTTCGAGAGTTTTAATACCCTCTTCTCTCTCTCATGAATCAGTGAGTACCTAATGAGAAGAGGCCGAGCTCTGAGTTTGTGTTTCAGGTGGAAGTCATGTTTAATAAAATGAATTTTGCAAGATGAAACAGGCATGCATGTCTTTCATGGGTGTCTGCATACCTCAGTGACCGCAGTCACATATCACTTTCTTCTTTTCTTTCTTTTTCTCCTTTTTTTTTGTCTTTTTTGCTTGCTTTCTCTTCCCTGTCTCGCTTCTCCCTCAGGGCCTGTAGGAATATCCTGTGTACTCTTCCCAAAATGAAAGAAAAAAAGAAATCTTCTTGTACAGGATGCAGGCTGTGGGTTTGTTAGTGTTTACCCCAGAGCAGTGTCTTCAGAGAAGCTCTGACACATGAAGACTTATTCGTTTCCCTCCCTGTATTAAAGAGAAGAGGAGAAAGGACAGAGGCGATGATTTAGGAAGAAGCATCTCGTAATCATGAATTAGGTTTTTCCATGTTATTGATGTTTATAGGCGTGAGACGATGACGTGATGAGTGCCATGTGGTTTATTTTCCTGGATCGCTCCTTGTTAATTGTGAGGAAAAAATTAAGGGTTAGATAAGAAGATTTAATGTGAGTCATAAAACAGCACGTGGCTGGATGGGTTTAAAGAGCAACACTGACCGATTAGATTTAATCGATTCGATTTAATCAGGAATAATCACACTGGAACACATTCATGCATTCATTCATTTTCTGAACCGCTTAATCCTAATTAGGGTTGCGGGGAGGCTGGTACCCATCTCAGCCGACTCTGGGCGAAGCCAGAGTGCACCCTGGACAGCTCGCCAGGCCATCGCAAGGCCACACTGGAATAATCACTTAAAATAACCACATAAAATAACCACTACTCAGTTAAAATAACCACACAAAAATAAACACAAAAATCACACTCTAAAAAATAATCACACTAAAAATCAATTCACACTCTAAAAATAATCACATTAAAAAATGACACGAAAAACAATCACACTCCAAACATAACCAGTTTCCAATAATAATTACAATCCAAAAATAATTACACTCCAAAAATAATTACACTCCAGAAATAAACACACTGCAAAAAAAATCTGACTCTAAAAATAAACAAACTGCAAAAAAAATCTGACTAAAAATAATCAGACTCCAAAAAAATTACACTTTAAAAATAATCACACTCTAAAAGTAATCACACTAAAATAATCACACTAAAAATAACCACACTAAACATAATCACATTAAAGGGATTTAAGGGAGTTTTTCCTTGCCACTGTCGCTGCGGGCTTGCTCATTAGGGATGTGTTGGGGGTTGTGGAGAAAAATTGTAATTTTAATTTTACTATGTAAAGCTGCTTTGTGACAATGTCAATTGTAAAAAGCGCTATACAAATAAAACTGACTTGACTTGACTAAAAATAATTACACAAAAAAAATAACACTTGAAAAATAAAATAAAACTAAAATAATAAAAATAAAAAAACTAATAAAACTGAAAATATCACTAAAATTATCACACACAAAAATCACACTAAAATAGTTGTAAAAATAATGCAGAATTTTTTCCTGTACCCATTTATAAATTTTAGGTGGACAGAGGTACATTTGTGGATAAGACCTTGCACAAGAGGTCTTAGCACAGTGGTGATCTAATGGGGATTCAATCCCACAACCTCCTGATTATGAGCCCAGCAACCTAACCACTACACCATCAGCCCCATTCTAAAGATGAGCCCACTAAAAATAATTAATAAAAAAATAAAAAATAAATAAATAAAAAACCAAAAAATAAACTCACTAAAATAATTACACAAACAAAAACCACTATAAAAATAATCACACTAAAAATAATTGTACAAAAAAAAATCACACTAAAAATAATCACACTTGTAACTGTGACCCCAGTAGGAGTAAGCAGTTTGGCAAATGAATGTTTTTTGGGTTTTTTTTACACTTACACATTGGAAAGTGGTTTGTTTGTCACTTATGTGAAAATTTCTGGGAATAACAAAATTAAATATGCTTCTCTTTTGAAATATTAATTACATGTAAACAGACCTTCCCAAAGACTCTTTAATGGACCTTAAAAAATGAGCCAAAAAAAAAAAAAACAACAACATTAATTATGTCTATATATCTGTTCCTATGAAAAAATCATGTACCTCCGATAGGGACAGTAAGAGAAAGGATTCTTTAGAGGTTCTTTACTGATTCATTGATTAATGATAAGTTCTTTGCAGCCTAAATTGGTTCTAACTGGAACAGTTTGCTGTAACATTTTAGGTGTTACATTGAGAGGTTCCTAAAAGGGACCACCGAGGAACCTGTTATGTTTCATTCGATCATTGCATTTTAAAATCAATCTACAATAACTTTACAGACGAAAAAGTTAAAGCATCGATTTAGTACACTGTCATTTAGATTTTAAATATTTTGTTGTGGTTGTGTGTTATAGTGTTGTGGTTCTGAAGGTTTAGAATTTTGTGGTGGTGGTTGTTGTTGTTGTCGACTTTTCCAGGCAATATCCGGGAGCTGACAGCAGGGGGCGTTGCAATTATTCAAACAGCGTTTTCTCCATTTTTCCTTTATTTTTTATTTTGTTTTATTTAAAAACTGGTTCATTCTTTTCTTTTTAGATAACCACGTGTTCAGAAAAGTTTAATCATCAGATATTTTCATAAGGACTTTTTCTTTAGAATCAAAATTGTGTTTTTTTTTTTAATTAAACATTCAATGGAAAGAAAAATGTGCTAAACAGTAGACATTTTTAAAAAATTACTATTGTTTAATACTTATTATTGTTGCTAAACTTAATAATGGACTTCTTATTGTAATATTTATTCACTGTATCTGTATTCTGTGTTATTTGAAAATTTTTTAAATAATATTTTTTGTCTTCCTGTTACGACATGAAGGAACACGATGAGAATAATGTTCTCCACAGCATGATGAGTTGTAGGTATTTTAGGGAAGGAGGGTTGAAATGTTGACAAATCATGCAGATTTAAGTACTCAGGGCCTATCCTGGATTATTATTATTGTTTATGGGTGTGTGTGTGTGTGTGTGTGTGTGTGTGTGTGTGCCATTTGTTAAAATGAGGTCAGGATTGAGGTATCACTCCGGGCTGAGGTGAAGGTAAAAAAAAACAAAACTATATTGAGATAAAACAAGGAGGAAAATGACGTGTAATGAATGCGATCATTGTTTCCTGCTGCTTTGCGGTTTCACATCATGAACCTCTTGGAATGCAGCTGCATCAGTGTTTCGGTTCCGTCTTCTCGCCCATCCGCACCCTTTTCTTGTGCACTCACCTGGATCCATCTCTCCACCGACTGCACGCCTTCCATCTACTCCATCTACTCGCTGAGCCCGAGCCTGCTCAGATCCACTCCTGCCATGCACAAGAACACTGTAAATCTGTGTTATAAACTGCTCTCAGATCAGGAGAAAGGGGACATTTTGATTCTGTGGATTCACACGGTGATAAGGAAGCTGTGAGGCTCTGTGTTCGTGGCTTTCACAGCCAGCAGCCGTGAGTCAACAATGTAAGAAGCCTCGTTTTGTCACTCTCACCCGTTATCTCGTAGGGCTGAGATTTCTGAGATCGCTATCTCATTGAAAAGGAAAACCTGACAACTGAACAGCATGGGAACTGTGATGGCACTGACTCATCTGATAACACCCACCCACACCCACACACACAGACACACACACACACACACACACACACACACACACACACACACACACACACACACACACACAC
>JAOUQZ010000017.1:605342-618481 GCA_028564935.1 Neosilurus hyrtlii | reverse complement strand
CACAGAAACGCCCGAGCTGGGAATCGAACCCAGGACCTTCTTGCTGTGAGGCGGACGTGCTAACCACTGCGGTGATGTTACCTGTATTTCAGTAAGAACGATGATGGCCACAGTGAAGAGTATGGTGGTTGGAGAGATGATGCTCCATTTGATTCCCACCCACATGCACTGCTCCATCAGTTGCGGAGGCCACACCTGCAAGTACGAAGATGCATCACGATGGAATGAAGACCAGCAGGCCATCAAAGGCCTCTACTCCTCCTGGTACCTGAACTCAAACACTATGTACTTTATATATAACTGTGAAAAAATTATTTATTAAATATTTATTATATATATACTGTATACACTGCATTGCAAATGTCCATTACTTTCGAGCTTTGGTGAGTAGAGCATGGTGATACAGTAAGTAAGGAGGGCATGCTAATGATTGAGTAGGGTGCAGTCATAAGCAAATGGGGTTCAGTGATAAACAAGGAGGGTGTCATGATAAGCAAGTAGAGCATGGTGACGATTGGGTAGGGTGCTTTGATAACGAGCAGGGTGTGTTGATAAGCAAGTAGGGCAGGGTGACCAACAATTAGCGTGTGGTGACCAGTGAGAAGGGGGCCTTGCCGTGATGAGTGAGTAAGGTGCATTGCCGAGCAATTAGGGTGCAGTGAAGAGCGAGGAGGGTGTGGGGATAAATTAGGAGGGCAAGGTGATGAGCGAGGTGGGCGTGGTGATAATTACTTCATAATGGAACACCTTTATTGATTGTAAATATCTGCTTTAAACTGCTTTGAATCACAATTTTAAGTTGCTCAAGTCATACATTTGAACCAGATTATTGTGTGTTTAGGATCACAGACGACTTGCTCGCCATGGCACGACCCTCTACTGAAATAATAAAAAGGTACAACATCGTTGAGCAGTTCCACAGGTACCCAAAACTCCCAGAGTTCCAGTTCTTATGTTCTTAACCTCTCGAGCTCAGGTTTAGTCTCATTAAATATCTGTGCTCATTAAGGCGCGGTTTAAGGACAATCATTAACCTGCAGCGACCCGGCGAACATGCTGAGTGTGGAAACCCGCTAGAGCCGGAGAGTGGCTTCACCTACCGACCCGAGACCTTCATGGAGGCTGGCAGTGAGTAATGACCCAGTAACCCTCTGATTAAAGTGACCTCACACCTGAGTCTGATAGACACACAGCTTTCACAATTGAACGGAAAACATTCACATGTTAAAGTGTTTCCAAGATGGAGAACTCATGGACTAATGTGTGAAAAATTCCCTGAGATGATTCTTGCTTCACTCGTTGCATCTTGGAGATCTGGAAGAATTCCTGATAGGTTATACATTTTCTGTCATAATCCGTTTGAGCCACAAGCTTCAAACTGCTGCTTCAGCAGCAACACCAGACACTGAGACAGAGCTATATGCCCTCTTCCTCATTCCTGAGCTTGCAGACACTCATGATTGGCTAGTGGAAGTGTGATTGGCAGGAAAGAGAGGATGTGGGCAGCTTGGTGGTGTAGTGGTTGGCATGTCCACCTCACAGCATGAAGGTCCTGGGTTCTTTTCCGGGCTCAGTGAGGGTATTTCTGTGTGGAGTTTACATATTCTCCTTGTGCTTTCATGGGTTTCCTCTGGGTACTCTGGTTTCCTCAAACAGTCCAAAGACATGCACATTAGGCTAAGTAGGTGTTCCAAATTGCCCAAGGTGTGTGTGTGTGTGTGTGTGTGTGTGTGTGTGTATGGGTGTTGATGGTTTTAGGTATTAATGATTTACTCGGTTTATTAGCACTCGGGGCCTGATCACTCAGGTTCCACAGCCAACAGAAGCACATGTTCTTTAGGATGTACAATAGCGTGGTGTTGGAATGACGTGGTTGTGGTGTTGCAGTTTATTTTTACAACTTTGGATGGAACGACTACGGTGTGGTTCCACCCACCGCGATCTTGGACATGGTGAAAGTCATGAACTTCTCCATACATGAAGGAAAAATTGCTGTGCACTGTCACGCAGGACTCGGGAGGACAGGTACCTTACCACTCATAAACATCAACCTGAGGCACTTTTTATTCTTTTATTTGCTTCCTATATTTTTCTTATTTTCTTTCCCTAATTCTTTAGCTTTCTTTTCTCCTTTGCTTTCATTACATTCTTTTATTCCTTTCTTTCTTTTGTTTTCATTCCTTCTTTCTTTCCTTCTTTACCTTTGTTCCTTTATTTCTTACTTTTGATTTTTTATCTTTTCCTTTTTAAGATTGACAAAAATCAATGTCATGTTCATTTGATTATATAAATCAAAGTCACTGCCTCCACAGGGGTCTTACTCGCATGCTTCTTGGTGTTCACTTCATGCATGACCGCCAATCAGGCCATCTTACTGGTGCGATCCAAACGACCAAATTCCATCCAAACCAGAGGACAGCTGGCGTGTGTCCGGAACTTTGCAAAGTTCTTGCTTCCGCTGAGGATGGTATTCACCAACGCTGATCTCGGAGTCGATCCTGTCACGCTTCCCCAGTTCCTGATTCGTCAGAAACACATCCTGCATGGAGATGAAGCTAGGCAGCTGAGATACATACCGAAGCTCGTGCCACTCATCTGCAAGCTCTTGCTGGACATCGCGGAGAACCGGCAGGTCATCGAGGAAGATGTTCTAGAGGTACCAGACATGTTATCTGATGAGGAGACCTTGGTTTGCTTTGACACCAGATCTGAACCTCAGATCAGCAGCCACATCATGGTGGGAGGTGTTAATTTCAGTCTGCCTCGACTTCCTGGTCCATTCGCGACTCCTAAACACAACACCGAGCTTCCTCTTCACTACGCTCACAAGAACCTCAGCTACAGTGACCCAGATCTGCGCAGGAACTTCGATACAGGAAGCCTTTCAGAAAACTGCCATCCCATCGTAGATAATTCTAGAAAGAGGTCTGTGTCTCAAATCAACATTTCCCATAACTACCCTGATGATCCTCAGGTCACTCTGAAAGATTTATCAGCCTATGGTTCCTGCAGCAGTCTGTGGGAACTAAAGACAGAGGGATGTTCCATCCTTAACATGCGGCGCCAGTCGGTTCTGCAGCGCAGCCAATCGCTCTGTGTTTCCAAACAAACAGAGAAAAAGAAGAACTCCTCAAAGGTTCTGCAGTGCAAAAACATTCATGAAGGGAATAAAAGGAACAATAAAGAAGCTGATGAGGTAGAGGAAGAAGAGAAGGAGGAGGAGGATGTTCAGTTATCAGAGGTGCCATTTCTCACCATCCAATCAGAGCTGAGTCTGGAGGCTCGCCGTCTGCTAGTGGCTCAGTCTCTCGCGCTCAACCTGAATCAGTACGGGAAACTGGAGCATGTCAACAAAGTGACCAGCTGGCAGGTGTGGAACAGAAACACACCTCATTACATCACCTCACTACTTCACTTCATTACATCACCTCATTATATTGTACACTTTTTTTGTTTTCTTTTTTCTTTCTTACTTTTTGATTGTCCCCTTTTTTTCTTTTTTACTTCATTGATTAATTTATTCATATTATTCCCTTCTCTCTTGCTGGCATTTTCTTTTCTCCTTCCTTCTTTTTCCCCTTCTTTCTTTCATTCCTTGTTTTCTTTCTTTCTTTGCTTCCTTCTTTTTTCTTTCTTTTCTTTTTCCTTTTCTTTATTTTTTCTTTCTTTAATTCCTTCTTCTTCTTCTGACTTTGTTCTGGTTTTGTTTTTACTTTCTATTGTTCATTTCTTTGTAATAACTTAATTTCTTTATCTCAGATCTCTAACTGTTTTATGACGTTTTAATTTCCTAATGACCATTGCAATTATTACTGAATGTAAAACTTTTTTTGTTCTTTTTTGATTTTTCACTTTTTCTTTCTGTTCTGCCCATTTTTTAATATTTATTTGTAACTTTTATCTTTTTTTTCTTTTCTTTTTTTCTTCTTCCTTTTGTCCATTTTGTCTTTTTTTACCCTTTTTTCTTTCTTAATTTTTCTCTTTCTGATTTTCTCTAGTTTTTTCTTTACCTTTTTGTGACATAACATTTTTACTGTTTGTAAAACTCTTTCTTCCCCTTTTTTTCCCCCTTGTGATGATTATTCCTTTTTAATTCTTATCTCTCAATTTTTATATTAAATTTCTTTACGCTTCTGTTTTTTCTTTCAGTAAATTTTGGAACAATTTTCTTTATTTTTAATTACATTCAAAAAAATTTCTTTGTGAAATTTTTTCATCTTTCTTTTCTTGAATAAAGAAATTTATAACAGAGAGAACACTATAGAATTAAAGCAGTTGTGTATATAAATGAGAGAGATGGTGTGTGTGTGTGTGTGTGCGTGTGTGTGTGTGTGTGTGTGTGTGTGTGTTCTGACAGCTGGATCTGAACTCTCAGGGAGGATATGATCGCCTGTGTTTGGAGAGAGATCCGTTTGTCCTGACGGGGATCCTCTGGTCCTGGTTTGAGCAGCTGAAGGAACCTGTTCTCTCAGTGAGGGACACTCAAACACTCAGACAACAAAACCCTGAGCCAGAGAGCACCCTGGAGTCTCTACAGCGGGTGAAAAACACCTTCATCTGACCTTCATCTGTCACTGCACTGAAATTATATACCGGAATAGGATTTCAGTTCCTATTATATCAATCTGAATTTTTTAAGCTGCTTCAGTTTTATATTTCACAACAAGAAGGAAAAAAGAAAAAGAAAGATAGAAGAAAGAAAGAGTGATGTAATTTATGTTCTGGTGGTTGTGCATGTTTTTAAATGAATTGTGGTTTTCATCTGTAGATTTAAAAATTTTTTTGCTCCAGGCGCCGAGAGAAACGCTGAGGTGTGTGTTGGAGTGTTTCGCTCGTCTACTGGTGTTGCCTGAAGAGGTGGAGAATGCGTTTGTGACACGAGTAATTAAGGCATTTACACAGGTGTGTGTTATTTCTTTAGTGTGTATAACATGAGGGACACATTAATGGGAGGTTAATTGAGGGTCGGCATCAATGTGGCGGAACATTTATAATTACATTCATGGCATTTGACATTTATCATCGTTACAGTACAACTGTGCAATTGAGGGTTAAGGGCCTTGCTCACGAGCCCAACACTGGTAACTTGGTGGTACTGGGGCTTGAATTCTTAATCTTCTGATCAGTAACCCAGAGCCTTAACCACTGAGCCACCATTGCAAGGTGAGCATAATGGTTAGCATGTCCGCTTGACAGCAAAAAAGTCCTGGGTCCCGGGCTCAGTGAGGATGTTTCTGTGTGTAATTTTGTTGTTCTTCCCATGCTTTGTGGGTTTTCTCTGTATGCTTTGGTTTCCTCCCATAGACCAAAGACATTCACATTAGGCTAATTTCATATCCTAACATTTGCTGAAACGTTTAATCCTACTAGGGTCGAACCGCAGCAAGGCTGGAGCAAATCTCAGCCGAGTGAATTTACATATCTTTGAACTGTGGGAAGACCACAAAACCAGAGTGCCCGGAGAAAACCCACAAAAAATAGGGAGAACATACAAACTACACACAAAAACACCCTCACCGGACATGAACAAAGGAACTTCTTGCTGTGAGGCAGACGTGAGGCACTATGTCACCATGCCGGCCCAGATTAGGATAATTGGCTGTTCCAAGTTGTCCCTAGGTGTGAGGTATGACTGTGGATGGGGTACCCCGCCTTCGCCCAGAGTCGGCTGAGATAGCCTCTGGCCTCCCCATGGTTCAGGGTTCGGAAAATGAATGAATTTGTATCAATGACTGAATTTTGCGAAAGTAGTCCACTAGGAGGTGCTTTAACAAACACATTTCACTTTAAACTGTATGTTTTATGTTCAGTCAATGATAATGTTTCCTGAAACTTAATGAATTAAGAAATCAGATCTGACGGTGATACACATCTGTAATAAGTTCTCAGATGTACTTGTGTTTTATCTTCACAGCTGGAGAACACTGGCGATGGTGAGGACGTCTATGAGATAATGACGAGCGTCCTGAAGCGTGCTTTACGGCAGCTGAGAAGGAACGCCATGGATGAGCAGGACACACTACAGTAGCAGAAGATTAAATATAATATTTATAATTTTATATAATTTAAGGGATTTATCAGGTTTGGTTTCAAATAAACATTAATAACTTTTATAAGTAATGTCTATGATTTGCATGATGTGTGATGTTGGTTCCTCCCTCTCTGCAGACCTGGTTAAACATCATGCTCTATCTCTCTCTCTCTTTCTCTCTGTCTCTCTCTCTCTCTAACACACACACACACACACACACACACACACACACACACACACACACACACACACACACACAGATATAAATGTCCTAAAGCTGTAAGAGCTGTAGTCATAAACATCCTGTTATTTATCATCAGTGAATATCTTTTCTCTTCTCCACTCTAATCACACCATCCCACATCACCCAAAGCAGGACAGGTTCCCTTCAAAGTTGAGGTTTCTTCCTCATGTCGTCTCGCCAGAGTTTCCTCTGGATTTAAATCATCTGGAGTTGTATGAAGCACCTTCTGGATTATATTTATTGTTAAAAGTGTAACAGAAGTAAAATCAGATGATGAATCTTTCATATCTTTTAGCAGGAACTATCTGGGTGGCTCGGTGGTGTAGTGGTTAGCCCATCCACCTCACAGCCAAAAGGACCTGGGGTTGGGTCCTGGGCTTGGCGAGGGTGTTTCTGTGTGGAGTTTGCATGTTCCTCCCGTGCCTTGTGGGTTTTCTTCGGGTACTCCGGTTTCCTCCCACAGTCCAGTAGGCTAATTGTTTCGAACTGTCCTCATGTGTGAGTGTGAACATGAAGGACAATCATAATTGTATTTTTTCATGGAAGAGAACATCATGATCATTGCTGCTCCAGACCCACACATGTAGAACATGAAGAATCTACAGGCCATTTATAGTCCTGCTCTCATCTCACACTGCAGTGTATCTCCTGCACCATTACATACTTATCTTAAATAGAGAGGTCTTCTTAGAGAGAATGGAGCCTGGGTTTGGGAGGAGTTTATCACCGTACGTGTGATGTTGAAGTTACTTTCACTTTAGACGTCCAGTTTTTAAGGCAAATGGATTTAGAAGTTCAGAGCTTCATTTTCATCATCCTCATCACCATCATCATCATCTTTAAGTAGAACAGAAGTGAAGTAAGTACCCCTGAATACTCTCTCTCTCTCTCTCTCTCTCTCTTTCTTTGTTGCTCTCTCTTTCTCCCTCCCTCGTTCTCTCTGTCTTGTTCTCTGTCTCTCTTTCCCTCTTGCTCTCCTTCTCTCTCCCTTGTTCTCTCTCTCTCTCATTCTCGTCCTCAATTCTTTCTCTCTTTCTCTATCTATCTATCTATCTATCTATCTATCTATCTATCTATCTATCTATCTATCTATCTATCTATCTATCTATCTTTTTCTCCCTTCATATGTATTGCATGCCTCCAGCCTCTCTGAATACTAAATATAATTGACGTGTGTGATTCTGTGCAGTAGAGCCCGTACTGTATCAAACATAATAAAGGAACTGATTGTAGTAATTATTTTACTTTACCTTCAAATCACACTCTATTTTGAGTGGATGAGTATTTTTACTTTCACTTCTTTGTTTGTGAGTGTCACGTTCTGTCTAGTAAGCCCTGTCAATCAACTGCTCACTGGAAATTTCCCAAAACTCCAGATACATTTCTGTAATAATAACAACAACAATAATAATAATTCATAACTCACCTGTATCAAGTGTAAAAGTTTATATAAACACAATTCATAATGAAGTTTATTTAATTTTTTTAAAAAGATGTGTAATTATCTGTAAAAACCTAAAATATGTCAGATATAATCATAAATATTAAAAATAAAAGTACATTTAAATAAATGTTTCAATAGCTTCCAAATCATCCCTAGGTGTGTGTGTGTGTGTGTGTGTGTGTGTGTGTGTGTGTGTGTGTGTGTTGTCTTGCAATGACCTGGCAAGCTGTTCAGGATGTACCCCGCTTTCACCCAGAGTTGGCTAAAATGGGCGCCAGCCTCCTCACGACCCTAAATTAAGCGGTTCAGAAAATGAATAAATGAATGATGATAATTGTTTTAATTAATAAATTAATTAAGAAAGAAAGAAATAGAAATAGAAATAGAAATAATTAATAAAGTCTGCCAGGAGATGGGGATGCAGTGCTCTACATAATCATCTCAATTAATCAAAATTAAACCTTACAAATCTCTCTTTCTCTCTCTCTCTCTCTCTCTCTCTCTCTCTATCTCTCTATCTATCTATCTCTCTATCCCTCTCCCTCTTTCTCAAGAAATAAATTTACATTATTCGGACATATCACATTTTAATACTAAACTTTTATTGTTGTGACAATATCATATATTAAAATAATATGAGGGAGGAACGATGGTGTAGTGGTTAAAATGTTTGCCTCATAGCAATAAGGTTTGAGTCCTGGGCTTGGCGAGGGCTTTTCTGTTTGGAGTCTGCATGTTCTCCTTGTGCTTGCATGGGTTTCCTCTGGGTACTCTGGTTTCCTCCTACAGACCAAAGACATGCACATTAGGCTAAATGAGTCAGCTCCCAGAGTCAGCAGAGATAGGCTTCTGCCTTCCTATGACCCTAGAAGGACAAATTGTTTAGCAGATAAAATTAAAGGGAAATTAACATGGAAAAGTTTTATTCTAACCTTATAACCTTATTATAAACATTATAAAAAAATAATTTTGTATGTAGGAATAACATGAGCGTAATTTGTAAGTTTGACGCTAAACTTTGTATGCTGAAGAATAAACTTTTCATGTTGTCATGTGATACTGATTTTCTTTTACCTGCACAGTACATTTCAGAAATTCTCTGCTGTACTTCACAAATGTTTTTCTTTTTACAGAAAATACTTCAGACATAGCTGATATATAGTTTATAAAACTGTGATTAAAATGAATTTCACAAATTACTACAGAAGCGTTCCGGAGTGCTGGAGCTGAATTATTCACATATTTTGTTGTTGAATATTTAGTAGAACAGAATCTTGAGTAACATGTTTTGAAACAGAAATTTAAAAGAATTGTGACGTATTTAAAAATTCCAGCCTTAAAGAAAACTGAAACTCACTTGTTTGCTGAGCTGCTTAATCCTGCTATGGTCGGAGAGAGGGTGGAGCCTATCTCAGGCGTCTTTGGGTGATTGTGGGTTGCACCCTGCACAGGTCATCTGTCTGTAAGGCAACACGCGACCGTCCACACTCACACTTGCACCTAGAAATTTGGAAGCCAAATTAGCCTACTGTGCATGTCTTAGGAGTGTGGGAGGAAACAGAAGTACCTGGAGGAAACCCACGCAAACACGGACAAACTCCACACAGAAACTCCCCCACCAAGCCTTGGACTCGAACCCAGGACTTTCTTGCTGTGAGGTGGATGTGCTAACACAGTGCACCACTGTCTCCTAACTGAAACTCAAAAATCCCACTGTAGTCGTTCCATACTGTAGTTTAGATGAAGCTCATCGAACCGTGTATTAACCGCAGATTATTCCAGAAGGAACCAGCTCATACACACAGACTGAATATTTATTTATAACTTTATGCCCCTGTGTAACATATATATCGTTTGTGATTGCAGTTCAATGGCAAATGTACGACACGAACCCACTGACTGCCGCATCGACCTTTCAAGGTTTGATGATGATGATGAATATGATCCTGATGTTGAAGATCCTAAGCCTAACGCCGTCTCACTGCCTGAAGTCACATGCCTCTGCTGCTATGATGTGTTGCTGGATCCCACCACGCTGAACTGCGGACACAGTTTTTGTCGTCACTGCCTCGCCATGTGGATGCAGTCCTCCAGGATTCCCATGTGTCCGACCTGTCGCAGAATCTGGTACAGTTTCCCCAAAGTCAACATCTCATTCAGGTAAGACCTTTTTCTTCACACCACATAGAGTTCTCTCTGTGGTTCTCAGATCAATCTCAGAATTATAATAAAAGCTCAGTCAGGGTCACGGGAATGCTGGAGCCTATCTCAGCCAATGTTGGGCAAAGGTGGAGTAGACCCTGAACAGTTCAGTAGACCATTGCAGGGCGAACACACACACACGCCACTCACACCTAGGGACAATTTGGAACAGCCAGTTAGCCTAATGTGCATGTCTTTAGACTGTTTGAGGAAACCAGGGTACCCAGAGGGAACACAGGGAGAACATGCAGACTTCACACAAAAATGCCCTCACCGAGCCTGGGACTCAAACCTAGGACCTTGTCGTTGTGAGGCGGATATGCTAAATCTATACAATGAATCAATATTCATCCACGCCGAAGTTAATGTGTGTTTTCCGTGCAGGGATTTGGTGGAGAAACATTTCCCAGCCGATGTGGAGAGAAGACGACAGACCATCATGACCGACCCGCGTGTTGTTCAGTCTCTGCAGGTGTTACAGCAGCCTGAGCATGTGGTTCGCTTTCGAATTGCCCAGCTGCCTGTGCGGTGGTACCCCTGGCCTGGTCCTGGAGGATTCTTTTCTGGAGTACTTATCACTCTCACCTTCACTGCTGTGAGTTCCTCTTTATTAATGAAGTTATGTGTTAATAAATCTTCCAGAAGATGCTGAAATGTTTGAATGTCATCTGCACTGATCTGGTAATTATGAAAAAATATATATAATAAATATGCATTCTTCCTGTGCTTGTGTGGGTTTCCTCCAGGTACTCTGGTTTTCTCAGTTCAAAGACATGTACAGTAGGCTAATTGGTTGTTCCAAATTGCCCCTAGGTGTGAGTGTAAGTGTGACTAGTTGCGTGTGTTAGCCCTGCCATGGTCTGGCGAGCTGTTCATGGTGTACCCCACCTTCGGCCAGAGTCAGCTGAGAATGGCTCCACCCTTTCCGTGACAAGTCAGTGAGCCTGACGCTTGCTTTACTTAGGGACACATCACATGTCACTACACTCACACACTCTTCCGTCCACTTCTTCCAGGACATTCTTTACCAGGAAGTGTCTCTGTGTTTCTACTGAATGTGAAGATGTCTCTCATAGTGGAAGTATTTTTTAATAGCCATGCAAGATAAGATGACTGTGAAGATGATGATGATGATGATGATGATGATATGTGTGTGTGTGTGTGTGTGTGTGTGTGTGTGTGTGCGTGAATGGTAGGTGGTATTTCTGGTGTATTACTGGGGTGCAGGAGATCCGAAGGTAGAGCGTTTGGTGAAGAAGCCATTGGAAGCATGGACAAATGACGAGGTGGCCATGTGGATCGAGAACCTGGGGACATGGGCATCTCCATACAGAGACGACTTCCTCAGGAACCGAGTTAATGGCAGGTAAACAAACCAACACACACATACACCTTTATTCCTATGCTGCCTCATATTTTACATGCATGTATATTCACAGATTCTCACATTTCTAAAGAAAATAAATGTGTGGAGGTATTTCTTCATCAGCAAAGGCTCTTGGGCTTAGTTTTTAATGGAGTGTGTGTGTGTGTGTGTGTGTGTGTGTGTGTATGTGTGTGTGTGTGTGTGTGTGTGTGTGTGTGTGTAAGGTTGTTAAATGCATTAGGAGAACAGGATTTGTTAAAGCCTCCATATGGAATAGAGAACGAGCTCCACAGACGAACGCTGCTGAAAGAAATTCACCGTGTGCAAGAACTCGGCTTCAAACGACCTCAAAATCTCTGGGAATACAAGGTAAACACCTACACACAAAACTCCCACCTAAAGTACTGCTGTTCATGCTAGTGACTACTGTCAGTGTGATTACGGCAGGAATGCCCCTCCTAGCCCAATAGCCATTTTCCCTCTTGACTCCCAGTGAAGGCCGGTATCATCTGAATTTGATTGCACAATCTCAGGATGATAGAATGAGCATGTTTCTATTGTGATACTCAGGAACAGACATGTAACATGCATGGAAGGAGTCTCCAGTGTCTTTAAGTTTCAAGTTTTTTTAACTTTACATTTCTCTGATATCTTCAGAACAGAGAAATTTCCACTGAGGAAAAAAGAGACATTGAACTGTTTATATTTATAAAGAATCAAATTGTCTAATGGATGTCAAATGTAATTAGGGCGGCACAGTGGTGTGCTAGTTAGTACTCGCATCAAGAAGGTTCCCTAGGTGTGAGTGTGAATGGTTGAGTGTGTGTTGGCCCCGTGACGGACTACTAAGTTGTTTAGGGTGTATCCCCCAGACATGGCTGAGATAGGATCCAGCCTTCCTGTGATCCTTGTAGGAATAAATGCTTCGGTAAATGAATGAATGAATGAATGAATGTATGTCTCTGTTCTCTCTGAAGGCAGTACATGGAGGGAAGTCTTTATTTCTCCTTTACTCCATGACCGACTCTCCCCGTCTCGCCATCCTCTACCTGTACTTCTTTGATTATTACGACTCGTTCCTGCCTTTCATTCACATCAGTTGTCCATCAGCACAGAAGAAGAGTTCAGGGGATGAGTTGCCCTTCAGGAACCTGGTACGATTGTGTGTGTGTGTTTGTGTGTGTTGTTGGTTATTGATGTAATCTATCTTTCTTTGCTGGTCTTTAATTCCTCTCGCTCTCTCTCTCTCTCACTCTCAGGACAGTCCTGATTGGAAGCAGTGGTTGTCATTTGTGGTGCAGTTCTTCCTCCTGCCCTATCAGTTGATTTACGACTTTGTGTGGGTTTGGCAGGACGTTCACTACTGGACATCATGCATCGTCATGTGGCAGTGCTTTATACTCACGCTGCGAGAGGGTCAGATACTGTGGAGTCTCCGAAGTCACATTCATCTCAGGTAAGAGGAAAAAAAAATCTGAAATTTCTTTCTTGAGTTTTACTCGGGTACTGACAAGGAACGCCTTCAGTCTTCATTGATTCATTCATTCGTTTGCTGAACTGCTTAATACTACTTGGGTTTTGGGGAGAGTGGGGTCAATCTCAGCTAACTCTGGGTGAAGATGAGGTACACCTTGAAAAGTTTCCCAGTTCATTGCAGGTCAACACACTAACAACCATTCAGACTCATACTCACTCCCAAGGGCAAGTGTGAACTTCAGCATTAGAGGTTGAGGATGCAGTGCTCTACATAATCATCTCAATTAATTAAAATAATAAAATTAATTAAAATAAAACCTTACAAATCTCTCTCTCTCTCTCTCTCTCTCTCTCTCTCTCTCTCTCTCTCTCTCTC
>JAOUQZ010000017.1:578948-600807 GCA_028564935.1 Neosilurus hyrtlii | reverse complement strand
TCTCTCTCTCTCTCTCTCTCTCTCTCTCTCTCTCTCTCTCTCTCTCTCTCTCTCTCTCTCTCTCTCTCTCTGAATTTCAGAAGGATCCTGGACATCATTTTCTGCCATGTATGTGTCATAGGAGTGATCTGGTTCACCGGAATGCTATTATGGAACGTTCTGCATCAGTTTTTCTGGGATTGTTTATTTTACTGGGTTCTTTACTTCCTCCCTATCGGCACTACAATCATAGTTATTTCCCCCTTTGTAGCAAGACATCTGTGCCAGTATTTATTTAATCAACAATAGCACCTACCCATATCACATAGAATGTGGTGTATTATTTGCACATTTATCAGCTTTAAAATGATCATGAGTTTCATATAAGCTAATTTTTGTATTATTTTTTATTTTTGAATGAAATAACATATTTTTTCCCTAAAGGTTATGTTTTAAGGTTTATTTTTCTAAACTGTTATGTTAGAAATAATAAGAGTTATATATTTTTTTACTCACAATCTGGAAGTATCACTGTGTCTGTATCTCAGACATTCACAGCTGACCACAGGTCACAGTTAACATAAATCTAGTGTCCCCCAGTTCTGCGAGTAAAGATAGCAGTCTCCATTGTTTATTTAGTGATAAAATCTGTTAACCTAAAATGAGGTCATAAGGTATAGGATCTAAATAGTTAAATGTTAAGTTCCTGGTTTATGAGGCAGGATGTCTTCCACAAATAGTGTTACTCCTTGCATACCATGTAAAACCTATATCCTGTGACGTCAAGTAAGATCCACCATGAGGTCCCCTAGTAGCACAAGACATGTGCGTAGGTGTGGCCTGAAGACAGCAAAATGGACATGCAAAACAATAAAACTGGGAGTCAGAAGGAAAGACAGGGCTCATTTTGTCTGGTTGCGAAGGGAAGGCGGTTTGAACTCAGACTTTAGTGAAGCCCGTGGCCATGATGCAAGAACACATGTTTTTGTACTTATTTTGATATACTTCATTAAATTACTAAATTGGGAACTGATCGAATCTGCTTGGTCTTTCACATATTCAACGAACATGAGGAGCCAGCAAGGCCCAGAGAAGGTGGTTCCTTACAGTAAACAAATAAAATGTCAAGCTTTATTTTTATGCAGTCCCGAGTGTGTGTTGGGCTGTTTTTAAAGTTATAATATTTACAATGTGCCCAAAATACGACTCTTTATATGAATGTAGTGTGCCACTTAATTTAAAAAATAAACTTCAAAATTTTTTATTATAATTTTTTCCCTTGTAGAACAGTATATATATATATCTTTTATATCTATCTTTTATATATTTTTCCCCCTGTAGAACAGTATGTATATAACTATATATATATATATATATATATATATATAGACACTTCATTCACCCAATCATCGTGCGGCTTCTGAGTAAAACAAACCAATCATATAGATAGGATGCGGAATCTTTTAAATCTTTGGGTGTCATGATTGACTTATATATTGCCCATTCATGGATGCGCACTGCTTGTAAGTATTGCCTGAGAGCCAATTATAGTGGAGAAGGTGGGGTTTAAGAGGAATTCAGATAAAACGCAAACACACCCGGACCTGTCAACACAAACATGGCGTCAGGAATGGAGCTCGCACCGTTCAGGCAGTGGGATGATTTTTTCCCAGGAATGGAAAGATTTGCTAAACCAGACATGACGGATTTAACCAAGTGGAATAACAGAGTGATAAGCAACCTGCTTTATTACCAGACCAATTATTTTGCCGTGGTTATTGTAGTTTTCTTAATTGTCGGGTACGTATGAGGCTAAGCTACTCTATGCTAAGCTAAGCTATGCTAAGTTAAGTTAAGCTAAGCTAATACAGGTTTGTGTGTGTGTATATATATATATGATTAAAGTTATTGCTATTATTATTGTTATCATATAAACTTGATATGATTTCCTTTATGACCTGTTTTAGAATTATATCCTCTAATTTAAATTGATTACACAACAACAAAATAGATGTTAAAATGCTGTAATGAGGTTTTAATGACTAAAGATAATGCAATGTGTTAACTTTATTAACACTGTATACACTTAATAAAAAAAGAGAAGGTAAAAAGAAAGTGTATATAAAGAGGTTAGAAAGAAGACATTCTGAGTTTGTTTATAAATTTTCCACTGGGAGGTTTTTATCTTCTTTTTTCTAGCAGACTGAGATCAGACAGTTGGAACTGATGGAAGTCTCGAGAAACAGTGTCTGGTCTGAGCCGATTGATTCTCCCGAGCTCGCAGTGTTCGTCATGGCTGCGTTTACACTCACCAATAATTGTGATTTAATCTGATCTCTGATTCAGATCAGATTTTGTTGCTCGAGTGTAAATGATTGTGGTCTCTACCCCCATGTCTTATATGAGAACAGTTTCTAGATCTGAAGCATATTTGAGGTCTAGATAGTTCAGTTCAATCTGCGTTCTCAAATCTGATTGTCTGTGGAATGAGACGTCTCAGGTGACTTCCGTGAATGATGAAGGGCTGTCACTGGTATGTGGAAGAAACCAGTGAAACCTGTGGAGTTGCTGGGGAACCTGAACTCTGTATGATCGTAGCACGTCATGTCAGAGTGAAGATTAAAAAAATTCATACAGAGAGTTTAAAAAGCACAATAAACACCATTCATGCACCAGGATCACTTTCTTACTGCACGCGACACGTTTCCGCTCTGATTATAGAAAACCTTTATATTTATCGTTCTTAATAAAATAAAGATGACTTGTATGTTAAAATGGTTCTCTGCCCCTTTTCATACATCGATCACTCCTGTGTTCTGTTTTTTTTTTTCATCCCTCACTTTTCCTCCTTTTTTCCCCTTCAGTCTGTTGCCGTTACATTTCACGTGAGCTATGTGTACGTTACAGTGACGTACTGATTTTCGTTCCAGAGGAAATAGTCTGTGTGTTTGTCTGTCCGCAGTACAGTAGTGCGCACTCGGTCCTTGTAAGTTATTACCTTTTACTTAAGCTATTTATTGCTCATGTTGTTATTATTACTATACATTTGAGAGTTTACGGATATTGTACTTAAGTAATGTACCATTACGACAGTCATTACATTTACATAGACAGGAGCTTTCCATTAGGTTTAACGCCCTAATTAGATAATTACAAGTTCAACTTCGTCTTCAGGTAGACAGAGCATGCGTTTGTCCGGAGACGGGGAAGAGGTAAAACTCGAATCTCTAAGTACGTAAAGCATCAGCTGGCCGCTGATGTAATCGATTCCTCACAGCCATTTCCGCTGATTGATATAAAAGCAGTAGAATATATTCTTTAGGAAATGCAAATATGTTTAATCATTTTAAGTAATTATTTTTATTTATTATTAATTTAGCTGAAAATGGTTTTATTCTTTTTGTAAAATGAAATGTCTGACACTAAGTGCTTATTAGGAAATCTGTTTTAAAATATTATAATTTTTATCTTTAATATACAGTATGGTCTTACACTCGTTCTCCTTTTGTGTTTTATTAATGCCATGTGTGTGTGAAGCGTCAGGGTGAGGGTGTGAATCGAGGGTGTGAATTACACAGCTGTCAGGAATCAGTGAGTCACGGTGGGTTTATATATAACTCACAATGCCAGTGTGGGATGCCACTTATCAACATCTCACGGTACAAACTTTCATATTTTAAATATCTGCACACTTTTCTGTCAGCCGGCATAGTTTGTGCAAAAGTTTGCACCCTTATTAAAAAGTGCAGCTGATTTTTTTTTATAGAGTTTTTAGAGTTTTCTGGATGTTTCATCAACACAAACAGCAGAAATGGATAAGTTGTGGATGTTATTGTTGAAGTCTGATAATAAATGCGAAAGTTTACATCCCCCAGGGTTAAACATTGTAAAAATGATTTGGTGCAGATTTATGAACCCTATCGGGATGATCCTGGGCAGTATCGTGGTGTCATTGGTGTTCATCGGCTCGGTGTGGGCTGGAGAGAACAAGACCGTGATCAAGAACTTTAAGAAGAAAAATCCGTCGCTGTTTGTCATCGCTGTTCTGGGGGCCAGTTACTTCCTGCTGTCTCTGTGTGGAGGCGTGATGGTGTTTATCTTTGGCATCAGTTTCCCACTGCTCTGTGAGTAGATCTTTATCAACCCCACCAACACCATTACTGTTACCATCATTATGAACCCCACCAAAGTAATCAGCAGCAGCACCACCACCATCATTAACCCCATCATCTTCATCACTATAATAATAATAATCATCAACATTATCATCAACCCCATCATCACCACCATAATAATCAATCCAACCACCATCATCAACCTCACTCTCATCATCACCATAATAATAATAATCACCATTAACCCCACCATCATCACCATAATAATCACCATCAACCCCACCATCATCACCATAATAATAATCATTAACCCCACCATCATCATAATAATCATCAACCCCATCACCATAATAATAATTATCAACCTCACCATCATCATCATAATAATAATTATCATCAACCCCATCATCATCATAATAATAATCATCAACCCCATCACAATAATAATAATCATCATCAAACCCCACCATCATCATTATAATAATAATCAACTCCACCATCATCATTATAATCATCATCAACCCCACCATCATCATCATAATAATCATCATCAACCCCATCACAATAATAATAATCATCATCAAACCCCACCATCATCACCATCATAATAATAATCAACTCCACCATCATCATCATAATAATAATCAACTCCACCATCATCATAATAATAATAATCAACTCCACCATCATCATAATAATCATCAACCCCACCATCATCACCATACTATCATCATCAACCCCATCATCACCATCATAATAATCATCATAATAATCATCACCATCAACCCCACCATCACCATCACCATAATAATATTCATCATCGACCCCACCATCATCACCATCACTATATCATCATCAACCCCCACCAACATCACCATTACCATAGTTTTTGCAGAGTCACTAATTTAATCGTATCCTGCCCATCACACAGTTCTTTCTCATCACATGACAGTCACCAGCCAGTGAGGAAGAAGGTCACGACGTTCCTTCTGAAGGACTTGTTGCCAGTTGACCACGTATTTTACTCTGTTACTCGTTCATGGTCAGGAGCATGAGAGAAAATCACTATCGCCCCTTTTTATGCATGTGCTCTTGGAACCCTCTGAGTGGCTACTGTCACTGTGAGTGGCAGGGTGTGGCTTCGGCATCACTGGGGGTTCGACTATGTCTGGGTGAACTTGGAACTGCTATATATTTAGATAATCATAACAGGAAAGATGTTATAGTTACTCATCAAAATATTTATGTTGAAATGGTCATCTTTCATCGAAACGCATTTCACCTGTGCGCATAATTACTGTCACATTCAGTGATGGATAGCTAACCATAACACCTACAGACACTGTCAGTAATGACACAGTGCTAAAAACGCTTCAGAAATGTCCTGTACGCCGCTTCCTGTTTCAGAATAAAGCAGTTGTGTTCATGGATCCTCCTAGACTTGGCATTCAGTCCAACTTGGAGAACGAGGCTCTTTAATCCTGACTTTATTCTCTGAACATGCTCCGCAGGTCGTAGTGTGAAGACTGGTTAAACTCGCTGGTTTAAGCTGAAGCTTTTAACTGCTCTATAATAAAACCTCCGCAAGCTTAAAATCTTCATAAAATCATTACAATTGTTTTGTTTTAGATGTTTTTTGCTTTGTTTACGTTTCCTGACATTTTTCCCGACTTCTCATCTTTGTCTGTGCAGTGATCCTGATCCATGCTTCGCTCCGCCTGCGTGGCATTAAGAACAAGCTGGAGAATAAGATAGAGGGCGTGGGACTGAAGAAGACCCCCATGGGTGTGATCTTGGACCTGCTGGATCAGCAGGAGGAGAAAGTCAACAAGATCCAGGATTTCATTGAGAGCAAGCTGAAGGACTGAGCGACGGGATGGATCTGATTTCCCCGCCAAGCTCCACCCCAATCTGTTACGCGTTTAGCGATCTCAAACCCAGATATCGTGCAGCCATCCTGAAGGGAATCCACTGAAACACTTCCTCCTTTAACGCAGTCCGTTCTCACATTCTGTTAGACTCGGACGCCACGTGTTCCCGAGTCAGAACGTGTTTCAGTGCTCCTTTTCAGGAATACGTGGCTCCGCCTCCTTAATGTGGAAAATCATACAATGTAACAAGCATCATTAAAATAAATATTATAAATAATAGTTCATTTAAATTCTTTAACTGCTCATCCAAAGCATCATGTGCCGAAACAAACACCTGTGTATTTAATTTTCAGTGTGACAAACAGAAACAAAATGCTTTCTCTAGCACAAACTTCAACTTATATTAAAAACTAAAGATCATTTACCTATATATATCTATATGTACACACACATGTATATATTTAAATAAATTATATTATATTACTAGATATGATTGTTTTTTTCTTTTATTTATTAGATAAACCTTATTTTTATTTAAAAAATGTACATAGTTCCAAAAATTTAAAACAAGCTTCTAATTTCAGAAAAGTGTTATAGTTTTAAAAAAATGTGCGAATTAAAAAAAAAAATGTATTCAGCATTTTCCCCTTAAAAATTCTGAATCATTGTTTAAAAACATCACCTCCAAACAATCTGCAGTTTAAAAAAACTTATTCAAAACAAATAAAAAAATCCAGCTATAATTAAAAAAAAATCATGGATGGGGTTTTCATTTCGTAAAAAAATAATAAATTGATGCATGAAATGTTTTTTTCTTGTAGTTAAAACTGATGTAAAGAGAGATGTTTGCAGGTTACCGTTGAAACTCCCATCTTTTTTTTATTGGATTTTATTTTTAAATTGTGAGTAAAGTGAGTGCAGAATGAATTCCTGGTCATTTCTGAAGAGTTTGAAGTTAAATCAGAACCTTGGGGAAACGTGTTTCGTCACTTGATGTCATTTGCCTTCATGTCTTTCATACGTCTTGTCTCGGTATTGGGTTGGATTTTATCCACATGGCTTATATGCTCACAGTTTTGTCCGTCTCTGATTGGTCAGATTGAAGTCTGATCAGACATTAATATACTAATGAATTCTTGATCGCTGATTATTCCGGCACTCCTTAAATGCCAGGTTGAATCACATGTTTCATGAAGTAACATATCGCAGGAATTTTGCTTGTCGCATGTGTTGGTGTCTCAGACCTGTTCATATCTGCATGTTTTTTGCAGATTATCCCAATCTGGATAATTCTGGAATGTGTAAAATGCCCATGTGCACACAGCATCTCAGATGTTTGATGTATTATAATGTATAACGGAAGCTCTTTATACTCTTTTAATTTTGATTTCTTGTATGTGGGTGTCTGTATCAGGAATTATCATAGCACGTTAATCTAGACAGTATATGCTAGTTGACCTTTCCTTTGTTTTTGCACCTTTTGGTATAACTTTATTTTTTGCACATTTATTTTTGTATTATGGGTCCTGTCTGAGAATAATGATGGAGAGTGAAAAGGGTGAAAAAGCACTTTTTATATTGAAAGTAAAAAAATAATCCGTTTTTAGTCTAAAACTTGAATTTGTTTGCTGTAAAGAATGTTGAGTTTTCTTGTTAAATAAAATCTGCACACAGCATGTTAACATGCATTCCCAGTGGCATGTTGAGGAAGAAGGAGTTACAGAATATTGAAAGAAATGTGTTAATTGTTTATATTTGTTGATTACATTATTCCTTTAGTGGACACCTAATCCACAGCAACACCAAATGCAGTCCAATCATAAAAATTGTTCTTTCACCAGCTTTGGGATCTAAACTCATAACATTCTAGTCATTACAGTAACATTTTAATCAGTGCTTATTTACAATTATTTTATTTCTACCTCAGATTCTAAATTCTTTAAAAATTCTAATTATTAAAAAAATTTTGAATTAATCAAATTTGGAAAGGAACTTGAAGGCATAAACTCAAATGATGAAGAAAAAATGAATTAAAAAAACTCAAATAGAAACAATAAAACGATCAAAATTGAATAAAAGATGTATAAACATTGTAAACAAGTGAGTCCAGAATTTTGGTTCATTTTCTCAAATATTTACTTTTGAGTTGTCTGTATTACCTTTATCATAGTCAGTATAATCCTAATCACTGTATTCTCTCATAGACGATTTTCATACTGACGACTCAACAGGGGTGGGGGGGGGGGTGAGGCTTTATTCTTAGCTATGCAATGAGTATAGTGTTGGTTTTGCAAATTTGTGCATGTGAAATCTTTTCAATAATGTCCCTTCATTGAGCTAAATAAGGATTATTTTTGTTTACATTGTATGTTCTGTTAGTGTTCCTCAAACCAAACCTGTTTTTACAATCTTATTGTTTTTTGTCTATAAAAAGTTGCACCTATGCAGTTACAACGATATGTAAAGCACCTTCATCTGTCTTGTTTTTCTCTGATGGGAACTGATGCAGAGGTAATAAAAGTTTCTGACAGACTAAAACTTGTTTATCACTATATTTTCTTTTTCTTTTTTTTTTTTACAGGTAAATAACATGCTCTCACTGTGTTTGTGCCCATTTCCTTCTAAATTAACCTGTTCATAAAGTTGACTCTGGTGAGCGATACATCACTACTAATCACCAACATCAGAGAGAGAAAGAAAATTTTGTCTGATACTCTGACCACCTGTTTACTAAAGGTGTGGTTTAGAGGTTTTTATAAAAAATTGCACATTTGCAACCAGCTTAAATTTTGCACCATCTTCATTTCGGATCTTCTGCATGATGAACTTTGCTGTTGGACAAAGATGCAAATTCTCATCCAAATGAACGCTGAACAGTGAACTTGTGACACATTTGCATATGAATTAAACAATTTGGAAAAACAGGCATGTCAGGGGTTCAAACTGTAACACCACAAAGCTGTCACTGTTGGGCTCATGAGCAAGGCCTTTAACCCTGTCTACACAAGAATCTGGTTTCTTCCCACGATCCACAGACATGCACTTTAGGCTAATTGGCTGATTGAAATTGGTGTGAGTGTGAATGGTTGGGTATCGGCCCTGTGATGGTCCGGTGAGCTGTTCAGGGTGTTCCCCGCTTTTGACCAGAGGCAGCGGACAGTCTCCAGCCTCCCCATGACACTAGCAGAATTAAGCAGTTTGGAAAATAAATGAATAAATGCACAGAATAATGCCTGAATTAAAAAAATGGAAGAGAAATTCTTTTACTGTATCCAATTGTTGATTTTACTAGTTTGTATACTTTATTGTTTGATGTATCTTTATGTTCTTTATAGTTTAAAACTGAAAATAAAAAACAAGAAAAAAGGTTTAAGCCTTTAAAATAGGAATACATACTGAGAGGGAAATAATAGTTTTTTTTTTTATCCTGCTTTATCATTAAATCCCACGACTATTATTTTGAAAAGTCTCCATTTTGGGAATTGAAAAAAAAAACATAAAGCGAAACCATTTCATAAATCCGAAATGGATGAATTGTAATTTCTGACTGTTAGGCTGGAGGGGTGTCACGTGATTCTTCGGTGGCTTTATGCGCATGCGCACTGTGTCTCGGTTAGCGGCGCTGCTGTGGAACAACGCTGACCGCCATGCCTCGCGTTTACATCGGCCGCCTGAGTTACCACGTCCGCGAGAAGGACATACAGCGGTTTTTCAGCGGATATGGAAAACTATTGGAAATCGACTTGAAAAATGGGTAAATAACGATATTAAAAATAGTTGAAGGATGCGCGCGCAACCTTTGGTGTCAGCACGAGAACACGGCTAGCACGCAGTTAGCTTGATGCGTAATGGCGGCGTTTAGCTTCGTCTTGTAAAACGTTAAAGTGTTGCGCTTATTTGTGCACACAGAACTTTGTACAAACGTGCATCGAACAAATAAACATTGCAGTGTTTACTTTTATTTATTTCATGGAGTATTTGTTGTTAGTTTGCAAATCCGACTTAGCATGGGAAAGACGGTCATTTTTCCTTCTCCCGAGCCCGCCTGCTGTATTTGGATTGGCTGATAGTGTATACAAAACGTTCGCTGATTGGACAGTCCGACTTTAATTCATTTTTATCTAATCATCGCGCTTCGCCCAGCCAATCATAATGCAGGAGGCGTGACGAAATGAGAAGGAAGCGGTTTGGTCACAACATCACGTGACTGAAACCACAAACACGCGCGTGCTTCGCCTTTTTTAAAGTAAATACACAGGCGACATCCATTTACTGCCAATTCCGAAAGAATTTTCCTTATGTATTCATACACACTTGTTTTTAGCAACTCCGTAGTTCTTCAATCATACATTATGTTTATTTTTTGGGTTGTAACACTTCATGCGTCAAGACGTTTAAATAAGTAAATTATATCTCTTTTTTTATATATAGATAAAGCTTTGTTGCATGAGATGATTCACCATGTATTTCTTGTTCTGCCTTTGACATGCACTCTGGGCAAAATATGTCGACACTCATTCCTCATGACTAAGTTCT
Source organism: Neosilurus hyrtlii (assembly GCA_028564935.1). Taxonomy (NCBI): domain Eukaryota; kingdom Metazoa; phylum Chordata; class Actinopteri; order Siluriformes; family Plotosidae; genus Neosilurus; species Neosilurus hyrtlii. The sequence continues at coordinate 590,306 of JAOUQZ010000017.1, read as the reverse complement.
GGATTTTAAGCCAGTCATAGCTAACATGATTGCCGGCGGTGTAGATCATGGGTTCGATTCCCCTGTTGGACCCCCACTGTGCTAAGACCACTGGGCAAGGTCTTAACCACAACTGTGCCTCTGTCCACCCAGCAGTATAAATGGGTACCAATAAAAATACCGGGATGGTGCCCAGCAATGGACTAGCGTCCCATCCAGGAGGAGTTGAACTCCTAGTCACTTCACGCTACGGAAACCGGGGATAAGCACCGGCCTGATGAGCCACTGCGCTCGGGTGTAAAAGCCCAACAGACTTACAATAGCTAACATGAGCGTAAAAGTAAGCACATGCACAAACCCATGCTTTAATCACATCACTGATGTCTTTACAACGAGAATCTCATGAATTTAAATGCCCCCTGCAGGCTCTTGTATGAGTGATGGTCGGGTTTCCGCCTACTTCTGGTCATATTTTGTTTTCCCAGAACCAGAATTTCCTTGGTGTTATATATTGTGATGTGTGTAACCAGTCAGTAACAAGCATCACAGCTAGCTCCACCTCCAAGTACATTTACTAAGTTCTTTAATAAGATCCGTGCTCAGTGTGTCCTGGTACTTTGTGCATTGTAGAAATCAATTAGTCCTGATCTGTCCCATTGTGCATTTTCACTAGTTACGGATTTGTGGAGTTTGAGGACATGCGCGATGCAGATGACGCCGTGTATGAGCTGAATGGGAAGGAGCTGTGTGGAGAGAGGGTGATGGTGGAACATGCCAGAGGACCTCGGCGTGACCGGGACGGATACGGAGGTGGTGGAGGAGGAGGAGGGGGAGGAGGAGGTTATTATGGAGGCGGTCGCAGTAAGTACCTCATGATTCCATAAACTATAAAGATCATGTTTACAGAATTAGATGAGTGAAATTGTTTGAGTTTTTCATCAGCTGAAAGATGTGCAGTCCGGGTTCATGTCAGTGCCTGATGGGTAAGAATATGCGAGAGACACTCAGAGAACGTCACAAAACGTTCTGAAAGAAATGCTGAATCTCTGGAATTAGAGTTAAAAATAAACCCAGAGTTGCTATCAAGACTGCATTGCGTGTGTGAGTGTTTGAAGATGTAAAATGCAATGAGGTTATGATGTACAGTTAATATCATGAGTCCGATATTAATGTGATAGGATTTTTTTTCCCCATAGACCTTTATTTTTAGTCCTGAATCTGGTCCCACTCCTGATCCTCAACACTATATATGAAGATCATAAAATTTCTGTTAAAAATAAATTGTTGTGTTAAAGGGTATCTGGAGCAGTGTGGGATTAAATGAAATGTTTAAAAGAACGAACTGTAACAGCCTTCAGTGTGGAATGATCAGGCCTTGTTTTCACTGTAGGGTCCAACAGGTCTGAGGCCTGAAAGCATCACCATAAATAATGTACGGTTACATGAATTCAGCATTTAATCTATTAAAGTTTTAACCTTTTAAGCTCAGTCCTATTTATAATAAGAACACCCATAGACCGCAAACCTCTGCCAAACCCAGGAATTCTCCATTTTTGTACATACAGATGTCAAAAATCATCATCTTACGACGTTACACAGAATTTTACACATCACATCTCCAAGTTCTAATGAATCTTCCTTGTCTACAGCAAGCTACCTAGCAAGCGCCTGGGGCCTTTTATTATTAAAATCTATTGGAGCGACTGTTAGTGATCAACCACCGCATTGTCTCCACACAGCTTGAGAATGGGAGTTCTTGTGCTGTATACTTTTGGATAGCTAATAATGTTCTCCTCATAGATACTGGATGAGATTTAGGTAATTACTCAATAATATTGCTAATCGTTAATATAAAAGACAGGTGATCTGTGATTGCTTTATATCGTCCTCGGTAATCATCCAGGCAGATAACTGGTTGGTCCTTAGAATAGATTATATAAAGGAAACACAGTGTGACCCTACAGTGAAAAACAAACGCCATGATAAATTAAACGATTATTACAGAGCTGTGTGTGTGTTATATCTGAATCTATATGTTCACTGGGCATATATCTATATGTTCACTGGGCGTTTGGAAGGAACTCTACATCCTGATGTGAAATGTTAATATGAATGTCATGTTTGTTGTGTTTGTATCCCAGAGTGGAAAAGAAAAACAGAAAGACAATCAGTGATAAATGTCTGACTGCTAAAGCTGCCATTTTATTTTCAGTTTGATTGCCACGGTAACAGAGTCCTCCATGTTTCAAATTGAGACAGTGGAGTGGGGGCCGAGGCCGTGGCTGTGGCCGAGCTCGTTGTGGCTAAGATGACTCCCTGACCGCTTTGGCCTTGGCCTTCACCTTACAATGTGTGTGTGACCTTTGCCCCCTTGATGCTTTGGCTGACGTTACCGGAAGCCAAGATGACAGCAGCCTTTTGCCAATAGACCAGGGGTGATGGTGAGGAATGCTAGTTATTATGTTGTCGAATTTGGACATTAAAAAAAGAAAGAAAGAAAAACTTCTAGCCAAAGATTTAATTAATAAAACTCAACCAGTAGTGTGAACGGCGAGCTTCTGTGTCAGGCTTTAGTGATCAAAAGGAAAAACGTCTTAATCGGACATTTCTGATATAGTTTTTTCTGTAGTTTATGATGCACCATAAAGCCAACATGTGTGTATATGTGTTTTCATGTCAGTGCTTTATATCCCTGTTCCTAATAGTGAGGGAGGCAGCAGAAAAGTTGATGCCTGAGTGTGAACAGGTTTGCGATATAAGAGGGTGAAGTTGATTTAGACACTAACGTAGCAGTGTAAGAAAGGAGTAGTGCTCTGACACCGCTGTCCCTTCCCCTGTCTATCCGAAGGTGGCTACGGCAGCAGGAGTCGCTCGGGCCGAGATAAATATGGCCCCCCGGTCCGCACAGAGTACCGGCTCATCGTGGAGAACCTCTCCAGCCGCTGCAGCTGGCAGGACCTCAAGGTGAGGAAGAGAATCTCAGAGCGCGGTTTAAATCGTGAGAGAAAAAATTTGGCCCAAATGATAAAAGATTTTAGCTTTAATGTGTGCGATCATAGAAAAGCTAAGCGCTGTGACGTGTACATGTTCTTGTTTCCCAGTATTTCTATGTGATTGGTGAACGTGTGTGTGTTAAAGTAATGTATGTTGTCCTGCAGGACTTCATGCGGCAGGCAGGTGAGGTAACGTATGCCGACGCCCATAAGGAGCGCGCCAACGAAGGTGTGATTGAGTTCCGCTCTCAATCAGACATGCGCAGGGCTCTAGAGAAACTGGATGGAACCGACATCAACGGCAGGAAGATCCGACTGATTGAGGACAAACCCCGCCGCCGCCACTCAGACTCTGGCAGCCGCTCCAGGTGTGTGGGGTGGTTTTTTATTTTGTTTTATTTTTTTTTTGTTTGTTTGTTTTAATTTCTTTAGTAAATAAGATGAAGGAATGAGTGGATTCCCCGTCATCACTGCTGGTATCTGGTTGTGATTTTAAAAAGGGAGCAGAAAGGATTTATTTACTGTAGTCAGTGGTCGGAACTTCAGGAAGGTTTGTGTTTTATTTCTGTGTGATTTATAAGTAGGAAATGATAGAAAGAAAAATTAATGTGTACAACCAAAGAGCGATCATGGAGGAATGATGGTGAGGGAAGGTTGATCATAGATGGAGGATAATGCTTGAGGTGGAGGAGGAGGGAGGGGAGATGCTGACAAATCATGGATGATAGTGGCATGGTGATGGCTGGAGGAAAGATGCTACACAGAGAGGGGATGATAATGATGGTGGATGGAGGAAGGGATGATGGGTGAAGAGACAATGGTTAAAAGGATGTGGGTGATAGAAAGGAATGTTTGGTGCGGTTGTCAGTGTTGGCTGTGTTGTGCCAGTGTTGGTCATGGCAACATTAACTGTGCTGTGCCAGTGTTGGTCTTGTCAGTGTTGTCTGTGCTGTGTCAGTGTTGGTTGGGTCAGTGCCGGTTGAGCTGTTTCAGTGCCTGTTGTGTCAGTGTTGGCTGTGCTTTGGCTGTGCCGTGTTAGTGTTGGCTATGCTGTGTTAGTGTAGGTTTTGTCAGTGTTGGATTTGTCAAAGATGGTTGTATTAGTGTTCGTGATGGAGGATCGTTTTTTCTCAGAACGAACCTGTACATGTGATTCCCCTCATGTTTCTGTCCGCAGGTCTCGGAGCCGCCGGCGTTCTCGCAGCCGGAGCCGCCGGAGCAGCCGATCCCGAAGCAACTCTAGGTCTCGCTCAATGTTTCCAGTATCACTACTTCACCTCTCATCACTCCATCACTCTTACACTCATTTTCTTCTTTCTCTTTCCCTCCAGGTCTCGTTCCCGCCGGCGCCGCTCTCGCTCCAGATCCCATCACAAGTCCCGTTCGAGATCGGATCACAAGTCCCGCTCCAAATCTCCCTCTAGCAAATCTCCCTCTAGCAAATCTCCCTCTAGCAAATCTCGCTCTCGCAAATCTCGCTCTCGCACACAGAAATCCCATAGCAGGTCTCGCTCTGGTGACCGCCAGTCTCGCTCCAAGAGCACTTCAAAGGTGAAGTCAGAGCGCGGTGGCTCACGTGGCAGATCGAAAGAGAAATCAACGAGTAAGAAATCACGCAGCCGCTCGGCGTCGCCCGCTGAGAATGGAAATGATGAGCGAGTCAAATCCGCCTCACGCTCGCCATCTCCTCTGGCCGTGAAGAGTGGATCGAAGTCTCCTGAGCATTGTTCACGCTCTCGCTCACGTTCCAAATCCGCCTCTCGCTCGAAATCCAGATCCCGGTCCAGATCCGCTTCCCAGGACTAAACCTAAACCATTCGCAGGAAAGAGTTCATTTCTGAACTGCACACCGTGATTCCTGTCAGGTAGCGTAGATATTTTATACGTGGCATGAACAGAAATGGGCAGGATTAAGGATCATAATCATCTGTTCACCTGTTTAAATAAACTTATTGTTGTTGTTATTATCGAGTGACCGTTCCATGAGCTGGATCAAGCCGCATGTCCCGAATTCCCCCGGGTCAGGTTCAGGAGCTGATGCACAGGGTGACTAGTGAAGAGCGGGTTTCTATTGTGGTTCTGTGATAGTCATATAAACCCGGTTTCAGTTGTAATCTGTTCACACTAAAAGTTTTAAACCATCATTTTTACTGTACCTTTTATTAAAAGTCCTCACTGATACTGATATACAGAGTGTGTGTTTGTGTGTGCGTGAGCTTTAAAAAAAACATCGTCTCACTGCTTTATTTTAAAGCACTACTCCATGTTCTGGTTTTGGATGTGTACGGATTTTGTGGGTCAGTTCAGTTTTATTTGTATAGTGCTGTTAACAATGGACATTGTCACAAAGCAGCTTTACATAGTAAAATTAATTTAAGGAGGAATGTAAAAAATTTTTTACAACCCCCTACACATCCCTAATGAGCAAGCCAGTGGCGACAGTGGCAAGGAAAAACTCCCTCAGTTGACACAAGGAAGAAACCTTTGAGAGGAATCAGGCTCAAAAGGGAAACCCAGCCTCATTTGGGTGAAACGGAAAAAATACAAACCATATAAGAAAAATTTCATTACAGTCCAACATGTAGTCTGGTTGGTTATACCACAACTGTAAGTCCTAAATAACTGCATGAGTTTATATCATCAGCTGTGAAAAGTCATCTTCATAGTCACTGAGTGCAGATCTAAGCCCATATGGATCTTCATCAGCAGGAGTGAGGGGCTTTCAAGAACTCCAGCCTGCATCCGCACACCAGGACCGACCACAGGACTCGCAAAGCAGGAGGACCAGGATCACCAGCCTCCTAGAATTAGCATGTGTACCTCAGCAAAACACAGAGAGAGTTGGGGGGGGGGGGGAGAGAGAGAAAGGTTGTTAGGTATTCTTATAAATGCGAAATGGTAAAAGAGTTTATTAGTGCTCGGTGCAAGCAGGGACTCCTGCACGAATAATTGGCAGCATAACTAAAAAGAGAAACCAGCAGGAAGGTAGACATGAGGGCACCCTGTAACGTTGGGCAATCAGCCACGCCACTGTCAACGGACCTGGGTGAGCATGTAGAGTGAGGGAGTGACAGCATCCTAACGTCACAGTTTACCTGAACTCTCTTTGCCTGAGAACCCCCAGATCTGCTTTTTTACCTAAAAAAAGCCAATTAACAAAATGCTTGACTAAACAATCAGGGTTTTGGGAACAGTACTCTGTCCAAACAGCTTGAATAAAGGTCCAGACTTTATCCAGCTGTTCTTCAGGTCATCACTCTGAAAGGTTAAGAACTACTTCTTCATTTAGAAACATTCTGCAAGCCCATAACTGAAGAACCCTCACATAACCTCATTGTTTAAACCTCAAAGGTTAAAGGTTAAACTTTAAAGGTATCTTTTGTTTCTCTGTTTAGGCAGAACCCTTAAAGGCTCCATGTAGAACCAGACAGCCTGACTTCTGTTTTAGAAAACAACCTGTTCATCATCCAAAGAAGCTTTTTATTGAATGCTCTCTGGGTTTAAGGGATTTTTCAATCAGAAGAGTTTCTTGGTACGATGATCCAATGATCCTGACACCCCTCCACACACCGTCTTCCTAGAACCTGCCAGATGTTTAATATCCATGTTCTTGTAATGGTTCTACAGATAATTAAAGACTCTTTTCTTTCAAAAACTAACAAACAAAAAAACCCTGAATTTATTTCGATTCGGCAAAGAACGTTTTATAAGAGTGTAGAACTTACATTTTTTACGCGGTGTCCTGGCAAAAGTTTGGAGGTGCTTTGTATTACCTTTTTTTCCATGTGCAGTAATTAGGTAGAATCTTTTGGAACTTTGGAGCCCTTAACGATCCAGAAACCTGGGTTCACCATAAGATGTCTATCCACTGGAAAGGGGCTCTGCAAACTCCAACATAGTCATCCCCTAACCTCAGGGGTGTCATTACTTTACACTTATTTAAGGGTCTTCAAAAATAGCTCAAGTGTAATCTTTAATAGGGATGAAAAGGATTCTCTATGAAAAACTTTTGTGCTTGGAGCTACGAATAAAATATGCCTAAAGAGTCTGGTTGTCTTTTTGGGAGTGGTCCCATAAAGAATGTACATAGAGCCTTGCAACCCTAGATTATAATTTTTTTTTTTTTTGCCAAGGGTTCATTTGGAAGCAAAGGTTCTTGAGGATTGACTGGATAATGATTTATTTGAAATACTTTGAAACATTTAGATCGAAAATAAATAGGTCCAGAACTAAATTTGAAACTAGAATAAAACTGTTCTGCCCCCACACCACAACACCCCACCCAACCCCACGTCCTCGCACAGTGTGATCATGACATCAGTGGGTGTGTCATTAATTTGGAGAGGACGATGAGCACAGCTATGTAGAACATCATGGAATATGAACTGGACAAATATCTGCAATAACGACAAAAGCTGGGGTACTGATTAAAGCTGGTGGAAACGCGGGGTGGCTCAATGTCCAGCACCTGGAGTTAAAGAATCCTGGGTGGAACCAGTTCAAGAACCTGGTTGAATAGTGGTATTAATGAAGTTATTGAATACTTTCCTATGAAAGTGTCCTTCATTCCAAGAACCCCTGACTGGTTCTGAATTTAAATAAATAATAAATAAATTTTAAATCACATGCACCTGCAATATTATATTAATATTACACTTATTATGCTGGTCTATGGAAAAAGTTCTAAATAGAACATGGTGTTCCTTTATACATATATATAATTTTATTATTATTTTTTTAAATGCAGGGTGGGTTTCAAGTAGAACTGCTTTTTTAAATCCTAAAATAACCCTATGAGCCATTTAGAGGTCTGGAACCCCTTCAAGAACCCTGAGATATATATATATTTCTAGACCTCAAGAAGAATAATTTACAGTTTGTATCACACACACAAACACACACACACACACACACACACACACACACACACACAGGACAAAAAATGATCTAATAAAGATTGCGCCTGCCATTCATTGTTCTTTCTGTTAGGAATTTTCGTGATGTGTCTTTTGTGGCATCTGCAGTGTTTAAAAGCAGCCCAGCGGTTTACTTTAGATTTTATTCTGATTTAATCAGAAAGTGTTCTCGGGTGAGAAGTGACGCGCATGCGCAGAAGAGCTCTCCCCGCAGCAGGACGGAGCGCTGGTAAGAATAAAAGGAATTCTTTTCTATCATTTTTTCGTGCTTTACTCGTCGCTTTGTTCGATTCTTAGATATGAAAAAGCGAAAGCTGTCCATGTTTGATTTCTTTCGCCATGAAGAATAAAAACCATCCAAACCCTCCGGTCCGCTTTTATTTTATCTATCCATCTATGTATCTATTTATTTATTTATTTATTTCTTTATTAGGCGGCTGAGGAATAAATGGTTATTAATTAGCCGTCGCGCTGAAATGCAATGCAGTCGGCTGGGATTGTGTGGAAGGGATGTGGATGAGCAGGAGGGGAGTGTTTGGAAGGGATTGATTTTGCTCTGGTTGGTTGATTTTGATGTTGGAATTGAAAGGGAAAAAAAATCCGCTTGTGTTGATTTCTGGGAATATTCTGTACATCCATCACTTATTATAGAAAGGTTTCTGTATGTGCGTCATCTTCTCCTTCTCATTCTACACTCTACACTCTATTATAAATCCCAGGGAAGGAATTTCGGTCTAAATCATACACAGCTAAAAATAATGGCTCCCCAAGACTACAGGAGGAAACTGCATTTTATTCCTCTGGATGTAACTAACTGATGATTTACATTGAAACCTATACAGGATTATTGGGTTTATTGTGAGTTAGTGCGTGTGTGTGTGCGTGTGTGTGTGTGTGTGTGTGTGTGTGTGTGAGAGAGAGAGAATAAAGGCTTTATAAGGTTTTATTGCAGCTGATTGATACCCAGTGTAACTGCTGTAATTGTATAAGAACTGCTGTGGTGTGAAAATGGACAGATGATAAAAGGATGATAAAATTCTTTCCTGTGTGGCGTACATGTCACAAAATATTATAAAATTGCCTGCTGATGTGTTGATAATAGATCAAACTGAATAATTCTCAGAATAATCTGTCTGTCTGTCTGTCTGTCTGTCTCTCTCTCTCTCTCTCTCTCTCTCTCTCTCTCTCTCTCTCTCTCTCTCACACACACACACACACCACACACAAACAAATGTCTCTTTGAGCGTCTTGTCATGACTTCCAAAGCGGATGTGGAAATCCTGCCAAAAGATGCAGATGCTCCTCAGCGGCCGAGGCAGCAGAACCCCACTGCCATCCTCTTACCAGGTGAAGTTCTAAGATAGCTTTGTACCAAGTGCTACAGTTCCAGGAAAAGGGTATGAAAGTCACCTTTAATGCTATGTGGTGTCACTTTAACGCTATTACTCTCAAAGCTGTTCCTTAGGGTACCTGTACTTCATATAATCTTTAAAGGTTCATTACTACCTCACTTCCATATAAACAATATGAATGATCCACTGCAGAGAGTACCAACCCAGTGACAGGGAATGGTTCCATTTAGTACCTTTTTTCCTGTTAGTGTATACCACAGATGCATGAAGTATGTTTCTGTTTGATAATGTAAAAATTTAAAAAGCTTTTTTTTTCTTTAAGAAAGATAACGGTCCTGGTACTGATAGACTTTCAGAAGAATTTAATGTTTATTTTCAGATATTTTGAGGCCTCGCTGTAAGTCAGAAAGAGATGACAAAGAAAGAGAATTATTTCCTTATGCACAGCAAGTATACATGTTTCATTAGCAAATGGTGCTCTTTCACACCTTTGATTGTTGGCTGTGTCATGTGAACACACAAAAACCTTGTCTCGAGATGCAATCATGTTTTAATAAACAGATAAATAACATAATATAAGTTTGGTGTTGGATTATTTTAGATGATGCTGATTTAAAGTTAGAAGGTCCAGGGTTCAAATCCCAGTCTCTGCTTTTTGTTTGGAGTTTGCATGTTCTCCCTGTGCTTGTATGGGTTTCCTCTGTGTACTCTGGTTTTTTCCTGGTAATAATGAGTCATTTAAAGAATGCAGTTTGGGACCTTGTTATGAATATTTTCTTGTTTATTTTTATTTATAAAGAAAATAATTTTTGTAAAGCATCCACTCATCCGCTGCCAAAAGTGGACGTGACCCAAACCACGGCAAAGGAAGTGACCCAGGTGGGCGGGACATGCAGCATCGTCCACGTTCTGGAGTGGAAAGAGGGGATGGCAATTCTTCCGGGGAGCAACTTGAAGGTAAGACAGAGAGATTTCACCTGAACTTCATCAGGTCGCTTTTAGTGAAAGAGATGAGCAGGTACATCAAGGATGGATATACTAACAGACCATGTGTGTGTGTGTTCTGCAGCTGTGTGTGAGTGACAGCGGCACTCTGGAGGTGATCAGTCAGGGGAAAGTGAGCTCCGCAAACCCTCTCACGGATGGACCTTCAACCAAACAAATGGATGGAGAAACCAAACCAGCGATGAAACCCAGCACAGGTCCTGCACCAGGTCATGCAGGATTTATGTGTTTTTAAATCATCATGAATATCATCATCGATATTACCATCTCCACCTTCATCACCATCATCATCATCATCACTGCCACCACCATTATCACCACAACCACTAGAATCATCACAATCATCATTGTGTACGAGTTAACAGGAAGTTTTCTGAAGATTTAATAATGTTGGTATCATGTCACTCTGAGGATAATAAATCCATCCATATAGAATCGTAGCAGGTTCTGTTTTATTGTGTATTGATTCGATACCTTATTGAATAATATCGTATAAAAGAATTCTTAGGATTACTCTGCTACTGGAGGTGTTATAGTAATAAGTAAGTAGATACATGTTTTACTTTACTCATTACCGTAATTACTAGCATATATGACTTTGATTTCAAATTCTTTATCTTTTACGGCAATTATTATTACTATTATTATTATTATTATTATTAGTATTATTATCACCATCACCTTTATAATACACTAGGTCACTACTTTCATACTTAAACACTTTTATTTTACATAATAATTACAGTAATTTAATTTAATGAAAGGAAAAATGCATTTAAAACCTAATAATTAATCTGCATGTTCCTTTAACTAAGATAAAAGAAATCATTAAAATACTGTTGTTAAACATGCTGTTAGTTTGTTAGTGTTATTACGGCAGGTCTGCTACTCCAGGAGTTACGGTAGTTAAATAGAAAGTTTTGATGATGATAAAATGGATCATTTATATGAATTATTATTGAATTTTTCAATTCAATTTTCACTGTTTTTTTTTACAATAATCTGCACATTTTATTTGTATTTAAATCTTATAAATCACACACACACACACACACACACACACACACACACACACACACACACACACACGCACACACACACACATATATATAT